>OX458986.1:3600000-4200000 GCA_949774945.1 Hoplodrina ambigua | reverse complement strand
CGCAGTAAAGTTCTGTCGCAAATCCATTTGTCGACCTCAAGTGGTACATTCCATTATGACCTAATTTTAGAACTTCGTTAAGAAAAAATAAGGTTCATATTTGCATAGTTCATATAGCAGAAGAGTCAGAAACTACTTATAGTCGCCTTAGCTTCGGAGCCAAAGAACAACACTGATAAAAATCTATTCAATTAAATATCTCAAATAATATTTTAGCTTAAATAATATTTATTTAAATTCTAGCCATTGCCCTTACGACTTCCATCTGTGCTTGTGCCTTTATCATCATGCAAAACTCTTTAGTGTGCAATTATTGTTCTTCCGGAACTAGTGATGGGTCAACTCAACCTTACTTAGAAACTCACTCAAGTTCACAGTCCATGGATACTTGTGATTACTCTTGCCCACACCAGATGGCGTGCAACAGACGCTCCATCAAAAATCAACCCACTAATGGGATGGAAACTCGTTGCATTTTTTGTTCCACTTTTGAATCACAGATGGCGTTGTAGCAAAAAGAATTTAATCTTCAATCTGAGACATATATGTCACCGGAAAATAACAAGATCCGTAAGTTTATCAATTTACTAGGAAGTTTATAAAGTTTCGTAAGATTCTAAACGGGAGATAAATTCCAAATCAAATCCAAAATTGCCAAATCATGGGCATTCTTGTATGAACCATAGGGACCCATATTTCAACATTGCCGTACCAAAACAACGTTTTCTGGCTGAATTTGAACTTAGCTGCCATAAAATGATAGGAAGTACACTTAGTAAGATTTCATATGACATGGGTCTCATCACTGTTGGGTGATATTGAAAAATGGGCCCAAAAATATTGTATGATCCTTTGTAAGACATCATTTACTCAGCTTTGTTCTGTCAACTTGAGTTACGTCAATTTTAACTATAGTTTGGCCGGAACCGCTGTACCTGTACCTGTACCCGTTGCGCGGCGAGGTGGGTGCCGTGGAAAAAGAAAAAGAGTTTCAGTTCAGCGTTGGCGGCAAGCTGACCGAGGAACCGAGCAGCCGATACTCCCCCGTCTCGCCGCGCGCATACCTAAGGCGGTACCTACAGCGGTTTCCGTCAAACTATAGTTAACTTAAGTCAAGTTTTATCCGAGTCGACACATCATATCATGTTCAATAGTACCCACCTTCTCTTTTTTCATGCTATCTTTTCCATGCCTAGCGTACATTCCATCACCAAAATGCGCATTCTTAAATACTCTAGCAAACTACGCTTAAAAATTCTTAAAAGCCAAGTGTTTGTACATTATAAGATCTAATATAAACATCACAAGTAAGTCACAAACCCAATACTGTTATAAACAATTATTATAAACATTTTATGAGATTTTTTTCAACAATATCATGAAACATAACCAGGGGTCAGATACTTGGATTCATATTTACCTTTCGGGTGTCAGCTTAGTATGGAATAGACTTTCATAGCGAAAAATCTCGCAATTTTGTAAGACCATATTAGTCTGATTATTTTGGAAAGCTTTGTTGAGAAACAGGGTAGAAAATTTTTACTCTGAATAAACTCATTTAAATATGATTTTATTGATAGATATTCATGTAGTTTTATCTTGATCCAATCATATTTTTTGCATTTGATTTCTTATATTTTTTTTTCTTCAAATCAAATACATATTTTTAAAAGTCTTATCCTTATTTTTTCAGCAGAAATAACCTTTAGGTACATTATGCATCCGAATATCCAATCCTTACACATAATTACTTATGTGTTGCTGTTTTTTAACACTATTCAACCCGTATTAACTCAACGTCAAAAATTAAGGTAGCATTTGGTGGGATGATTCCGGGATGACCTCTAGATCCATATGCAAAGGATGGAGAGCAGATTAACTTTGCTCGTTCTCCAACGGACATCTGAAAATGGAAGTATTGTTATATTAGAAACTAATTTGGCTCAAACTTACTTTACAATATATAATTTTAAAAATAATCCCTTGTAGCTTAAGGCACTTAACGATTTTCAGACCTGTACAATCAGTTTTTGTTTATAAGTTTAGCTTAAATTCACTCTATCAACCTTTTGACCCCCAAAGTCATCTATAGGTGACAAACTAAAATGTTCCCAGCATGTCACAGTCACGACTACATGACAGACTTTATACATAGAGACAACTTATAAAACAACATTATTTCTTTTAATATAGCAGATGTAGACGAAATCCCAGAATAAAAAGTAGCTTGAGTCCTTCTTTGGGGTTCAAACTTACCCCTGAAACAGACAGACACAGTTACTTTCGCACTAACAATATTAACAAGGAAGTAAGGACAATTCTGTACTTTTTAAAATGTTAAGACCTATAATTGGCTGTCAGTCTATTTCACAGTTACTAGTCTGTTTTTTAGCAGTAAGTCTTCCATATTAATTATATAAATAAAGGATGTGCTTACCCTACAAAGACCCTGGTCCCACCCTTGAATAACATCACCTCTTCCAAGAGTAAATTTAAATGGTTGTCCTCGATCCCTAGAAGAATCAAACTTCGTGCCATCTTCTAGCGTTCCTGTATAGTGAACCACTACAGTTTGACCAGGCTTAGGGAATGTAGTACCTATAAATAAATGATTATAAAAATAAATCTTTTAATTTACTTTACTTTACTTTACTTTATTTGGGAAAATAAACGATATTACATTACATAAAGGGCTTATCAATATGTTACATGAAAACAAAATCAATGTAATAACAACAACATTTTCCACATATTAACAAAGAGGTGTCTATGCTAAGATGAGGACTAGATGAGCCAGTTACTACTTACAATCTAGGTAACATTTTATTACGTTACAAATCAGTACAAAAAATAAAAAATAAAAATAAGGAGAGAACAATAATAATAAAAAAAGCTAGGTAGTTAGTTATCAAAAGCTACATTTAAGTTGTTCAGTACATTAATAACTTTACTTCTAAAAGCATTCAGCAGTTTCTTTTGAGGTTATAATTATGGGTGGATACGATTACTTGACAAATTACGCACCATCGCCAGGTGTAATAGTTTCTACTTCTACTCCCATGTTAGTTTGTAATTATTGTGGAACAGAAAATGTGGTAAAGATTGTTATTCTGTAATAAATAAAAATTGTTTGTAAAAAATAACAACACATTCGTAAACGTCAAAAAAGCATAATGTCACGGTCCGGTTTTTATAGAGGTGAGGCATAAATATTGGATTTGTTAAGTGGATCTAGTATTCATAAAAAATCATCCATAAACTTGAAAGCCTCACTTCATCAACAGAAAAAGACCATTTTTTCAACCGACTTCAAAAAGGAGGAGGTTCTCAATTCGACGCGCATATTTTTTTTTTTTTTTTGTATATTTGTTCTTCGATTACTCCGCCAATTATGAATCGATTTGGATGATTCTTTTTTTGTTTGAAAGAGAAACTATTCGGAACTATAGTTCTGAATAGGTCCCATAGGAATATTGTCATGATCTGATGATGAACTTTGGAGATATGGAACGGAACTCCTTATAAAATCACAGCAGAACCTCTTTAACAAGAAAAATTGTTTTGTTTATACGTGTAGTCGATGACTGACTGAAGGAAGTGGGGAGGGGGTACGTCAACCTCCCTCCTACCACTTTCCAAAATTATATATATCGTGTGAGGTATTGTTTGAAAGGGCTTTATGTAAGGATTTCAAACATTAACACACAAGCACTAAAAAGTGAAAAATAAAAAGCTTTTTTACAAAAAAAGATGACCGCCTTCAAAAACTTCAATAACTTTAGCTTGGAAGTCGGCGGCTTTGGTTTTGTTTCTTGTTATGCAGGTATTGCCACCGACTTCCAAGCTAAAGTTATTTTTATTTTGTAGTTTTTGAAGGCGGTCATCTTTTTTTGTAAAAATGCTTTTTATATAGCTTTTTTTTTTTTCCAAAATTATTGAGAAGGACGAGAATATTTACCCAACGTAACTAATTATGTCTTTGGTTGGCTGTACCAACCAATCAAATCTCACCAATTTATAAACAAGCAATATGTCTGTCTCAACAGAAAACAGTTGAAATTGAATTTTGCGGTGAAAATATAGGAAACATAAACTTTTTTATTCTTTTTTGGGTAGTATTTTAATATATTTAAACGTGAATTTTGGTCATCTTATAAATTGGCTCTTGTAATTCACGTCACTACGAATTTAATAACTTTCTTGATACTGAAACCCGTATGGTATGGATATGGAAATCGACGGTTGTGAAAATTTCAGTAATCCATCTGAAAGTGGAAAGTTTTCCACTTTGAAAACATTTGTGACTGCTGCTCGCGAATTCGAAGCGACACACAGTGAATCTGCTGTGAATTTGATGACACGTAATCTTGGGGTAAGTACGATTCTTTGTTTACGTTTTTTTACTCTTAAAATTACCACACAACTATCCCTGATACGCCTCAAGACTACTCTTTGTTCCAAGAGAAGCTTCTTATAACCATGATATTTATTTCTTTCAGCTAATAGCCTCATCATGTGACCTCTCAATATTCTCGCCGGGTCGTTCCGAAGTATGTGCGTTCTTCAGCTCGCTATGGCGCGTGATGTGTGATGGACGTGGCCCACACTGGGCCGGCGTGGCTGTCCTGGCAAGGGCCGCTAATGAACCCAATGCTAGACATGCCCTTACTCATACTTACAAGTTAGTCTAGTCCTTTATAATTTTTAATTGGCTTTAAGAGTCTGGCTGCCTATGTTACTGACTACAGCACATGCTCATTATGGGGCTTATAGGCACATCATCATTATGGCGAAGTTCCAAGTACACTGATAGCATGGTCATCTTATAACTAAATTCACAAAATACAAGATGATGTGGTAAGAAAATTGGATTAAGTTGCAGGCAAAACCTTGTGCCTGAACCCATCAATTAAATATTACATTTAAGTGACACCTAGTGTTAGTGAAAATAGATATTATTATCATAAAATAATGACTGCTTATCTATTTAAATAAATGTTAAGTTCTTGTTAATTCAATTAAACAAATTGAATGTTCAAGATGGAAAATAAAAAAAACAATCTATCTCTAAGTAACTTCAACCATTAATATTTTTTTAAAAAATTTCAGGTTTATGCCAATCCTGGCACGATTATTATCTGACTCAATATCAAATGACAAGAAAATCAAACTTCTCTCTGTCATGCAAGTAAGACAACAACCTTTTAATATTTTTTTTTTTACTCCTGTAATATTTTTTTTTTTGATTACTGGTTCCCACCACAAATTCAATCTTCTGTTTATTTTAATCTTTATTGGCCCGGCTGTCATACCTATATGACAGAACAATAAATAATCAATTGTGCCTGATTACATGGGACTTGAAGTATAAGAATACCATGAGAATTAAGAACCTGTGTTGAAGTTGGTTAATAGATTAATGTTCACGTTCAGTCTGACCCAAACTGGGGCAGTTTGGGTCAGACTGCACGCTGCTGATTTCTACCAAAACATAAAAAAAAACACAAATAATAAAATAACATTTTCTCATACATCTTTATTAATTACAGGAAATATCCTATGGCATCAAAATCAGTTGGCAAGAGTCCTACCTGTCTAGCCTGATGAAGCAACTGACAGAATGGATCATGCAGCCAATGGGGGAGCCCCAACTTCGCACCATTGGTCACAAGTCTCTAACTGTATTGGTCAATGTGTGCTATGGGAATCTGCCAGCAATATACGCACTGATGCGTACTATTGATACTAAAGACTTTGTTGTGCATCTTATTAGTTTGAAGGTAAGATGTTAGCCTTTTTATGTGTCAAAGAAAAATGACGGCCTCATTGGTCAAATGCTCGTAAAACGTGTCTGCTGAGCATTAGGTCATGGGTCCAATACCCAGGTCGAGTAAAGTGTTATTGAGTTTTTTCATCAGGAATTTCTCAGTATCATTCTCGGAGCCTGGATTTGTGCCTGGTTGATGGCAATAGGTTGCACCCTATTAAATGAAATTTGTAAAATGTGGGTGTACTGATAGTTAAACCACCTGTAATCCCTGAAGACGACGACGTCGTGACCTCACAAAAAGCCACAAAATATCTAATTTTACACTAAATTTGAAAACTAATGTGGTTTCTGCTGAAATCTTATTTTTGAAAAGTTGAACTTAATGGTTAATCGTGTCAACTACCTAATTCTGAAACCGTATTTCTATCTAAGCTTCACTCTTTCCATTCTAGGAGGGTGGTTACGGAGGTGTGGAAGTATGCAGACTGCTGTTATGTTTGTCTGGAGCAACGAGAGGCGCGGCCGCGACCCGACAGCCCGACGTGCATAGTTATCTATGTTGCACTATGCGAACGTTTAATAAAGCCGTCAGGTACCACAATATTTTTATAAAATTAAATGTGAAGAAACTATTTAGCCAATTGAGACCTCCCGCGGGACGAAGAGCAAAGGGAGTGAACACCGCACGCAGCCGACTCGCGCATCCAGCCGCGAAGGTGACGGCTCGCGGGCGTCATTGAATTTGGAATATAAAAATATTAATCGTGTGTTTCAGTGAAGGAGATGCGACCCAGCTGCTCCACGCGTATACATTCGTCAACGATCTGTGTTCTGACAGCAACTTGAGGAGCTACGTGCTTACCTACCCACATTTCGTTAATGCGCTTACCGATGCACTGAAGGTAACTAGCGCGTTCAGAATAGTTTAAAAAAAAAAGCTATATTCAGGCGACCCTGGTTATTTATCTCTATCTATTTTATTTAGACTGTTTAATACATAATAGCAGTTTGGTGTACATAAGGTTTTACAAAGACTCAAAGAGGTTTTGAGGTCTGCATTTGAAAATTATGAGACTGTCGCGGTCCACTTGGTGATAACAAATAAAATACATATTTTTAATTAGGAGGGCATTACTAAAATGTCGCAAGATTTAAATTTTGCTATTCACATATTTATAGTAACATATTTAAATAATAGTTTTAGGTATGAAGTGAAGTGTGTTCTTAAGGTCCGCAAAATATACGTCGGCGGTCCGCCATTTGGTGACAAAAGAATTTGGTATTAATTATTGCTTCTATTTTCAGGATGTGAAAGAACTTTGTCAAGCAGCACCGGATGACATGGGTGAACCAGAGAACGCTACCAGCTGTCTTCGTAATGTGCTCAAGTTTCTCACCGTTTTGGTCAGCTTGGGTAAGCATATGTTGACTAATACAAAATGCACTAGACAAATATAACATTTATAACTATTAATATACACGACAATTAAAATTAATTTATACCAAATGGTTAGTGCAGTGGCTAAGCAATTGTGTGGCGTGCAAATATTTGTATGACCCACAGATAGTTATCGGATAGTTATTCCGGGACTGGCTGCTTGTGTATGTGAGTTTATGTGTTTGTAAACGAACCCACGATACAAGAGAAATTCCTTGTGTCCAGGGACTCTAGGAATTTCTCCTGTGTGTCTCTAGTAACTTTAAAAAATATTGTCTTTGTGGTACGATATTCACAAACTGTTTTATCAAACTGACAAACAATTCAAAACTGCCTTTTGACGATCCCGGGTCGTGACGAAGAAGTTGTGAGTTGTCTGTGGTAAAACGACGGTAATGACGGTGGTTCACATTAGATCGGATCGGCAGCTTCTAGTGTGAACAGCAACACCCGACAGTCGGTCAACGGTAAAACTGTCGGTCCGACCTAATGTGAACCAGCTCTTTATAACCGCCATTTAATTTTTTTTCCATTTTTAATAAATAAATAAATAAATTATTATTTCTCAAATTAACATAAAAATCCTTGTTTACAGATTTATACGCGTTGCGCTGTCACCATAGCGCCCTGGTCTGTCTGTGTATGAAAGCCAGTCGCATATGTCTGCCAGAGTCGCTTGAGCTGTTCGCCGCTATCGTATCACAGTATAGAGGTAAATATTAATATAAAGAACTAACTTCTGTCCGCGACAATGTTGATTTCTCCATACAAACTTGTTCCATCCCAATAGGGGAAAAATATGAAAAGTCCTTTCTTGTCAGATGTCTACTAATTATAAACTACCTCCCTGCCAAATTTTATGTTTATACGTCAAGCGGATTTCGATATTTCGTGATGAGTAGTTTTGAAAATGCTTTCGCGAATTTGAAGGTGCGTTGTCTCTACGTGTTTTTATTTTATTTACAAGAAGTTAGGGATCCGTAAGAAAAAATTGTGCTAGTGAGTGCTAGAGTATTATACACGAATAAATAAAAATTCAATTCTTATATAATTGCTGCGTCTTACAGATGAGGGTCGTCTCCCGCAAGAGTTGATATCAGTGATAAGCGACGGATTACCCGGGCTACTCGTTCCTCCTTCATTGGAGCCTGGCAAGGCAGGCCTGCAGTGGGTAAGTTAACACTAGAAGGCCAATCGGAATGTCAAACACAACTCTATTGGCACTCTTATTTCCTTCTCTTTTATTTCCGCCATCTTGAACTTTTTACAATACGTTTTGTTAATTAATTATATTTTCAATGTATTGATTTCGTAACTGCCGGAGGGATATGACACCATTGACCAATAATTTCAATAATTTCATTTCTCTAAAGAAGCACATTATTTTAGCCCTGAAAACCTGATGAATTTTCAATTAACTGTAAAATTAGATTTTTAATTGCTTCTTAATTAATAAACAGTCTATTGAGTTGGTACAAAAGTCCATACAAAATCTATAGGAGAAATGCGTTTTGACAATTCATAAAAAGTACGTCAACTGATTGGTAATGTCATCTAGGCTGTTCTAACAACAATTTCTCATTTATGCATTTTTATGTTTTATTATTTCGTTTACCATTCACAGTTACAAGTAGTGGGCGCCCTCTGTGAGTCAACAGAGACACAGGAGCGAGTCATGCAAGAAGTAACTCCGGACGCTTTCGAAGATACGCTGTATAGCGTACTGCAGTATACTTCACAGGTACCTGCCTGTAATTTCGTGTACCCTTTCTGTTATATTGGCGCGCTCTGCGTAATATGAACCTGGTCTTTGCAGTTCAATGGGTAGTTGATACCATAAACAATTTAAATTTCAAGACTTATTTTCTCTAAAGAAACACTATTTTAGCCCTGAAAATATTCTGCTTCTTTTCGTGTGGGCAGTAAGGTCTTCGACCCCATACACCCTTGTGTCAGATTTTCTAAACCGCCTCAAGGGCAAAAAAAAGCGAAAATCAATTATAAATTTGATTTTTTATTGTTTTCGAATTTACAAATAGTCAAAAAAGTTTTGGAAGATTGAAAAACTGGCAACCAGTTTTACCCAACGTAAATATTAATATCTATAATTACCCAGTACACCAGTACCAGTGTTACTGGGTTATGGAGGTCAGATAGGCAGTCGCTCCATGTAAAATACTGGTATTCAGTTGCATCCAGTTGGACTGGAAGCCGAACCCCAACAAAGTCGGTAAAAAGGCTAGTTTTGATAGATTTCCATTGTGTTTTACAGAACGGCGTGGTAGGTGCCGAGGCGTCCCAACAAGCCGTTGTAGTGGCCTGTCGCACTGCGCTCACGCTGGCTCCGCTCGACAGGCACTGGGAAGGTGCACTGGCACGCATGTTGGCACACCATCAGGTCAGTAAGATGTTAATACTAAAGTAGCGCCATCTATCTCACAACGTGCGAGCTACAACTGTGGCGATATCTGTGGGGCACCACGTGTGAACTATTTGTACATTGATTTTCTACATCGCGATATTATAGTTCTCCGCAACTTTAGCATTTATACAAAATCCCTTAAATAATTCCTTAAATATTCCCATAATAAATCCTAGACTTATTTATTTTCAAATAAAACGTGTTTATTTTCTTACACCTTTTTTGTCCCACTGCTGGATTAAGGTTTCCTCCATAGCCTTCTCCGGCAAATTGCCATAAGTCATCACGCCAGCATTTCCCAGCTCTCTCTCTACGACGTAACAGTCTAATGTCGTCATATTTTTTAATTATTTAATATTATTATTCACAGGTCAGAAAGCTTCTGTGTGTTGGTCTAACAAGCACCAACGGGCCCAGGCGAAGACAGATACTGCAGCTAGTCAAACATCACTGCTTCCCTTCTGACCAGATGAATCAGGTAAGCAAGATATAGTATCATATTTTTCATTCGTGAATATGGACCATCATAGACGTAATACATCGTTCTAGTTACTCACCACGACCCAGCAAACCACCCAGCAATAAAACAAATGCTTTTGTTTTATTGCTGGGTAGTCTATCAATGGTCTATCTAGAATAATGAACTTGTGGCGACATCTTTTGCATCACATGCGAACTGCAAAGAACTGATGTTTCTTACATCGTGATAACAAAGTTTTCTACGGCATTATTGTATACTATAAAAAATCTTGACAGTCGTCGAGCATTAACCCAGTAGACAAGTCAACCGCCTGATCTGTTTTCAATGGGGGATGTATTGTATTACATTTATTACTATTTCCACTTAGCTCGCGGCTTCAAAGTTCTGTTTACACTTTTATTTCCAGGTGTTCGGCGAATCCCTCCACGGCTTGTCCGAGTCGACGTCGGACGTGTCCGTGTCGGGCTCGGCGCCGGCGCGCGCGGCGGGCGCGTGCGCGGAGGGCGCGTGGTGCGCGGCGCGCCTGGCGCCGGCGCAGGAGCACGCCGTGGACGCGCTGGTCGCGCACCTCACCGACAAGCTCAGGGACGGAAAGGTACACGTCGCTATGGATTAATCTCATGTACTGCTTGTATCTTTGTTTCGCAGATGGATAGAAAGATTTGACTTTGAAATTGCCGAAGCGAATACATTGACCCGCTCAAATATAAGCGAACCTGACTTAATTAAAAAAGGTTTTTTTTTTTTAATGTACAACCTCCAAATTTGTGTGATAAAAACAAACATATATTAAAATACAAAACGTTGTGATAATTAAACTTTAGTTACTTATTGGCATTTCATTGTAGATATCTGCATATGTTTTTTTTTTACTCTAGTCTCCATTTTCTATTTTCAGATATCAGATATCGCGACGTCAAGTGTGATGGAGTTATACGGTTACAAGATGACTTGTTTGGAACAGAGGCTGCACTCTCACTCCGTAGCACTACAGGTAAACAAATGATAAATAAATAAATACATTTATTTATTATATTAATTTATTCGGGAAACATACATACATAAACTCACGCCTTTTTCCCATGGGGGTAGGCAGAAACTACAGAACGCCACCTGCTACGATCCTTACATACTCCTCGCCTCATCTACGTTCATACATCTCGTCATACAAGCACGCCGGGTACGAGTACTCCGCACCTGACCTTTGAACAAAATACAGCACAACATCATTAATTATGTGATCAACTATGAAATAAAAAAAAAGTCATTAAATATTTGCAGGGTGCAAGCGAACACATGGCGTCGTTACAACACGCGCTTGCGATGTTGCAAGCTACGAACTCGTCGCAACAAGACGTGCTATACACCACACAGATGCAGAACGAAAGGTACAGTACGAAGCAACCTATGTGCTAGTACTAAACGCGACGCGTTCCGCTGTGTAGTAACTATTGGGTAGTTGAAACCGAACCATATTTCAGGCGACCTTTATGATAGCTCTGATCAGAGGCAGGTCGCTGCGCAGTAACGATTGGGTAATTGAAACCGATCCATACTTCCATACTACGGATGGCACAGTTGGCGCAGTGTCTGAAGGATTGGCTTCTCCGTTGCGTGTCGCGGCTTAGATTCTCACACGGAACAAATATTTCTATGACCTACATAATATGTAAACGCACCCAAGGAGGAGCAATTTCTAGTGTGGTGTCGTTAAAAAAAAACTTTAAAATCTACTATAGCAACTCTGTCTGGTACGCTTTCACGACTAAACTACTAAACCGATTTCGATGAAGTTTGATACGAATAAATACTATTTTTATTTCACGACTAAATTAATTCGACATCATTTCCCATTAGTATGGAATTTTAAAACAAGCTTAATACCAACTAAAACAACTTATTCTCCGATATTATGAAACGTGATTGTAGACGTTCATGCAAAAGGTACAAATTATAAACTTATACATAGCACGAGTAATACTGTAATCGTTTAATTTATTACATGGCGTAGGAGGTAAATGACCGCTATACCGGTTACCTACTTCCAATTTAAATACCAGTGGATACAGAACGGTAAATTGAGAATCGTTAGTATAAGCATCGGTGGTTCAGTGGTAGAATGCTCGCCTGCCACGCGGGCGGCCCGGGTTCGATTCCCGGCCGATGCAATATTCTTTTTGTTGCTCATTTTTATTTTTAAATCTTATTTGAGCAAAAAAAAGCATAAATTGCGTAGTTTTTTTTCATAAAAATCAAGCAAAAGATTTATATTTTATGTTTTTAGGCACAAAAAAACTATCGAGGACCTTCATAAACAGTTAGAGGATGCAGAATCAACGTTGCGAGGTTTCCGAGCTAAGATAGCCGCTGAGAAACTAGACAAAGAAATCCAGAAGGAAAATCTACAGAAAGAATTCCGCTCGCAAATGACTGTATGTATTTAATGATGACTGTATTTTCAAAAACTAGCGTCAGGCACAAGTGGTCTGGCATTTTATGCTGAACTGGGTCTGTTTGGCGCAGCTGTGGGGCACACAATTTCTTACGTTTTGTTCTTTTTATTGCCTTTTTATTATTATTTTTTTGTGTGCACATAGTCTGTGTCAATAAACATTTTTTCTTTCTAATATATTATTATATACCTAAAAAACGATCAAACGGCATCACGCTTGAACGACTGGACAATTATTTTTACTAATTCTTTTTTGTTTTATTACGCATTTAATTTTTAATTTTAGTAAATTTATCTTGATTTTATTTATTTTGATTTAATTTAATTTGGCTTTATTTTATTTGACTTTAATTTGATATTATTTAATTTATTTTTATTTAAATTGTTTTATTTATTTGATTTTTGTAAACTATCTAGGTTCGACGCTATTCATTGAATAATCAAAATCCGAAAATGATTAATAACTTATTCCATTTATTTAGTAATCTCTAACAAAATCATGACTGTTACCATACTGTTTCAGAGTATGGAAAATGAAATGAAAGTACGCGAAAGAGAGTCCGAGGAGCGTCTGAAAGCGGCTGAAGCTGACATAAAGGCGTTACAGAAGAAGTTGGAACAACAGGTCAGAATTATTAAAAGTTTGTTTTTTTTTGTTTGTAACTTGCTTATCTCAGGCACTACTAGTTGGATTGGAAAAAAAATTGAAAAAAAATTATGTATATGATAGCCAGATTGATGAGGAATAATATAGGATATGTAACATCACGCTACGACTCAAGGGAGCGGAGCAGTAACCAAACTGCTGGGACGTAATTTACTAATTTTGAAAACTATCTTGGGCCGGAGTGACTAGTTTTTTGTTGTCCTTATATTAGGCCGTTGGGCCTAACGAGGATATCCCTTGATAACTACGAAAAAAAATTAGGATTTTTTTATTAAGGGCTAATTTTTCAATCGTCCAATAACTTAACAGAGGGATAAATGTGGGATTATATGGCAAAATAAACGAGAAATACTTTTAAAAACTTTTATTTATTGACACACCAGAAAAAAGATCGCCGTTACACCGTACGTCTGTCGTAAGACTGCGTCATCTCGCTGTTACACTCACACACATACTTCCCTCTCTTTCATCCGCTGCGTTCCGCTTTGACAATATTATGCTGCATTCATACTTAAGCTTGATACAAAATCATTATCCCACAGTCGGCCATCCTGATTCATGTCTGTCCTCAGACATGCACCCGAACATACGTCGCTAACTTTCATCTTATTTTTAACAGAACTACTAATACAACAATACACTAATACAACATCAGAGTAACAGCATAACATCACATAGTTACAGTTTTATTTTAAAGGGGACATCATAAAATAATAATTCAAAGAGACAACATAACATTGTTAATGTTCCTAAAAAAATGTTTACACACTGACATTTATCGTTGCAGTAGGTACGGTAAAGATACAAATACAGATCTCTTAACTCTTAATAACAATAGACTAAGCTTACATCTAACAAAACACAGTGTTTAACAAAACATTGCACACAACCTTTCATACACAAACCTGAAGCAAGAAAAAATTAACAAGCAACTCTCACCTATTAGGTTAATGAGTTCACAGCTGGCCACACCTTCATGTAATCTGCTGAACTAGAGGTTACGCTAGGTCCTTCAGTATTCGGGTTGAGCTTTTTCACATCATACCTGTTGTTTCTCTTTGCTTTTACGACTTGATAGGGGCCAAGATATTTAGCTTTAAGCTTCATTCCCGAGCCGAATTGCGTGCGTTTTATTGCTACCAAGTCTCCTTCATTGTACTTCATACTTTCTTTTCTATTCTTATTAAAATTTCTTATATTTTCTTCTTGAACTTGTAGAATTTGCTCTTTAGCTTTCTCTCTAAGTTTTTCTCTCTCCTCTGAATAGCTTTCCCTTTCTTCTTCTGAAAGCAAATCATAAATCTCGATGTCTTCCTTCATTCTCATCTTTGTCCCAATCAATAGTTGATAGGGTGTAGTGTTTATGCTTCGCTGGAAAGTACTATTTAGAGAACGCTGTAATCTACTTACATGCCTATACCAGAGAGCAGGGTTCTCTATGCACATCTTGGTAAGTACAGAGATTATAGTGCGATGGACTCTTTCCACTTGGCCATTTCCTCGAGGCACACCCGTCGTAATTTTGATGTGTTGTATATTTTCGTCTTTACAATACTCTTGAAACTCAGTGCTCGTATAAGCCGTTCCTCGATCAGTTATAAATCTGGTTGGATTGCCAAAATGTTGTTGGTGAATTTTCAACTTTTCTATTGTTTCTCGACTTGTGGTGCTTTTAGTGGGAAATATCCAAGTGAACTTCGTAAATGCGTCAACAATCGTGAGGATATGGTTATACTGCTTCTTCGTCTCCGTCATTGGACCAATGTGATCCAAATGCAGTGTATGTAGCGGTGACTCTTCCTTTTCAATCGGAGTTAGGAATCCTTCTTGTTTTCCCTCTTTACGCGTAGCTAATAGACATGGAATGCAACTTGTAATAAACTCTTCAATTTTCTTATCAAGGTTCTTAATAAAATAGTCTTTACCAATTAATTCAATCATCTTCCTTTTGGAAAAATGTCCATTTGCATGTGCTCTTTTAATGATTTCATTTTCCATAGACTTTGGGATCACTAAGTGCTTTTCCACCCCTTTGTAAAGCAATCCATTATCAGTATAATAATCACCGTATGTTCTCTCCCGTAAAATCTGTAATGTAGCTTTTAGACCATCATCCAACTGTTGTGCTCTTCTGATCTCATCGTGCAACGTTACTACAGCTACATATGGGTTTCGGCTTAATGCATCAGTATGCTTCATCCTCGTTCCTGGCCGATGTTCAACCACAAAGTCAAACTCCTGCAGAAGCAATGCCCATCTTGCAACCCTTGTACTCAAGTCTTTCTTCTTAAGCGTCATCTGGAATGCTTGGCAATCAGTAACAATCTTAAATCTTATACCATATAAGTAGTGCCTAAATTTCTTTACCCCTTCAATAATAGCCAGACTTTCCAGTTCATAACTGGTGTACTTTTTTTCCGCATCATTGGTTTTACGACTCATGAAATATACTGGATGTAGTCCACCGTCATCATCAGATCGCTGCATGAGTATAGCTGCGTAAGCCAGAAGCGATGCGTCTGTATGCATTTCTGTCTCCAATCTTGGATTAAATATTTGTAAAACTGGTTTAGTAGTCAAACGCTCCTTCAAACAATTAAATGCACACCGTTGTTCATCATTGAATTCAAAATTGACATCTTTCTTAAGTAAATCTGTAAGCGGCTGTGCTATTGATGCAAAATTCTGGACATGCTTCCTAAAATACGACGCTAACCCAATAAAACTTTGCAATTGCTTAATTGTTCTGGGTTCTGGAAACTTTGTAACGGCATCAATCTTTTCACTGGCAGGCCTTACTTGTCCATTCTCAATCGTATGACCTAAATAGGTTATGCTTCGACATATCAGCTGTGCTTTTTTCCAATTTATTTGCAGGCCATATTCAGACGCCACTCTTAAAACTTCCCTTAATCTATCAACGGCTTCCTGTTCATCTTTTGCTGGAATAAGAATATCATCAACAAATATTAGAACCATCCCTTTAGATATTAGTTCTCTGAAGATTATGGTCACAAATCTCATGAAATAGTTAGGGCAAACAGACAAGCCAAATGGAGCTTTCAAAAACTCGAACTGACCATGATGTGTAACAAATGCAGTATATTTTACCGACTCACTGCTGACACTCAGATGGAAAAATCCATTTTTTAAATCCAGTACACTAAATACTTTTGCCTCAGCCAACTTGTCAATGTAATCCTCAATAATGGGCAATGGAAACTCATCTTTTACAATTTTACTATTTAATTTTCTATAGTCAACGCACACCCTTGTAGTACCGTCTCTTTTGCGAACAAGAACCAATGGACTGGCATATTCAGAATAACTTACACGTACAATTCCTTGCTCGAGCCACTCCGCAACTTGTTCTTCAACAACCACCTGCTCCTTCAGTGATATGCGCCGTGGACGTTGCACCA
Organism: Hoplodrina ambigua; assembly: GCA_949774945.1. Classification (NCBI taxonomy): domain Eukaryota; kingdom Metazoa; phylum Arthropoda; class Insecta; order Lepidoptera; family Noctuidae; genus Hoplodrina; species Hoplodrina ambigua. Next base: position 4,183,348 of record OX458986.1, on the reverse strand, counting down.
CCGGGACATCATCTTTCACAATTATTTTCAACTGGATAGGAGCTTCTTTAATTTGGCATGGTTGATAGCTCTCAACCATCTGAACAACCTCTTCTTTAAGGTAAGTATTACTTACATGGCCAACCTCAACACTGCAACAAAAACAATTAATTTCGTTCATCCATTCCACAGGTTTCATCCACACAGCACTACCATTCATAACCGTTATAACATTCTTAAGAAATTCGTGACCTATGATTACATCAAAAGGCATACAGTCCTTAGGTACCACATAGAATGACACATCGTCGTATTTCGTACCGTCGATCACAACATTTGTCGATAGACGACCTAATGACTCCACTTTAGCGGATCCAAGTCCAGACAGTGTTATGTTATTGTTCAGCACTTTACTGACGTTAGCACAAAACTCGGAAGATACTAAGTTCACATCACTACCCGAATCAATAAGCGCACTTGTCGTTTTTCCACATAATTCTACGATTTTTAAAGGTTTTTCCCGTCGCGAATGTTTGTTTACATCGCAAATGTCAGATCCAATTTGACTTTGACATTTGCTGTCTATGTCGTCATCTGTCATCTTGACACTGTCATTCTGTGAGTGTGACGTATTATCCGCGTTGTTGAACGATGATTGACCGAACATTGCTTGCTTGGTCGTCGTACGTTCGCCGCTCCCGCTCCCACTTGTCGATGCGCCGTTGTTTTCTTTCTTATCGCCGGAACCGGAACTACGCCATCTTGATGAGCTCGTATCTTCCTTACGGCCGGCTACCGCCGCCATATTTTTCTTATGCGGGCACTTCGGTGAAATATGACCGTATTCGTTGCAGTTAAAGCACTTTGGACCTTGTGCCTTCTGCGGACAGTCTTCCGACACATGATCGCCGTCACCACAGTTATAGCACCTTTTCAACGTTTTTTCGTGTCGCATGATGCCGCGTTTTTCATTTTTGTAGGTACTTCTAGAATGTTCCAGTTTCATCTTTTCCTTAACAGTCTCGTAGATTTTAAATTTTTCTTTCAGATCAGGATACGTCGTTACACCGTATAGCATGATTTTGTTAGTCTCGTGGTCGACTATGCCATCAACAATATATTTAATAGCCACGTAATCGGGTATCTTACCCCGTTTCCCCAACTCCTTCATGACCAACATATAGTCAATACAACTCTCGTCACGTCTTTTCTTTCGTTGGCTCAGAAGCTCGTGTATTGTTTTGATGTCGACGCTGTCGGGGAACTCTTTACTCAGGGCCGCCTTCAGTTCTTCCCATGACTTGTGAGGGCGTTCAGCTTGCATCCAAAGCTGTGCGGTGCCTGATAAGGATCTCCGTGCCATCAGCAGCTGTTGTAACGGTGTCCAACCACATATTTCTCCATTTTCCTCCACGTCTTGTATCCATCGCGCCACTGGATACGTCTTATCTTGACCGGTGAATTTAGGTATTATGTCCGAAGTTAGGTACAACATCGAGTTTAGGCCCGTACGTGATTCGTCTTTCGTCATTTTCGAATTAGTTTTTTATCTCCGTTATCGTCAGCTCACCGTTCGCCGATACCGTCGTAATTATCGTCGGCCGCCGTTGATTTTTTGAATAGGTACCGTTCGTCGTTCGTCGCCGTTGACCACGCCACGTGCCGGCCTCCGTCGTCCGTTGTTTATTCACTTGTTAAACTCGAACTCGTGTCGTTATTTTGCCAATCCCGGACGAGCCCCCAAATTTGTGGGATTATATGGCAAAATAAACGAGAAATACTTTTAAAAACTTTTATTTATTGACACACCAGAAAAAAGATCGCCGTTACACCGTACGTCTGTCGTAAGACTGCGTCATCTCGCTGTTACACTCACACACATACTTCCCTCTCTTTCATCCGCTGCGTTCCGCTTTGACAATATTATGCTGCATTCATACTTAAGCTTGATACAAAATCATTATCCCACATAAATATGGCGGTTTGACAGCTTTTGTATAGAAAATAAATCTCAAACTGTCATATTTATATATTTATTATTTGGATAAGGTTAGACTATTGAAAAATCAGCCCTCAGTGGTAAGACCGCATGCTTAGTCAAAAAAAAAGCTTATTTTTTGGGCAACAGAATGTCAAATTTAAACTTGTAACAAATTATTCTTACAGACAAATAAAAACAGCGAGTTGGCAGGCGTACTCATAAAGTTTGAGGAGCGAGTCAAGCAACGAGACAAGAAGCTAGAGGAGGCGGCGGGCAACGACGCCGCGCTACGCAGGGAGATCGACCAGAAAGACACGGTAACCTCTTCACTAGTTCGTTATGCCCCATTTGTCCTCGTTGGCCCTGCTGAGCGTGGGGTTCGAGTCCCATGTCAGGCAAAAAGTGTTTGGTTTTTCCATTAAGAATTTCTTAATAGCAACCTGGATATTGAAAGTTGGTTGTATGACACCCCTGTGCCTCACAAAGTACATAAAGCCGTTGGTCCTGCGGTTTTGCGCCAGATCTCTGCCCGGTCGCGACGAATTGCTGTTCCATCAGACTATGAGAGTTAGGGAAGAGGGAGTGCACCTGTGTTTGCGCACACACTTGTGCACTATAACATCTCCTGTGTACCTGGCTAGTCTCCATTGAGATTGGCCGCTGAAAACGAAATTCGCTCGAGAGAATATTATTATTATTTTGTTGTATGTTTCTAACATAAGTTTTCTTAACCCTATAGACAATAAAACAGCTAGAGAAGACAGTTCTGGAGCGAGAGAACAGACTGTACCAGCTGACGACACAACTGGAGGAAATGAAACGCGTGCAAGAGATGGTCGCCAAGCTGATGAGCAAGAGTGCCACTTCTAACAACCTGGGGAGCTAGCACCAGCCAAGGTAAGATATATCATTTTAGTCATCCTTAGATGGAATCGTGGTAACTTGCAAAAATAACTGCGGACTAACATGTGGGCTCTGCACCAATGAGGCGCGACGAGGCTATCAGAAAATAATCGTCACGACCTTGTCAGTAATTTACATTAATCTTGAATAATATATAATAATAATATATAAATAATAATAATATCAACGAAATTTTTTGTTACTAATAAAAATAAAGGGTCTTGACAGACAGATGGGTGGATGGACAACAAAGTGATCCCAAAAGGGTTCCGATTTTCCTTTTGACGGACGAATCCCTAAAAATATGCAGTTTCATAGAAAAGTTACAAAAAAAAGTAGTAGTGTAGGTAGTAGTAGTAGTAGTAGTTGCAAATAAATAAATCTTTATTTTTATCTTTAATGCACTGATAAAATGTATGGAACAGCGGAATTTTAATGACTGACTAAATATGCTGAACTTTGTATAACGATATTCCTTCCTTCCTTCTTGTATTTGGAAAATTTCATACAAAAAATAAACCAGCCTATTATTGTTCCAATGCAGAGCAAAGGCCTCTTCTCGTGCAGAGAAGGCTCGAGCATAGATCACCACGCTTGCTCAAGGCAGATTGGCGATTTTAAACTATTAATTTTAAAAGTCCAGGTTTCCTCACGGTGTTTTCTTTCACCAATGTCTGTAAATAAATTAATTTGGTATTTTTGTCTTTAAACAGGTTACTTCAATGATCGGCGGGACCACAGATCTCAACGACAATACAACTAGACAATATTTTTATACTGATATATCCCCGCATCATGGTAGATTTTAATATAATTTTACAAGTATTTTTCATATTGCGTATATGAATGGCTAGACGATGAAATACGAACAAATTGATAATGTTTATTGTATAGATATTTTAATGTCAGACTAATAAAATAATGAACATGTTTCGTGTGTTTTATTTTAAATTAACGGCTTGCCCCGACTTCTCACGGGTAACAACATAAAAATTCATGAATCATATTAATCGTGATACAATACGTGCCACGAAAGATGAGACTTGACAAGCGTCAGTAGTGGGGAGCTTGCGCAGATATGGATGTATGAAATAGCTATCCATAATTTTTGTATCTATTTAGGGATATTTCGATGACACTTTAATTAAAAAAATCTTTGAATTAAAATAGCAGTCAACAGTGTTAATCTTTTAATATTTATTACGAAATAATGAAGTTTGTATCGTGTGTCAAGTCTCATCTTTCGTGGCACATATCCTGCTTTATTTACACTCCTTTGCCAAAACAACAGTCAAACAAGACCCACTTCCACCAGCTTCTTATCAGTTATTTTTCACCTGGGTATAATGACGTTTTTATTTTTTTAGATTTAATAGGTATCAGCATGTTTTTTTTTTGCTTCTGTGCACACTTAGTTTTTATGTCATGTGCGTCATTGTCGCGTGTATAAATAGTATTTCTTTCTTTCTTGGTCGTGACGTGATGATATATAGCCTATAGGTACTGTTCCTCATAAATCTAATTATCATATACAATAGTCAGTATAATTTCAATCCGCCTCATAGTTCCAAACAAAAAATCTTTTTCAACTTTATAATATTAGTACCGATAGATGAGACTAGAATCGGTGAAAATAACGTAGACATGGCTGACGCGAGCACAACTAATGACGTCATCCGTGTTCCCGGGTATTGTGACCTTGAACTGGAGAGACAGCGGCTGGATAGAGACGAGACACTCAACGGAGGTGAGAAATTCTTTTTGGCTATGAACGTAGTGGTACGGTACTCTTTGTGAAAGATTATTTTTGACTATATTTGACTACACCCATAGTAAAAGTACCTAGTCTAGGCTGGGAGTGATTAGTGGGTGTTGGGTATACAATGACCTCGAATAATCTTACTATTATTATAAACTAGCTTTCGCCCGCGGCTTCGCTCGCAAATTAAGTTAAATAAGTATTTGATCATAATTCGCGCCATCTATCATCATAAGAAAGTTATTGTGATTTTTCTCGGGAACAGTACTTTTTTTCGGGATGTGTGTTCTCTGTTCCCTATGTTTGTTCCTGTACTCCTGGCAATGTATATGCAAAATTTCAGGATGATCGGTTCAGTGGCTTAGGCTTAAAATGGTAACAAACAAACTTACTTTCGCATTTATAACATTAGTTAGGATGGGAATGTTTGGATGTTTGTTACTTAATCAGGCCAAAGCGGCTGAACGGATCTGTATGAAATTTGGCACAGAGATAGTAGTCTGGAATAGCATATAAGCTACTTTCAATCCGGATTTTTATAGTTCCTATGAGACATATATACATACATAAACTCACGCCTTTTTCCCATGGGGGTAGGCAGAAACTACAGAACGCCACCTGCTACGATCCTTACACACTCCTTTCGCCTCATCTACGTTCATACATCTCATCAAACAAGTATGCTGGTTACGAGTACTCCGCACCTGACCTTTCTGAAGGACCTCACCAATAAGGGCGGTGTAGGTCTTCCTAAGGCGACCCCTCCCGGCGTTGCCACTCTCCTCTGCCATATAAATACCTTTGGTCAATCGTCTTTCACTCTTCCTCTCAACATGACCGAACCATCTATGAGATAACCTTTTAACTTAGACGCGGTCGAATTCGCGGACGGAAGCTATTTTATTATAAATGTTTTTTTTACAAAGAAATAATTAAACATTGGTGCAGATTCCCTTGTTCCCAAACTAGACTAAATTTAAAGAATTGACATGTCTTACTAACACAGCGAAAGGAAGTGACGGTGACATTAAAGAACTAAGTTAGCGATGTCAAATTAGTTTTGCCTTGAACTTCTCCGTATTTTTATTTCCATACGTTTTAAGATGTCAACTATAATTGTATGGATGTGTCAGATTGACTAAATTTGACAGCTCTAATTTACATTAGTCTCCATCTTATTTTATTGGACAGAAAAAGATGGAAACAGTCTAATTTTAGTTTAGTTTGCGACCAAGAGAATCATTATCTTCCTAGCAGTTCCGTTAATCACAATTGTAGGAATATACAACGTTCTTCCATTTATTTAAAAACAATTTGCTACTCTCTTTGATATCGGATCTAACTTCGCATTATTAATGAAGAATATAAAAGATGTATAAATGACTATAGTCTAATTAAAATAAGGTTGAACATTGCTAAACCAGCTAGAATTGCTAGAGTAGGTACAGTCAGCAAAAGAGAAAGTTATGCGGGGTCGTTACATATAGTTTAAGTTTTCTGCGAAGCCAATGAATGTTTTCAAATGTAATTTAATTTAAAAAGTAGACAATAAACAGTTCATTAATTAAGTTAAGTTTCAATCGAAGACATCTTTCGGTTTCTAAGAAAACTTCAACTATATCTGGCGACCCTGGATACCTATCTGTTTTGCTGACTGTACCTACGGAATTTTGTCAAAGTCAAAGCATTTATTTTAATTAGACCATTTACAGGCACTTTTGAATTGTTAAGGAGTCAGTTATTTAGGCAGAAAGTTGAAGCTAGCTGCTCGTTCCAAAACGTAGGACGTCTATGTAGAAGCACGAGCAAGAAGCTCTACGGACACTCTTTTCAATTAGGTTTTTACATAATCCTAGTATCAGTATTCTTGTTGCTTATATATGTGAAAGCAATGATAGTGAACTATATATAAACCCATGTCGATAATGTGAGAAAAAAATTGTTTTCGGTAACGACTTCATATCCCCTAGACGGCGCCATATTGGATTTGGTGACACGTCACCTACCCTATAACCAGCGGACAACTGAGACGCTTCTAACGACACCTCATTTATTATGTAATAATAGGTAAGTAGTTTAGAAGTTATGAGGGAACAAACAAACATACATACAAACAAACACACATACATACCGGTCAAAATCACAACCCTCCTTTTGGCTTTGCCGTAGTCGGGTAAAAAAAGATGTAAGCAATGGCAGTTAAGAGATGACTATTCACATGTTCTTTGTGAATTCATTCGGTGCTGAAGGTAGATCTAGACCGTGTAAGGTAACCTTAAGAATTGATTGTTACATAACATCACACCTGTAATCCCCGAAGGGATAAGCAGAGGTATATCCATTAGTACCTACACCCACATTTTGCCAGTTACATTTTTTTGAAGTGCCATTTTATGGGGGGTTGGGCTATTGCCAACAACCGGGCACAAATCTAGACTCCGGGGCTGCTACTGAGAAACTCCTGATAGTAAAACCCAATAACACTTTGCCCGACCTGGGAATCGAATCCAATACCTCATGCTCAGCAGTCGTGCTTTGCAACCACTAGACCAATGAGGCAGTCTTTGATTGATTTATATACCCCATTGAATTGATTGTTACAACCACAGAAGCGCTCCTAGTCGCTAATTCTATTTGTTATCATTATCCTTGAAAGCTTTGCACAAACGTAGACACATTTTGTTGCCGACACAGGACACAGTTGCCGGTTGCTACTAACTGGAGACTTTCGGTGCTTGTTTCCCGAACTTTCCGTTAGTATCCTGTAGGCAACAAAGGAGGCATAGAGCAACACGTTATTTAAACTAAATGCACATTTTAAAAAAACACTGTACAAAGGCGGACTTATATTGCCTTGGTTTTACTAATGTATATGTATGTAACAACTTTTTTACTCACACAATTTGCATGAACATTTTTAAACTTCGCAACGGATTTTCTTGCGGTTTTTATCAATAGATATATTTATTTATTACTAGCTTTCGTCCGCAAAAATAAAATAAAATATAGCCTATGTTACTCGCAGATAATGTAGCTTTCTAATGGTGAAAGAATTTTTAAAATCGGTCCAGTAGTTTTTGAGTTTATCCATTACAAACAAAAATACAAATTTTTCCTCTTTATTATATTAGTGTAGATTTATTAATTTATAGTTTATTAAAACAGCACAGGTCCAATTACATTGATTAATATACAATTATAAATATTAGAATAAAAAAGAATTAGAATGATAGAATAGAATGATTCAAGAGGAAGGTCTAAGAAGTATCTACATTGCATCCGTCGCTAGTATGAAATGAAAATATTTATTGCTGGTTGCCGGTTGTTTATGTCAGACACGAGACACTAAAGTGTCTACGTTCACGCAGCGCCTAAAAGGCCGGAAATCAATAGATACGTACATATCTTACGTAATGTTTATTTACATTACAAATGGAAGGAAGTGGGTTAAAAGCTTCTTGAAAGCCTCTGCTAATGTTATTGGTGATTAATTTACGTAGATATGTAGGTACTTAGTTTGATACTTTTTCTGATATTTATTTATACTAGCTTGTGCCCGCGACTTCGCGTAAATGTCGGTTATCGAGAATTTTTATTTTTTTGCCGGTACCTTCATCCTATTTTCTAGAAGTAAAGTAGCCTCAGTTACTCCCTACTACTACTAGTTATAATCATCAGTTATCTGCCTATATAGTCGCGTCAAATTCCGTCCAGCCGTTTCGGTGATAAGCTGGATCAAACAGACAGATACAAACATTTTAATCCGGTCAAGCCCCGGCTGACTTAACGGTAAGTCAGAACAATAGAAAATTTATTGTGTCTCATTACGTGGGACTTGAGTAATTAATAAAATCATAACCACTGTCCTTACTTCACCTTCTTCTTCTTTATCGTGTGAGCAGTAAGGTCTTATGACTCCACACACCCTAGTGTCAGAGTTTCTAAACCGCCTCAAAGGCCTCTAACTTGGTTTAGTGGAACAGTAAGTCCAGGTTTCTTCACGATGTTTTCCTTCACCGATGTCAATGACGTCCAAGATAAACTTTAGAAAGTACATATGAATTGAAAAAGTTACATTGGTACTTGCCCAGGTTTGAACCCACAACCTCATGCGTGAGAGGCGGGCGCCTTAAACAATGTGCCATCACGACTTCACCTAAATTCACAGGCAGATTTTTATAGAATACACTGCAGTGAGTCACTTTTGTCTAGTTGTCACCGACACGTAACTACAGACTCGACGCCATAACCTTTGCAAGTTCATAGAGAAGGTCAAGGTCTGTTTAGGGTTAAAAGGGTAGGTAATTTTAGTGGCTATGCTTATTAATTACTAAGAGCTTATTAGCTAGAGCTCATTTTAAGTGTACCATACTTGAAGGCTGCTATTATAAGTAAGGTTTCTCGCTCCTGTGTACTATTATTATAACATCACGCCTGTGATACCTGCCGGGCTAGGCAGAGGTGTTTTACCCAAAGTAGGCAGTTAGGCACACTCACATTGCAAGCCTATTGCCATCAACCGGGCACAAATCCAGATTCCGAGGCTGCTACTTAGAAATTTCTGATGGCAAATCCCAATAACATTTTGCCCGACCTGGGAATCGAACCCAAGACCTCATGCTCAGCAGTCGCGCTTGCCGACCAACGAGGCAGACTTTTATTTTAGAAAAAGAATTAGAGTTCCGCGCAGAAAAAATAAAACACCGAAAAGTAGCGGAATTAAGTTATAAAAAAAATTAAAGGCTCGTTGATCTATTAGTCGTAAAGCGCGACTGCTGAGCATGAGGTCTTGGGTTCAATTCCCAGGTCGCGCAAAGTGTTATTGGATTTTCCATCAGGAATTTCTCAGTAGCAGCCTCGAAGTCTAGATATGTGCCCGGTTGATGGCATTAGGGTCGCCCCCTATTACATGGGACTTAAACATAACTGGCTAAATGTGGGTGTACTAATGGGTACACCTCTGCCTTACCCAACCGGGAAAACAGGCGTGATGTTATATAAATAAAACCTACTTACTAAAACCTAAAATACCTACCTTTTAGGTAATAACAGAAACTTCACGTCAAATTCAATTTCAACAAAGTTCCAGCAGAGACAGGTGGACTAATCGTGATAAAATAATACGCTTAATCTTATTTTCTCAGTGAAGATGATAAATTGCTTTCTGAACACAGTAAATGAAAACCTGACTAAGTCCAAGGACTTACAACTCATTGGGTCCGTGCGTCGTTTGGACAGGACGAGTGATGTCTAGTTTTTTTTAGTCTAGAACTGTGTCAGTTGTTTTACTATTTTTAAGGGTAATGAATGTTTAGATATAATGTGTATAGAATGTTTGACTGTCTCATCGGTCTAGTGGTCGCAAAGCGCCACTGGTGAGCATAAGGTCTTGGATTCGATTTCCAGGTTAGGGAAAGTGTTATTGGGTTTTTCCATCAGGAATTTCTCAGTTGATGGCAATAGGCTCGATCGGCTCGTTACATGGGTAACAGGCGATATGTGGGTGTACTAATGGGTAATCCTCTGCCTAACCCTTCGGGGATTACAAGTGTGATGTTATGTAATGTTATGTTACAAAGATTTTAGTTTTAGGGTACCGTAGGCGCGGGCTTGCGGACGACGAGTAATGGGTAGCTCGCCGTCCGATCAAGGACCAAGCCCGGGTCGACGGCGCGTTCTGTTCGCGCGCGCCTCAAAGAACTATCAGCACAGGGACGGGGCCCCCAACGGGGCCAACGCCTGCCGGGGTTGACGTCTTAACAGGACACCGTGGCCCCGGAACGTAAAGGGCAACAGAAGGAACAGGATGGTTTTTTAGTCAAAAAAGTCTGACAGTCCCTTCCGCCCCACCCAGGGCGGAAGGAGTCATTTGATGATTTTTACCACCTTAAAAAAAAAGGGTAGTTTGCAGAAACTTCAACCTTCTACTCCGTACTTATTTATTTATTTAAACTTTATGCACATGTAAAAAATACACTGTACAAAGGCGGACTTAATGCCTAGGGCATTTTCTACCAGTCTACCTTAGGGTGATGCAGAGACAAAACGTAGTAGGTGCAGAAAATACAGAAAAATTTTGATAAAAAAATATAAAAATAAATACATATATACATACATACAAACAACTACATCCGTACTTCTACTCAGTTTCAATCCGCTACTCTGTCATTTTAAACCACTATAAGTACCTACTAAAATATTTATATAGCTTTATATCAGTATCTATGTATATGTACCTACCTATTTATAAACAGTACGTATCTACTCTAGTGGAAATGACTGAAAGTGCAGGGAGACACCGGAAATTGTCGCGCGACTGCGAGAGCGTAGCTAGGCTATGTAGCGATAATGTAGTTGTAAATAGCTTTTATATAAGGGTATGTAGCGTACGTAATACATTAGAAGTCGCTTAGGTACTTATTTCATGGTAAGCGTTGCAAGAAACTGTAAGGACTTTAAAAGAGATTTTGATGTCTGAGTATTACAACACCTACCATATATTTTAAAAACAGTATAAGGTGCTCCCTCACCGGGAGCATTCGCGTGTAATGTAACGTTACAGATTTGAGCATTACATCAGTGAAGAAGGAGGACCGAGCATTACAATGCGCACCTTGTAATGATACAATGTGTACTATCTTGATACAACTTGTAACATCAATGCGCTCCACTTCCAATGTAATGCTCAAAGTCGAATCTATATGTTACATTACACGCAAATGCTCGTTAGTCAGGGAGGTATTATTGTAATGTAATGCTCAAAGTTGAATCTATAATGTTACAATACACGTGAATGCTCCCGGTGAGGGAGCACCTTTACGTTGATGTTTAACATTTTTACAGAAACTTAAAAACTCGACTGTCCCGTGTTCAAGTGGTCGCTAAGCGCGACTGCTGATTGGGTTCGGATCCCATGTCGGGTAGTCTTATCGGGTTTTTCCATCAGGAATTCACAGTAGCAGCCTCGGAGTCTGGATTTGTGCCCGGTTGATGGCAATAGGCTCGCCCCCTAGAATATGGAACTTAAACATAAACCACAGAACGCCACCAGCTATGATCTTTACCTACATACTTCTTTCGTCTCCTCCAAGTTCATTCAAGCACGCCAGTTACGATGGACCTGATCTTTCTGAAGAACCTCACCAATAAGGTCAGTGTAGGTCTTCCTAGGGCGACCCCTCCTTGCTTTGCCACTCACCTCTGCCATATAAATTCCATTTGAGTCTTTATGTCATTAAAAATAAAACCACAAACAATATTATGATATCTATTTATTGATTTCATAGTACAGTAGACAAGTCTCGATGAAGTGAGTGAGTTCATCCAATAGTTTGATAACAGTAAGTAAATAAAATTTGCAGCAATAACATACTTATTTAGACGTAGACAGATGTGTGTTGGGAATCAGTCAGCGATATAACAGAGATATACCAGTGGTTCTTAACCCTCCAGTGTTGATGGGCCATCATCATCATCATCATCATCTGCCTAGCCTTTTCCCAACTATGTTGGGGTCGGCTTCCAGTCTAACCGGATGCAGCTGAATACCAGTATTTTACATGGAGCGACTGCCTACCTGACCTCGACAACCAAGTAACTGGGTAATACGATACCCCTAGGAAAGACTGGTTGTCAGACTTTCAAACTTCTGACGACTCGTAACGACTGTCAAAGATCCACGTATGACAGCCTGGACCAACAGCTTAACGTGCTTTCCGAAGCACGGAATGATGTCAGTAATGTGTAAGATAAACTTTAGAAAGTACATTTTGACATGAAAATTGAACCAACCTTGAAAACCTTGGACCAACAACTAATTGGTTTAATATTAATTATGCCTAAAGTGGCTTATATATTAAACACGTAATTATTTAAAACAAAGATTGTTTTGGTCTATAAAACGTCGCGACGTTATTTGAAGATTATTGTAATATATGATGACGTCACGCACCACTTCTGCAGTGGTCCACGGACGACCAGTTAAGAATCACTGATCTATACTAATTTATCATACATAGTATAAAACAAAGTTGCTTCCCGCCGCCTGTACGCTTGGATCTTTTATACTAGGCAACGGATTTTAATTAATGTGGTTTACATTAACCTTACGTATTATACCTATACGCAGTTAATTTACATGCATCTGTTATAGTATAATACACTTAATATATCTTGTGGCGTAACCTGTACGGTTACTTATTAACCAAATTAATTAATAATTTATATAGTAACATAATAAACACATTTTAATCAATTAATTATACGTGGGTGTATTAATAGTTACGCCTCTGCCTAATTCTTCAAGGATTACAGGCGTGATGTTATGTTTATGTATTATATTTTCTTTCATTTTTTTTCTTTTACTAGGTTCTTTCGTTAGCATTTAAAAAGGTAGGGACAACCTGTTTAAAAAAAAAATAACTTCACATCGGAAAACGAAAAAAATTGAATCAAGTGGAAGGAAACCGTTTTCATTTTTAAATAATTAGCATATTTTTCGCATTACTCTTTTCAACGGGTTGGATTCGACTCGATTGCCGAGTTGCCGACTAAAGAATTTATATTTAAAGATGTTACTTCTTCTTTTCATCGTTTTTATTCCATTTTCACCTTTATTGGCATCCTGTTCATTTGTACGACAAAAGGTCAATATTTCCTTTAAAGATAACAAATCAGAATGACAGGAAATTTAATTTTTATCTGGTTTGGGATGAGTATTAAAATTTGTAATATTTTTTTCGACTTTTTATATCAGATATTTCTTTTGATAACTGATATAAAAAAACTGCCTCGTTAGTGTAGTGGTGGCAAAGCGCGACTGCTGAGCATGAGGTCTTGGGTTCGATAATTCGATTCCCAGATGGAGCAATGTGTTATTGGGTTTTTCCATCAGGAATTTCTCAGTAGCAGCTTCGGAATTTGGATTTATGCCCGGTTGATGGATATTTCATAAGTAGGTACTTTCTAAGTTTATCTTGGACATCACTGACATTGATGAAGTATCAACATCATGAGGAAACCTGGACTTATATAAGTCTAAAATCGCCATTCGTTGAGCAAGCGTGGCGATCAGTGCTCGTGTCCTGTGTGGGACAGTAATAGGCTGATATTATTTAAGTAATTGACTCAGTTTTGAGGAGTAAGGCTATCTGCAAGATTAAATCTAATGGATAGAATCTATCTGTTACAGTGCGCTTACACGGGCAAATCTTCATCTTTCAGCAAGATCAAGATTGTATAGAAATTGCCAGTAATTGCGCAAATCTAGACTCCCGTAGCCTTAGAGCCTGATTTATACGGTGCGAGAAATATCGTGCCTTTTGTCGTACATTGCGGGACCGTGCGGCTGTCGTGTCACAAGTGACCGATCATCGACGGAAATGACAACAAATTGCACGAAATTTCTCGCACCGTATAAATCAGGCTTTAAGGCTACGGAATTCTAGATTTGTACAATTACTGGCAATGTGTATACAATCTTGATAGCTTTAAGTCACAGATAGATTATACAGTACGGCTATCATACTTTTTCCAGTATAAAAGTCATGACGATAAAAATGTATATCATCACAATCAAATCTACTTTTTTTGTTTGAATCTGTATCACATTTAAAGGTAAGCGCACATTACAACAGTTTGTATCGGGTATCTATAATTACGCCGCTACGATTTCGTAGTTGCTTAGCACTTGCGTAGCGCATTTTCTAGTACCTACGCGTATTCGGTGTAACAGCTAATTGTAGGTAGGGTGAATTTTTGATATTTTGATTTGACTTCCACATTCTAGTACGTTGACTAACTACTACGCTGCAAAGCTAACAGCTATCGATTAGCCCTGTCTCTTTCTATTATAAACGAGTCTTTGAAGGTGTGTACGTGCAAGTACCGAGATTCGAACAGCAAGTGTTGTACGCGGTCAGCTGTATCTCAATAAACACGTGTAAATTTAATTATTTTTATTTTAATTCATAACCAGACGGGACTTAGTTCTTAGCGGGGGTTCCCCGACCGCGTATTTTCTTTTTATTTGACTTGTTCCGATCGTTTCCACGTTACAAGCCACTCACGGACTTCAATTTACACAATTTGCTAATATACAAGGTTATAAAAATGCACACAATGACATTTTAAGCATAGTTATCTCGCTGACTGACACTTCCCACAATAATTAACTTTACAATACTATTATTAAATAGCTAATAATACTTTGATCTGATCAAATAACAGTCGAACTATGATTATAACACAAATTCAATACTGCTAATTACTAGAAATCATTTTGGCATCGATTTACAATCTGTAAGCGAAATTAAAATATAGAATTATTATTTAAGTCTAGATTTGAATTGTAGGTATGTAGAATAGTGCAGTAAGATACAATGTGAAAGACACTTTAATTTTTTTGCCCAATTGTCCTTTCATGCAAAGGGATTCGAGCAAGTGTCCAGGGGGCCTACCACTGTCTGTTACAACAGTACCATTCTAATCTTTCCTTGTAATTTCTGTTGTTAGATTTCCAATTTTCAGCGCTGAACCGAGCGTTGAAAATCCAATAGTGCACAAGGCAAATTAATACTAAAATAATGCTGTTTTTAGAGATGGCGGCTCCCTGACATCCAATCTTATAAATACGATATTTTTTTTGTATACATTTTACCCCTCATTTTCTGCGCCCCACCGTCATAATGTGTAAGAGCCTTAACGTATAACGTGACGTGACACAAATAAAGCAGCGTGTTGATTGGTCACGCATCAATAATTAGCCATTTATTGTTTCATAAAGTTTTCTCCTCAACATTGTACCGCACTGCACCAATAAGAGTAGAATCAGAGATATTTCAATAAAAATATAGCATTGTATTTCAATTACTTCCTACTTAAATATACGATAATGGTTGAAAAATAACTACATTTAACAACGCCCATGCCCCGAATTAAACAGCTTAAAACTATGTTTTAAAGTTATTTATATTGTAATCACAAAGCGATTGCACCATTGCCTTTTATTTATTTGTATCGCTGAACAGGATTATTTCGTGTTAGTTAATATAATGGACATACGTCTAAATTCTTAAACGTAACTCAATTTTGACTCGCCTTTACGTCCTGTGCTATCTCTGTCACTTTAAGGTGTATTGTTGAGACAAAGATACTTTTGAAAACGTCTTAAAGTTAAGTGTCGGTTGAGAATTAGGGGAATAGAGCTTTTAAATGACATCATAATTTCAATGCACTCCGTATTCAAATTATGATATCGAAAGGCAGATTAGGGCAATTTTTAACCGACTTCAAAAACTTTCACATGAAATTGAACATTTGTTAGTATATTATTTTGTAATATATTCAGCAATACAAACAAACTGGTTGCTTATAAACAAAAACGTTAACAGCGAGAACACCGATAAGGCAAAAATCACAATCTGTGCGTTTTATTTGTGTTACTTGAACGTGCTAGTGTATGCCAACCTTTAACATTTTACACTCGATTAAGGCACCCTTCACATCTAGCAGACGGTAGCCGTGATGCTAATACCGATTTAATAAATTCTTCTTAAATAGATATGTAGATAAACTACTATAACATGGCGCGCCCCTCCATATTACTATTTCAATGTGTGTAGTCACATCCATATGAAAGAGTTTGTATGTAGTTGTAAGTAATCGTCTTCAGTAGCAGGCCGGCAGATTTGTTTGTCAACTAATCATAAATAGCCGACCGCGAAAGACAACGCACTTGTAATTTTCATAGAATATGTCAGTGCAGCGTTATACTAGTAATAATGAGTGATTAATGACGCGAATAGTCTAGCAACAAATCGGTAATTTGTTTTTGTTTCAAGGGCCGTCTCAGTACGCACACATGCGTTGTGAGTCTTTTAAATACTATGACAAACACTTTCAAACGTTTTGAACTGTGGAGGAGCGCGTCATGTTATTGTAGTTTATCTCTACCTATGGATATGCCCAAGAATCTAAATAACTATAGTAAGAAGATAAATCACATGACCGTTAACTACTTTTTCTAAGTTAGGGCCTGTCTATAGATACAACTCAATGGGTTTACCCGATAGCGCAACATCAACGTGACGGCAGTGATGGCAACCAGCACCAGATGTAAAGGTATGCTTACACATTCAAACAAATGAATTTGTATTATTTAACTTATCATACATTCGATCAATATTAATTAAAAAGAATTTATACATTCAACTTACATTTAAAAAATTAAAAAATATTGTAAATATCGCAATAAATATTTGTAACACAAAGTACACGAAAAAAAACTGTAACATGTTACAAAGGAAAAGACGTACAATCACATAAAACGTTTTTTTTTTGCCGACAAACGCGTATTCGGCTGGAATAATAATCTAATGAAGGAAAAAAATAATACATGAGAATGTAATCGAATTTTCCGTATGAATCTAATGTACTTACAATAATTACTTACACAGAAACGTACGAGATAAAACGACGCTTTTGGCACTTAGGTCTTTTCCTTTATTCTTTTGAACAATCTTTCTCGAGCATTGCTTCACTCAACTTATTATTTGGAACATTTCAACCTACAATAAAAAAATATTTTTCTAGCGGCGTATTATTATTTTTTTTCGTATTATTTTCTCAATAGTACGACACTAGAAAACATATTCTTTTACGGTGTTGATTTAGGGCACTTGCGCAGACGGCCGGACTTGCAGAGTTTTGTGCAAGAGCATGATTCGCTCATTACTTGTCGAAACTAGAAAAGAACTCCGTTTCTTGTCTAGTGCAGACACCTATGATAGTTTTAGGGTGAGGCCAAACGAGCGTTACTTTGCGTGTCGTGAGTCGCAGAATTTCAGACGTAGAAATTATGCTGCATTTGGTTTCATATAAAAGTTCTATTTGACTCACACGACGACGCAAAATGAGTTGTCTGCCGACTCGCATGCATTATTCCGACCGAATTGAGTCCGCGGGGGGCCGACGCACGTTGGATCTTAGCGTTGGATAGTAACTGAATAAAATGCGTTCGTCTGGCATCCCAACAAAATTTCTGAAAGACAGAATATCTGCGACCGAAATTCTGCGACTCCCGTTCACAAAATTAAGCTCGTTTGGTCTTACCCTTAGCCCCGATTTAAGTCTTAAAGCGACTGCCGCCATACAAATCCATTGAAGTTAATCGTTGAGTATCGAAGATTGGCGTAGCCTTGCGTACGAAGGGGCTAAGTGTTGAGCAACTTACGTTGGTGCACAAAAAGGTCATTAAACCCGGTTGTATGTACAAGTGCACTAATTGTTCGTTTCTATAGATTTCTTCATAAATAACGCTTCAAAATTCCTTTTACACCAGTGCTTTATCGGAAGAGTGCTTACTTGCAAAGGAGGTGTTTTATCTAATTAAATTATTGCTATATTAGATACATTTCAATAAAACTTTTATTTAATTTTAAAACTTGACTAAGGTAACTAATGCACTAAATCTTACTAGTTTTCAAAATCTTCACTAATTAGTTTTTAAAACTTTTATTTTCTTTAATAATAAAATATTTTTAACGTACTATTGGTCTTTAATAAAATTTAATATTAAATACTATTAATACTATAAATGAAGTGACTAGAAACATGCAAAACTTGATGAGAGTGAGCAATTTTATACTTAAAGATCAAATGTTTGGATATTTTTTATATAATAAATATATTTTACCAATTATATGAAAATACCACATTAAATTTTAATCTTGATTTCTTATTATTTATGAGAATAGTGTCTCCATACATGATTTTTTCATATATTTGGTAAAATATATAAGAAGCGTATTACATTATCTAAATGGGAAATATTATATTAATATCTGTACAATTATTTGTCATTTAGAAATTACACTTTACCATCATCGTCGTATGCCATTAAAATTAATGATTAAATTATTATTCGAATAAAATTATTCACATTGCAAAATATTGCAATGGCTTTAAGTATAATTCATGCGGACTCGAGTATCCTGACTTGGC
This sequence comes from Hoplodrina ambigua, assembly GCA_949774945.1. Classification (NCBI taxonomy): domain Eukaryota; kingdom Metazoa; phylum Arthropoda; class Insecta; order Lepidoptera; family Noctuidae; genus Hoplodrina; species Hoplodrina ambigua. The sequence goes on along the minus strand of OX458986.1, from coordinate 4,164,725 downwards.
GTGGTTAGGGCTGCAATTGTAGGAAAAAATTGGTTCGTGTTACTTGATATTTAAAGATCGAAATATATAAATAACATGTTCATTTTTTCATTCAAACCTTTGTTTATATATTTCTTTTAATATTCACAAGTAAAAGAACCAGAAATAAAAATTAAAATATATTTTATGTAACGTCGATCTTTAGCGTTAATATTAAACCATTCCATTCATCCATGTTCTAGATGATTTGAAAAGTGTTCTAAAATTTCTAACCACTTTGAAACATTCTATAAAACCACACACACATACAAACACATTAGTTAGCTGTCAGTCTATTCAAATAGAATAGAATAAATGTGTATTGACTCCAGTATTACAGTTAGTACTTAATGTGGTAAGGTTCTGGCGTAGTGGTGGGAAAGTTTGCGCAGTACATTTGGTATGTTTTACATGCGCAAACTTACCCTCACTACGCCAAAACCTTGTCAAGTTACGTGCCGGCAACTGTAGTATATACTTAGAACTAAATACTGGAATCAAAATATTCAAGCAACAGCATCAAGCTTAGCTTCCCCCTAGAAGGTAGCTAAACAGACCAACCAACCACCATTACCTATTATTTCAAATGCTTTTCAATTAGATACCTTATTACCCGACATTTTCCTACAATTACACAAATTCTCAAACCATGGCCTCATCAAAAACAATGACCGCTTCATTAAACATTTTCGATCAACGAAAATTCTACAATGTTCAAGGGATTTTACCTCGAGCGTACATGACAATGAATACATGAAAAGGTAACACTAGTTATAACAATTTAACTACTAAATCACAAACTGATTGACTAAAGAACTATTTATCAATTCCTTTATTAGTCACTAGATGAAATATTGCGTTTTATAAGCTAAATGTTTGAGAAGACGCGAGTATAATGTATGCACGGAGGGTACAATGGAAGAATCTCGTGTTTGTGCAGAAAATAAGGCAGCGTATAGTAACTTTTAAAAATAGAATAGCTAAATCGCTTGATTGAGTCCTCGCCTGTTCACATTTAAACTACTGTGACGTCACATATCTCACCAACTCACATGAATACACTCACCCTTTTCACTGTACACACACACAGAAGACCGTTACCATTTTAAGTTTTGTTTCTTAGTAGAGATGAACTACTATAACATGACGCGCCCCTCTATATTACTATTTCAATGTGTGTAGTCACAACGTTATGAAAGAGTTTGTATGTAGTTGTAAGTTTTCGTCTTCAGTAGCAGGTCGGTAGATTTGTTGGTCAACTGATCATAACTAGCCGACCGCGCAAGACAACGCACGTGTCATTTTCATAGAGTACTTATGTCAGTGCAACGCCATACTAATAATAAGTACTTAATGACGAATCTAGTCGAGCAACAAATTGCTGATTTTTTTTTGTTTCTAGAGCCGACTCAGTACGCACACATGCGTTGTGTAATAAATATATTATTATTAAATATATTATATCTTAAGAACTGCCCAGTGCACTCTTCTTACTCTTCTCTTCTTCCTTCAAGCACCTCTCCCCGGTCTCCATGCTCGTCTTATCCCCGCACCCCTGTACCCCGCAGGTGATGACTCAATTAAGCTTTTTAGCTAAAGTTCCGAATATTTAATTTTGATTATTTTGAATAGGATGAATTAGAAATCTTGGAGTTTACCGATATGTGTTTGTGTAAAATTACTGCTGTAAATATCGTTTTTTTACTTATATATAGTTGGCGTTATTTTTCATTTGAGGTTAAAATTTAGTGCTAGGTACATATGTTCAATATTATAAGAACCTTTGCGTGATTGTCTGTTATAGTTCGGCCGCACTATCGACCCGGCGTATTATTTAACAACAAAATTAATTATTATTGTATATTTAGAAATGAGTTTCACTAATCTATCATACAACCTTTGTTATTCAACATTATATCTTTCCAATTCATCAAACTTGACTGAATTCTGTATCAAGCCTCCATTTATTTATAACCAACATTTTCATACGAAATAATAATACGCCGATACTATAGTACAGCCGAGTCTTTATCAATGTCCCAATACTTGACTATGATTTTATGAACGTAGGCAGGATTCCTAACTAAGGCAAATTGGTCCTTCATTAAGGACTTCAATTCTCGACCTTTTGGGCCTTAAATCAAGGTCTAAATTACCTCATCCACGATATAGTAATTTCACGTAAAATGGCACTATTAGAGCAGTTTACCTAAGTAAGAGGTCACTTAGGAATTTACTGGTAACTTTAATTTTCTTGACCTAAAACTATTATAGCATAGACTATATCGTCTGTATCGTGGATGTGACGCTTAAAACAATAGGCGTAAGGTTCATTATTAAAATATTTCTCGGTCTTTGGAATCCTGGCTTGGCTCCGTCCATAACTGCGATGATATTTAAACCTGTATATATCGGAGGCAGTTGTCGAACGCGTTGGATATGGAGTTAATTGTACTACTGGTTATTTTTTTATCACTACACTCTCTCTTCAGGTGCTGTCCTCATTTGATTATTTATTACCTGCAAACGAAGAAAATGGAATGATTTATGAATTCATTTTCGTAAAATAAGTAACATAGGAAGAATCACTCAATCAATGGAATGCCAACAAAGTATTTATTTCAATAAAGGCATTTACAGGCACTTTTAAATTTTATTAAAATCAAACCAAGGAGTCGGTCAGTTAGTCAGAAAGATGAAGCTAGTTTCTGTTCCAAAAACCTAGGAGATGAATGAGTAAAAAATTCCATGGGCACACTTTTCAATGTAGTTTTTACAAATTCATTACAGTGTCAGAGAATTTTGTCAACTCTATTCTGAAACTGCAAGTCTGCTGGTAAAAAGAGGTAAAATTATTTGTTTGTAAATACCTAGTATTTAATCTTTGGGTCCGACGAGAATTTTTTCGCTGAATTAAAAGATCTGAATTGAAATCAAATAAACTTAAAGAAATAAGGATCTTAATACACTTAGGATGTAGGTAAACATTAACTAAATTAGACTGGCCCCAAGATGGTCCCCTGAAGAAGCAGTCATTTTTAATGAGTCACTATGATAGTGTATAGGGTTTCAAATGATTTTCACATACCTCTCGTCGAAGTCTTCTGGCTCAGAGTTGTCCTCTGTTCGTATTGGTGAACTGTGAGAATAAACATAAGTTATTAAAGACATGTGAAGTTAATCAAATGCCTATTAGAAATCTGCAAAGAAACGACCCTTCTCACTGATTGTTTGTGTATTTCATTCAGTTTATATAACGCTTATATAACGCTTCCAGGATACATGGATATCCTATTGTGGGAAAACTTTAAACAAGAATATAAACAGTTAGAAGTAAAGCTAAAAATACTAGGAATTTGTTAATAAAACTACACGACTATTCTCTCAATTTTGAAGGTTTAGTATGCACCTAATTATGTATCCAAAGCCGAGGTATTCTATCATCATTTAACCAGCTGACATACACCTATTTAAGCCTCCGGATTATACGATGACCGGGTTACAACTAGCCGCCGTTGCAACATGTATGAGACCAGTACGTATATCTTGCTATTGTGCCCGAACCGCAAGGCATTGAAACGGGGCTACTACCGGCCTCTCGTAACTTATGTATTCCTGGTACTGTTCCACTTGTCGCTGTGTTGTTGTCGTATTGTCCAGTTGAGCTTTAAGCTCTTGATAGTTGAATGATTAATGATGTTTATTCTTTTGAATGTACGTTTTTATTTTCTCTAGCCTCTGGTGCTTTATTTTCTCTCTTCGAAACGATAGTTGAAGAAAATGCCGTTTTGTATGTTTTTAGGTTAGGTTTTGTATTTTCTTTATTGAGTAAGTTCAGAATAATTATGTCAACTAAATATTATAAAGAGGCAAAGCTTGTTTGTTTTTTATTTTAGATAATCTATGGACGACTACCGGTTCGATTACAAAAAAAAACCACCTATAGGCAAAGAGCTACGCTATTGCCGAGTGTCATAGACTATAATGTTATGTATATGTGCATTGTTATGTTTTGTGGCATAATTGTTTTACTTCCACACGGACTATGTCGTGGTTCAGAAGATAGTATCAAAGTAAGCATTAGAATACTTTAGAGAGAATAAAAATATTTTACGTTTACAACTGGGAGAAGTCCAGATTCCCAAGTATCATTCATTACAATTAACATGAATGAATGGGTCCTCAATGTGAGCTGTTACATTTGAAACCATAAATAGGTATAGAAAAACACCACAATTACACACATCTCACCAAGAGCACAACTCCTCGTCTTTCCACGTGTCTCAGTCTAGGTTCCCCCCGTTCCGCAACCCCGCCTTGGTCTCCGGGGGCACCTGCTTGCGGAAGCAGTCGTCGAGGAAGGCGGACATCGTGCGGTACAGGTGGCGCTTCACGCCCTCCAGGCTGTGACCCTCGTCGGGGTAGATCTAGGAGAGAAAGAAGGTTTTATTCCAGTTCAATTGGCTAGGAAACACCATCAATCGATTGACGCACTATTTACGAGCTGTCAAAACGTCAGTCCCCCATAGATTTTGTTTAACAATTTGTACAAGTGACGTCACTTATTTGCCAACTCAATGGACTAGGTATTTAATGATTTCAAAGCAACTAAAAATCTTAATTGGATTTCCGGGACTAAAATTAAGTGTTCTAAATTACCAGTACGGTTGCAATACAGCAAATTATTTGCCATTCAAGTTAAGGCTATAAATCGTGAACGTTAAAAATATTTTCTTTTATTATTAAGCGCGCCGTCCGTCAGCTCTCCTATGAAAAGGTGACGGTGCGCTGACAGTCTGCTGGTGGTTTGATTTGTCGTGGCGATTCTGGCCGTGCCGTTGGCATGTTTGAGTAGTGTTGTATAGTTTGATAAGCGACGATCATTATAGTTATCTATTTATTTTCATACCTGTTGTCGAAACATGCTCCCCTGGTCAGCGAGCGCCCTCGCGAGGGCCATGCTCTGCTGCACGTGTACATTATTGTCTGCAGTCCCGTGTACCAATAGCAGCATCTTATCGTGTAACGCGGCTGCTTGTTTGGTGACGTCAGCGTCGGCGTACCCTCGGTAGTTGCCGGTCGCGTTCGGGAAGCCCATGTAGCGTTCCGCATAGGCTGATGCTATTGAAAAGTTCCTTTTTTAAATGTATCTTAAAACTGATTTTTACAAAATAAGTGGTGATTAGTTCAACATGGTTCTAAAGACATAATTATATGTACTTCAATTTATATAATTTGTTTTTTTTTTGTTTATTTGAGCTCACAGAAATACTAAAGGAAGATAAGTCATACTTAAATGTCAAAAAACGTGGATTTTCCGAACGAAAAATTGATGTCACAAACTTTTAAGCGCTTGCAAGATTTTGGAATTATTGTTGTTGAAAATTCAATCAACCAACAGAAGATTTTGCACATTTAATAATTTGTCAAATTAATTTATCATTCGAAACTCAAAGTCAAGTCAAAGTCAAATCATTTATTTCAATTAGACCATTAAAAGGCTCTTTTGAACTTCATATATAAGAAAAAAGAATTGTATCTAGTTGCGAAAATAAAAGCCCAGTTTAAGTGTCTACTTATACAAAACTAAGTTGTTTTACAATGGTGCCGATTCTCTAGGTCACAAATTAAACTAAAATTAGACTATTTCTATATTTTTCTGTCCAATATAACAAGAAAGAGACTAATGTAAATGAGACCTGTCAAATTTAGTCAATCTGACACATCCTTACAATTATAGTTGACATCTAGAACGTATGGCTTAAAAATACCGAAAAGTTCAAGGCAAAACTAATTTGACATCGCTAACTTAGTTCTTTAATGTCACCGTCCTTTCCGTTCGCTGTATGTTAATAAGAGATGTCAATTCTCTAAATTTAGTCTAGTTTGTGAACAAGGGAATCGGCACCATCCATATCTACTTAGATTGAAGACATAAAACAATAGAAACATACATAAACATACATACATAACATCACGCCTGTAATCCCCGAAGGGTTAGGCAGAGGTGTACCCATTAGTACACCCACATTTCGCCAGTTATGTTTTTAGTCCCATGTAATAGGGGGCGAGCCTATTGCCATCAAACGGGCACAAATCCAGACTCCGAGGCTGCTACTGAGAAATTCCTGATGGAAAAACTCAATAACACTTTGCCCGACCTGGGAATCGAACCCAAGACCTCATGCACAGCAGTCGCGCTTGCGACCACTAGACCAACGAGGCAGTCAACAACAAACAATAGAAAGTAGTAAATATAAACTTTCTTCAGCAACATTAAGTTGAAAAGGTTCAGGGAATCATAAAATTATTAATTCAGGCATTGTTGCGAAGCTGTGAAAGCAAATAAAAGCTAGAAAGGACTTTAAAAAAGTTATACCAGACCAATGTCCAATGGGAATCGTTCTTATTTATAGACATTAATAATATCTTTATAAAGTTGAAAATTGAAGCAAGAGAAAAGCCTTCTCTTTTGTAAGTTCGTTTTTTTTTTAAATACCTAAGTTCAGAATATTCGGTCAGGCTTAGTGTCATCAGGTTTTTCCATTAGGAGCTTTTAAACTGTACGGCATATTTAATAGAAACTTTCAAGTAGGTACTTATTTTTCAAAATAAATAAAACGATTTTTATGAAACTTCCTACGCAAGAAGGATACACACACAGGTGTCAAAGAGTTATCAGAAAACATTTTTGAAATGTCTTATTCAAAAACAGATAAATCGAAATTTCTGTTTCTATGGAAAACCTCACAGTTTTTTTAAATGTTGTCTGTCAAATTTTTAAACCTATGTATCCTACTCATGTTTAGGAAATTTTATTAAAATCGGTTAATTCATTTAAAAATAAGGACTTTAAAGATTTATGAAATTAAATGGTCAGTAACTACTTGGCCTTTTCAAGGAGTTGGCCAAACGATTGGTTGATTCTTCCCGTGACCCAAGGGCTGGTTTTTACCTTGGCCAGAGGTTAAGCATTGCCATTCAACGTGGCAATGCGGCCAGTCTTTTGGGCACATTTCCAGTGGACAGCGATGCGGATGAATTTTTTGATGCCATTTAATTTTAGTTTCTCTTTTTTTATATTCTGGTTGTTTTTTTATTTTATTTTTATTATTAAGCTTGTAAATAATTAAAGTCAGTAACTTGATTTGTGCCTCATCAATGGAATTATGGCAATAGTTTAATTAATATATTTAAATTCACTTTTGTCGCGAAATATAGATGTAAATAGGAATAAAAAAAATACTCATAAATATGAACTACCTGTACTATGAGACAAAACCTAAAATCTCTGAGTCAGTTCATCATTCATATTGATAAAAGTTGTTCAAATTTAAGAGTACTTTTGAGCACGAAAATCAGCTTATATATTCTCTGCTAATATTTTCATGGTTTACAGTCATTACATTATATAATTCCAAAACATCAACCCCTACCCCTTTAATCACCCAAGATTATCAAACCACATTCCCCTTTAAAACAAAAGGTTCTAAATTCAAATAGATTACACGAGCAGCGGCTGTCATGTAGCCACATTAAAATAACATTAAAGCCCATTAGTTTAGAGTCGTATTTATAACAATTACAATCGTACTTCGATTACTATTTAAGTTCCTTTGTTGTCTGGCTTCTAATGAGAGGCTTTTGTGGCTGCTGCTTGTGAAGATGGGAGAGACTAAGTGCTTTATTATTAAGGTTTTGGCGTAAACGTAATTTGCACTTAAGTTAGTAAAAAATAACCGACTTCAAAATGTTATGTCTGGTTTTTTGGTCAAATGCGTCTCACTATTCTCAACCACTGCAACTCCTGAAAATAAAGCAATAAAGCTTGACGATTTCCAGACAAAAGATTCAACTGTCTTGGATACCGCAACGAAATGAAGAACAGCGGAGAAGTAAGAGAAAACATAATTTCCACTTTTTTTTTATCTAAGATGGATTTCCTCTTGACTTTTGTTTAGGTCAGGGATGACGGAGACAAAGTCTACGATGTAGTGAGCTTACCCAGAAGAAGAGCCTGTTCACTCTAACTTTGAAGAGATTAGGGTCGTATACTCCTTTGATGTGCGCATTATAAAAGACTTACCCCACTTCTCTCCAAACAGGCAGGAGATAGAACAGAGCTAGGCCAATGGACAACTGGAAGAACCCCAATGTCAAGCAAAACGGATTACAATTAACATTTATTTAATGGGACCTTAACGTAAACATTTATTTCCAGTAAGTCTGTTGTATATAGGTATCGTTACGAAAAGAAAATCGTGTGATGCGAAAACGTGTAAAGCTAATTGTTCCCTATTCATTACTGACCATAGTACCGCCAGCGCACGATGGGCGTGAGCGCGATGCCGCAATGGAATACGTTCAGCGTGCTAGCTAACGCGAGCGCTGCTAGGAACCCGCCGTGTGCTCGCCCCCACACCGCGACTCGACGCGCGTCTATGAAGTGGAGGGAGTCGCGGAGGTACCTGGTGGTGGAAATATGAGATTGGCTGTAGTTCAGTGTGACATTTTGTGCGCAGGCGCTTATCTATGGGCTTATGGTACAGCCAACAAAAGAGATAGGTATGCAGGGTCGTCAGATATAGTTGAAGTTTTCTTAGAAACCGATGGATGTTTTCGGATTTTTTAAACAGCAGGAGAAATAAACCCGAGAAGTCGGCGTGACCAATACAGGCTAGTGCTGGATGAGCTGCCCAGATCAGCTAAATATAATAAAAATACTTCTGCTATGTGTGTAAAAATTTATAATAAAATACCAAATATGTTAAAAGCGTTAAATTTTAAGAAATTTAAAACCGAATTGTATGAATGGCTTAATAATAATAATTTTTATAGTATTAATGACTTTTTGAAATTTAAATAATTAATTGTATTCTATGCCAAATTGTAGTATTATAGTTGTAAGTAAGTTTGCATGCTTTATCATTAAGCAAAACATGCTGATCTAAAATGTTTAATAACAACCTGTATACTGTGTTTTACGCAAATAAAATATCTTATCTTATCCTATCTTATCTTAAATGTAATTCAATTTAAAAAGTGGAAAATAAACAGTTCATTATTCAAGTTTTAATTGAAGACATCCATCGGTTTTTAAGAAAACTTCAACTATATCTGATGACCCTGGATACCTATATCTTTTGTGTACCTATGCGGTACACGTAACATTTGAGAGAATATGCGAAAGCTTTTCAATACAAGGGAGACATAAATCATGGGTATAACTTACTCAGCAACTTCCAATTGGTCTTGCAGCTCAACAGTCCCGAGCCGGCGATGTAGCGCGTGATGAGCACCGAGCCCCCTGCCCCCCGCCCCCCTCGCGTCCACTGAAGCGAGGATGGCTCCCGCACCAGCGGCTAACGAGCCCCAGTCTAGAGCCCAACGCTCTGTGACTAGCTGCGTGCCTGGTGCCCCGTGACTGTTGGGAAATAAATAAGTATGTAAATTCTATTATTATTGTAAAAATTGGGTCGCGATATTTTTACATTGTATTCCATACCGTATTACAAATGCATTAGTAACTCTGCCCGTCTGTCAGGCTTTTACGTCTAAACTACTGAATCAATTTTGATGAAATTTGGTACGGAGTAAGATTAAACCCCAAAAAAGGACATAGGCTCATTTTTATCCAGCGAATCATATATTTATGTATTTATTGAAACTTTATGCACATGTAAAAAAAATACACTGTACAAATTAAGGCGGACATAATACTTTAATGACTTTGTCTGCGTCTAGTTTAACCGAAATTTACTCGGGGTAAAAACTAGAGAACTAATATGGCGATTAATTAAAAAAATACATCTTTCAAGACAGACTTTGAAGTCATTAAGGAATTTAGATTTGAATATTCACAAAAGAATAAAAATTATGATAAAAATTCAAATTGTTTGAGGACTATAATGACAGTAATAAATCCTTTCATAAATATCTCTTGTTACTTACAAGGAATGTTAAGCATCAGATATATTTTCAGAGTCTATTGTCCAAATGATTTGTGAGACCTCGGGCCATTATGGCTCTTATTACTTGTGCTCTTGTAACTATGCCTGTAATGGCGCGGCTATAGGACAGATATTAAGTAACACACTTATAAAATGTAAGTGCGGTTTTATTTTAGACTAGCTGCTCCCTGCGACTTCGAACTCGTGGTTTTAGAGATTAGACCATTAAGGCACTTTTGCGCACAAAATAAAAAAAAATATTAAATGTATCATTGAATGTATGATCATACGTTTGACGGGCCTGTTGGTCTAGTGGTTAGCGGCCCTGACTGCTAAGCCGGAGGTCGTGGGTTCGATTCCCACCCATGACAAACTTTGTGTGATGAGCATGATTGTTAGTTCTGTGTCTGGGTGTGATTTATCTATAATATGTATGTATTTATAAATTATATTAGTAGGTATGTATCAGTTGTCTGGTTACCATAACACAAGCTCTGCTTAGCTTGGGATCAGATAGCCGTGAGTGAGTTGTCCCAAGATATTATTATTATTATTATACGTCAATTGTATACCAGGCTCCCCCCCTACTTTTTGTGGCAGCCTGGTAGGAGGAATCGTGGGGTTCTAGCCGGTAAAAGTCCAACATAACTTTCCCTTTGATGAGTTTTCATGACGGTTTCCCCACGAAAAAGTAAGTTATAGAATGCCGTCGCTTAGTAAAAGCGAGCAACGGAGTGTATAGTATGCTCGCACACACACACACAAGTCCAGAGCGGTGACGTAGAGATGGCAGCATAAGAGAGCGTCATGCCGTTAGCCGTCACGGCAAACTGTCACATTGACATTTAAAAAAAACTGAAGATATAAAAAAAGAAGAACTTACACTTTAAGCACAAGAGGGTACTTAGTAACCTCGTCTTCTCTCAGTCCAGGTGGTAGAAGCAGCCGGACCCTGGCTGCGTGCCCGCTCGACAGCTGCACCGAGAACGTGCGGGGCGTCGGCAGAGCTATTGCTGCTAGTCTTTCCTGTTGCAAAGGAAGAATTGGGTAAGTGACGAAGTTTATCAAGATTAACAAAAGGAAACACATGGATGGGTCCATGGTCAAAGTTTTCGTTGCGATATTTTTACCCCGTATTATTTTTAAACACATTTTTCTCATAAAAGTGGCTCTTACTGCAACGGTTTTTGGTTCATAATGTAGCGTATTACGCACGCGTTCTTATTACTTTATACTACCGCACTAGGCTAATAATTATTAAAATATTAATAATACATTGAAATATCAGCAAAGAGTTTTAACTGTTTGCCTAAATATTTTGTGAATAAATAAACTAAGTCTAAAATAATATTATAAAGAGGAAAGATTTGTATTTTTGTAACGAATTAGCTAAAAAACTACTGAACCGATTTTAAAAAATCTTTGACCTGTGGAAAGCTACATTATCAGCTAGTAACATAGGTTATAATATCTTTTGAAAAAATTAAAGATTCGTTAAGAAAATCCACGTTAACTAAGTCGCGGACAAATGCTAGTATGTTACAAGACCGGACCAGTTTCTGGTGTCCGGTTCCAGTATAACATCCAAACCGCTTCGCCGCCATGACAGTCCAAACACGCTTATTAAAGAACCTCTTACACACAAACAAAAACACACATTGTATTCTTATCACTAACTCATTATCTCTCCCCGTATATTTCCTCAATTACGAAGACCATTCATAAAACCCCCATATTCTTGTTTTTGTTGCGATTCGTATGTGACTTCTTAGATATCATTTATCACTTCCAAAGTGTAAGGATACGACGCCACTGTAAGAGACGCGGAATTATATAGCTTAGCGTCACTTTAATGGTCTTGAAATCTCGACTGTTTGTGTCTTGGATTATGATTTTCGAGGGAGATTGTTTATCTTTGGAGCTTAACATGGATACATTAAAGTACTCTAGCGCCAATGACTTATGGCTATTGTTGTACAACAGTACTGCTACGACATGGCAACGGTGCGGCCACCACGCCTTCGAACAATCTTACCATTACCAGCACGCCTCCCGCAAGCCGACACCTTTTTTAACAAGTCATTATAACAATATTTACACACGATCTAAGAATGGAATATTATTTGCTATGACGCTAAAATGTGCGATGACAAGTATGTAGTTGCTGACTCAAGGTTGGTTGAATTACAAAATGTCATGCGTAATGGGTCCTCGTTAATAACTAACTCGGAGTTAAAAGGTAACCCTAGTTGCCTAAATAACCAATCATCATCATTATCTGCCTAGCCTTTTCCCAACTATGTTGGGGTCGGCTTCCAGTCTAACCGGATGCAGCTGAATACCAGTATTTTACATGGAGCGACTGCCTATCTGACCTCCACAACCCAGTACCTAACTGAATAATACTCGTATGATACCCCTAGGTAAGACTGGTTGTCAGACTTTCGGGCTTCTGACGACCCGTAACGACTGTCTGCCGGGACCAACGGCTTAACGTGCTTTCCGAGGCACGGAGGAGTCTCGGTGTGTAAAAATGATGGTCACCCATCCACGGACCAACCCCAGCAAGCGTAGCTTAACCTGACGGACCGACCCGTGCGGCTGTTATTACTTGGCCTAAATAACCAATCAATGGACATAATTTTCATTGCTGTCAAAATGCGATTCCCATAAAGGATGTCAGTCAATATAAACCTATGACGTCACTTCTTTGTCCACTCTATTGATTTCACAACATCTAAATCTCTAATTTTACAGTTAATTGAAAATTAATAGGGTTAAAACTAACTGTTTTTCTATAGAAGATGTGTTTTGGAATTATCGGTAGAATACCCAATTATGTTTTTTTTTTAGTTGAGATTAAATAAATCTCTTTCGTCGCAAGCACTGGAAGCCAGACCACGACATACTGGCTATAATATGTGAGAGACGAGATAAAATGCGTCAGTAAACAAGGTAGGAGAAGTAAACACATTTCCATGCCATATTAAACCGTCCTAACGTTTTGACCTTAACCAAATCTGTGTTTTGTATTGTCTTGTGATTTTTAGAACAAACAGTTATAATTGGATCTGCCTTTTGGATGCGATGTTACGGAATTTTTATTTAAAACTGGGCTTAAAAGTGTGGACACTCTTTCACGAAGGTAATTCTTGCATCATTAAGAAGGCTCGCATTTTTTTTTTTTTGTTAGCCTATTGTGTCCCACTCCTAGGCAAACGCCTCCCGCCTCTCCTTCCATCCTTCCGTTCTCGAGATAAAGGGTCTTGACAGACAGATGGGTAACAAAGTGATCATATAAGGGTTTCGTTTTTTTCGTTTGATAAAAGGAACTCTAAAAAAGGTGTTTGTCTTGTTAAGTGGAAAAGTTTAAGAATTTCAGCGTTTTGAAGCAAAAAGTTATTTTAACCATCGATCCGTGATAAAAGCAAAGATTATCCGGGATAATGGCTAAGCTGGATTTTCTTCTCCGTCGATTCCTACCATTTCAATTTTATGCTCGTATTTCTACGGAAAAGTTATTTCTGTGCTCGAGACATATTCCAGTTTATTGTTAAAATTTTATTTTGAATGTTTTCCAAGAGCCTGGTGTCGCGAGATCTACGTCATGTAGCATGGCTGGAATTTTAAGAAAAGATGGAAGAATTTATACCTAAGTTACTCTTCTAAAAGAAAAAGCGGGCGGAATTTTTGTAAATTAGGTTTTAGAAAAAATTATAGTTGTAGCTTTCGAGCGCTCGGCGTGAGTAAAGGACAACTGCAGATCAGACTGAATAGCCTAAGTAACAAGGATCATAGTTCATAGGTAAGGACTGCCTCGTTGGACAAGTGGTGGCAAAGAACGGCTATTAAGCATGAGGTCTAAGGTTCGGCTCTCGGGTCGGGTGAAGTATTATTGGGTTTTTCCTTCACTAATGTTTCAAAAGCAGCCTTGGAGTCTGGATTTGTGCCAGTTTGGCTATAGGCTCGCCCCTTACATGGGACTTAAACAACTGACGAAATGTTGGTGTACCTTCGAGGACTACAGGCGTGATGTTGCCTTATGTAAATATCTGTACAAGTAAAAACACAAAGTACTCTTCCAACCATATACCTAAAAAGGGTTTCGTGTTAAGCAAGCAAATATGCAACCCTTAAAATGTCATCCATTCTAAAGTGACGTAGGTGTGTCGACACTGGGGTCTCGGTCTAATACGGTATACGACTTTTAAAAAGCTGGTATATAAAATGTTTTGAGTAAACATGTTTAATAAAGCGAGTGACGCAGTTTTATGTTCGTGAATGTTTTAAAAAGTAGGCAGTAAACCTAATGGTCTTTAAACACTGAATTAAAAAAAAATGTGTGTGGCAAAATTTTACCTTTATTATACTAGGTTCAGCCCTTGACTTCGTCCGCGTGGAAGTTAGTAGTAAATGGGGAGGATTTTAATCCTATAACTGTACTTTTATTTTAGGTACATCGGCTTCACATTCGTATGAATAGAATTATACAATAAGAACATTACCTGCTACTTACTGTAAACAATATTTATATATTTTTTAAAAGAGTAAGTATGGAGTTTCTTGCCCGTTCTTCGCCATACGAAACTTTGAAACGAATCTTTTCAATGGGCAACTAGATTCAATATTAAAAAAAATATTTTCTTTTATAAATGACGCAAAAGTGATTTTTAATGGTTTAATTAAAATAATTCATTTGACTTTGTAAATCCCCTTTTTATAACAAAATATTCGAAAGTATCATCAAAAATGCTGGATTGCACTCTAACTAAATCAAATTTAACATACTCTATAATGGATTACAGATGAAATATTATAATTATGTTACAAGAATGGTTGAAATAAGTGATTCGGTTCTAGTAGGTTCGTAGGTGTCACAGTTTTAGCCCAAATTGTAAATAGAGGTGCAGTAAAAAAACCCATAAGTATATTCTTAAAGATAGCCTGTGGCAGTCTGTGATAGTGTAGCTCATTCTCAGTGAAAGAATTTTTGTAATCGGATCAGGTACTTCCAGAGACAACCTCCAACAAACAAGAAAATTAAAAATAAATAAAGTTTGTCTTTTTATAAACCGGATAGAAGTATACGAGCCATTTTTCAGTAGGTAAATATTTTTACCTTCGTAACTTTTTAAACTTTTCAAATTATATTAGTACAAAATTCATCTTTCATCTTTGTTCGATAAAGCCTTGTTGTAAAACTTGAAATGTTTAATTAAGCGATAAACACACATGAGACATGAGAACCGCGGCACCGCACACCGCTGCGGTATGCGGTGAAGCGGTTCTCATGTCGCATTGACCTCTACGAAATCCACTGAAGCCTTGCACATGGGCACCGCATACCGCATACCGCAGCGGTGTGCGGTACGTGCCGTGTGTTAATCGTTTAGTTTTCGATGTTGACAACCACCAATCTAAAAAACTGAAGAAAATTTTGACTTACTTCAAGGAGTCACCATAAACTCTTCCTTACCTTAACAATAGTGTTATTCTCCAAATGAGCCACCAATCTTGGATCTGGGAGTGCAGTCCTATGCAGGCTGAAGGTCGGCACTCCTGGCCCGAGGCACTCCAGCACGAAGTACGCTGATGATGGACTGAAGTGGGCCTCGTGGTAGAGGCACGGCAAGTTCTGTGGCACACCATCTGGGGGGGATGGGGAGAGAAAGTAAATGGAGTTTTGAAATGATAAGTCATTAGATTCGTCTTTATGGCGCGATTATAAAAGACCGGCTTCTCAATAACGAGTCCGGGCTGTGAAAGTCTAGACTACATTGAAGTCTAAAGTACTAACTTGATTTTATTCTTTTTATTTTAACTTTTTAATCAATGTTTTTTTTCACTCAGTCTTACATTTTCGTTTTCATCGTTTTTATTGATTCATATTTGTATTACCTAACGGTCGATTTTGCCCTTCCCTATCCTACAGGGAACCGGAAAGCGACCAAAATAAATTATGTAAGCCCTTATCATAAGTCATCTACAAGTCTAATACAGGCAGGATGTCATGTTTACGTAAATATATAATTTTATTTCAATTTAAAGGTCAAAAGGATAACCTAATACAGTTTATGGTAAGCATTTTATGAGGTATACATCTGTATTATTGTAATACTAGGACCTGCCGCGACTTCGTATGCGAAGACTTCAAAATTAAGCCCTAAAATAAAATTAATATCCCACGGTAACCGCACAATTTTTGGGATAAAAAGTAGCCGTATCGCGCGGTCGTGGCGCATATTTCTTATTTGTATTTATTTGTTTTTATTTTTTTTTGCTGTAATACAAAACGTGTTTTTATTATGCTTTTTTATGCAATTTTTCTTTTTATGTCATAATAATAATAAATAATAATATTGGTCGTCACAGCCAATGGCTTAATAGCCAAGAGCCTCGACCAACATCTTAGGAGGCTCTCGTTAGGCGGCTGGATCAAGGGCTTGATCCAGAAAGCAGTACTTCTGGATACGGCCCGTATAGTTTGGAGGTTCCTCTTTTCGGAGCCCTGACCGCCGGTGGCTTGGAACCTGTTTCCGCCACCGGTGAGATACTATTTTTTATATTTTTAAATGTTTTTGTTTTTATATTAATATTTAAAAATGTAATCACTATGTATTGAAAATAAATAAATGGAATAATAATATCTTAGGACAACCAACACATTGCCATCTGATCCCAAACTAGGCAGAGCCTGTACTATAGTAACCAGACAACTGATAAATATACTTATATATTTCTAAATACATACATATTAATTACACCCAGACACCGAACAAATCATCATGCTCAACACACAAAGATTTGTCCTGGGTGAGAATCGAACCCATGACCTCCGACCTAGCAGTCAGGGTCACTAACTACTAGACCAACAGGCCAGTCAGTCCAATCAGTTATGTGCATCATGTTCCTTTCTATGTTGTATTCCAGACTATATCTATCTAGTAGATAAGTTTAGCCGTTCTGACATGATTGAGTAACAAATGTTCTTCTTACCAGGGTACTTCTTCTTCTTCTTCTTGCTGGGAGAAGGCGAGGTGGCTGGCAGCTCTTCATCCCAGTCGCTATCACCCCACGTGCTGTCACCCGAGGACGCGAGGTTGCCGTAGTACTCCAGGTTTATCGACGGGGATGGCTGGGGGGTACAATGTGGATGTTAGTTATGTGGAACAGGATAAGATCAACAAATAACGTTAGTTAGAAGACAAACTATAATTAAACAAATAATTACACAAAATGTTTATAAAATAAATGAATTTTAAATTTAAAAAACCCCCGACGCCGGCCATCTTGGACCGATTTTGATTAAACTTAGCTAAGGATATTCCTGACTTCAAACATAAAACGTATCAAAATCGGTTCATCCGTTTGGGAAAAGCTACGATACCAAAGACAGACACACGTACAGTATCGTTTTTGCGTCGGGCGTTAAAAAATTAAAGGCATTTACAGTCTAATAAGCCTGTCAAATTAAGTCAATCTGACACATTCATATAGTTGACATCTTAAAACGTATGGATTAAAAATACGGAAAAGTTCAAGGCAAAACTAGTTTGACATCGCTAACTTAGTTTTTTAATGTCACCCTCCTTTCCTTTCGCTGTATGAGAGAAGAGATGCCAATGCTGTGGAAGAGATGTCAACTCTCTAAAATTAGTCTAGTTTGTGAACAAGGGAATCGGCACCAATGTAGTAGAAATTATTCAATTTAGCTGTCAAATAAGTGACGTCACAAATCGCCATTATCATAAAATATCTCTAAACGAATCGTGTTTTGACAAGTCATAAAGGCTACGTCAGATGATTTGTGGTATCTGTAGACGGGTATTCCAAAGTTTTCTCAATATTTGAAACCAGCGAAGCAAATATTGTTACAATATAAGCCGCTTCCTCGAGTTTGCTCATGATATTTGAGTTCGTATTACCTTCCGTCAAGTATCTACAATCTTGCTATTGACCAGGGATGTTATGGATATGAAATTTCGGATCTGTTGGTATTTGATACGAATGAATAAATTAAATTATAGTGGTTTCAGATACGGTTACGGATTAGAAATTATTTTTGATTATCCGAAAGGAATTAAAAAAAAAATACAAACATCCGAATTGAGAAACTCCTTCTTTTTAAAAGTCGGTTAAAAACTAAATGGTTGACTGGCTAATAAGACTAAGTAATAAAAATAATAAAATGTAACTTTCTTAACAATGCAAGTGACTGTCATTTAGACTTTTTCCTTATCCGAAATTATTCGAAACTTTTATATCAGACTAGTTTTTGTCCGCACTTCGTTCGCGTGAACTACGGTTATCGCGGATACCTACAGATGAAGTTGCGGAATAAAAAGTAGCCTATGCCTCTTCTTAGTTTTCAAATTATCCCGTACCAAATTTCATAAAAATCGGTTCAGTGGTTTAACAGTGAAAGCGTAACAGATCCACATCTACAGACAGATAAGAGGTCACATTCAGTTACGGTTTCGGATATTTCGGATATTCGACAGTTTCGGATACAGTTACCGAACTCCTTAACATCCCTTCTACTTATTGACCGGAAAAATTGAAGTAACAATCCACCAGTATTATTTTCATCTCTTCTCTTCAATTATTGTCTTAGAATCTGTTTGCTAAGGAAACCTTATTATTTCCGTATTCTGTTGATTGTTGTTTGCTAAATCAGCTCTGGTTTCGTTGGGTAGATATTCCGTTGTAATTAAAATATTGCTGTCCTTTTCTTGTTAATTTTGTAAGAAAGGGACAATTAACTAAGAGATGTTTAACGCAAAGGAAATAAGAAAGAAAATAAATCCTTTGGACTGAGATCATTTTAGTATGACTACTAAATAGTTAGTGGACAACTAGTTAAGAATGTTTGCATCCTTGCTTGCTTCAATGTTGGGCCCTTTTTCAGGTATATGGTGCAAAAAGTACCTAACTCACTTACGTTCAAGTGTGACAGCAGTTTTTTTTTAATATTTTACAGGTTAAAGGGAAGAAAATATTATTCGTTATTACTAGATACTTTCCGGGCACCATAACCTTAGCCAGATGCTCCAAAGTTCCGACCAAGCATCTATTTTTTACAAATAAAATCCGTGAACACATTACTTTGTATACCTACTTATAAAAAATTAAGAAAATAATAATACTAAACATTCTAAATATTTTATTCCAATCAATTCTTAAAATTTCAGCCATTTTCATGCAAAAGTTACTAAGGTTTGGTGATTATAGGATTTTATACCATTGGCATTCATACTGTCCTGTGCAATGATGCTTTGAGGTACCTTCGTGCCCCGGCCAAAGGTAGAACACCGCGGGGTTTTAGTTGGTAAATCCCCAAGCCTTCCCCGAGCCTATACCGACTAAGGGAAAACAAAGGGTAGTACTGACCTGTGAGTTACATGTGACACAATACGGTAGTTTCTGCGGGGAGCCCGGCCTCGGCGCTTCGGACGACACTCTGTATAGATGCTGTTGTCCTGGTTTGCCCTCTGGGATGCCTAGGTAGTAGCTGAAAAGAAGATTACAGTCTATAGCGAACTGGAGTGATTTAGGGTCAGTTTCACCACATATTAAAAAAACACACATTTATCTGAAGGCCGTAAATTCCCGTAATTAAAAAATGTTTATAATCTAATCTCAATCTCGTCTTAGTGACTATCAATGTCAAAAACTGATCAAAATTAAGATAAATCAATGGTGTTTCTGACAGAATAGGATTGGGATTGGAAAACGAACGGACTTAAAAAAGGGAAAGATTGTATTCTATTACACAAGTTGGGTAAACTAAAAGGTTTTTATAAAAACAATTAATTAAGTTTCGACTGCCTGACTCCCTCGGACTGCCTCGTTGGTCTAGTGGTCGCAAGCGCGACTGCTGTGCATGAGGTCTTGGGTTCGATTCCCAGGTCGGGCAAAGTGTTATTGGGTTTTTCCATCAGGAATTTCTCAGTTGCAGCCTCGGAGTCTGGATTTGTGCCCGGTCGATGGCAATAGGCTCGCCCCCTATTACATGGGACTAAAAACATAACTGGCGAAATGTGGGTGTACTAATGAGTAATGCACCTCTGCCTAACCCTTCGGGGATTACAGGCGTGATGTTATGTTATGTTTATGTTATGTTAATTAAGTTTTTTCCAAATCGAGCGATCATCTAATTCTTAAGTTTCCATCTTAATGACACTTTAGGATTGAAAACTACAAACACATACATAATCAGTAACGTAATTGCGATTTTGAGATATTTGTATCAATAATACTTGTCAGGTACATGCTTCGCTTTTATGTACAAATTTTATCTTCTCTTTTTGTGTTATATTTTCGCGGGAATAAACAGATTTTTTTTCTTTCTTCTTTTCTTTCTAATAAAAATATTTAAAATTCATAACAAACTAGCTTTCGCCCGCGGCTTCGCTCACGTTAATTTAGAATTTGCCAATCAATTCGGGTTGTACCTACTCTGCTTGCGTGCATGAGTGAACCCATTCATTTTCTGACACCCTAGTACTTTTTTTGATAAACCCAGAATGTTGATCTTTTCACTCTGACTAATTCTACTGCCATATAGATATACCTTTTTTATGACACCCTAGTACTTTTTTTTCTTGGGTAATCGTTAATTGGTTGTAAAATTTTATGACACCCTAGTTGTAGCTGGTCCATCGACACTCAAAACTCACAAAATGTATTAGATACTTAAATTTAAAATTCGAACATGATTCGAAAGACATGTGACGCCATCTATCATCATAAGAAGGTTATTGTGATTTCCCTCGGGAACAGTACTTTTTTTCGGGATGAAAGGTACCCTATGTTCGTTCCTGTACACCTGGCAATGCAATATGCAAAATTTCAGGATGATCGGTTCAGTGGCTTAGGCGTAAAATGGTAACAAACAAACAAACAAACTTACTTTCGCATTTATAATATTAGTTAGGATACTCACATATGCTGATTCGCATGATCCCAAGCTAACAACTGCACGACATCAAAACTTCCGTGTGTCAGCGGCAGTGCCCTGGGCCCATGCGAGTTATGTTCCGTCCTCACTATGTGACGGAACAGCCCCGCGGGGCCATCCCTGACGGGGGCCAGCGTCACGAGGGCCCCGCCACCGGCTGACCAGAGGGGGGAGGGTGCTGATTCCACCCAGCCGTCTAATCCTGATGATATTCTGTATACCTGTGGGAGAAGATTAATAATGAGCTTAGATAAAATAACATACAATGTAGTTTTTAGAGTATGTAATATTTTTCGAAACAAAACAAAGACTAAAAAATTTCTTAATTTTTTTAAAATCTTTTCTTAGTTGGCAACACATTGATTATTAATTCAAGTTTTAGCGCACCCTTGAAAAGTTAGATTTACACATTCTACTTTCATTTTTTTTTTAAATATACTAATATCATAAAGCTGAAGTTTTTGTTTGAACGCGTCGATCTCCGGACTGACTGATCCGAATTAGTAAATTCTTTCGCTAATATGAAGCTACGTTACCCTCGTGTTCTCGCTTAGTATAAAAAAGTTAGGAATCCCTAAGGAAATTCACGTGGACGAAGTCACCAGCAAAATCTAGTAAGAACATAATTTATAATTAGTGGCAAACTTTGGACCGAAAGCTTAAACAAAAAGTTGATCCAAAAGTCTTCAAGGCATTAATAATAACTTACGACCACAGTTTTAACCTTACATAAAATGTTATTAAGGTTTAAAATTGAAAAACAACGACAAAGAAAAGAAATTTATAGATTCGCCATTCGTTGAAAAAACGAGCTTAAAAAATACTAAGTGAGGTTAATATGAAACTGTCATTTCGAATTGTAAAAACTCGTGCAAATATATTCAGTTTGAATCTTTCGCAAATGTCGTGTTATGCCGTCGTCAAAGATAGAATAAAACTATTCTATCTTTAACGACGGCATAACACGACATTTGCTAATTAAAAATAAAATAATTTCAAACGAAATTATTTTATTTTTTATTAAACGATTCACGTCTGTTAATGTTATTTTTGTGCTATGAATGTTTTATCGGATTAGAAGGCAAATTTTACAACTAAAAACGTTCAAACAGTCGCAATATTATCTTAGCGACAATCAATACAAAAAAAGAATCATCATCAAGCAAAATAATACAAAATTATTGCAATAATGTAGGGAAATTTTGTAAAAGTTTTTACGTAATAAATGTACTATGTTTATATAAGTCATTAAGATACATATTGTGCTATGTTTTTGTGTTATAAAAAGCTTCGTGAAACCCTCGCGATGAGTAACACCGCCCAAAATGAATTTATGCTGTTAATGGAAATCCGATCCAATTAGTATTAAAGATAAGGTGTAATTTTGTTAGTTTTACCTCCAGACAATACCACATGGGACTCTTGCAGACAGAGACTACGGAAAGGTTCTGCATCCTTGTCAGCCAGACCACGCAGACTTCTGTGAGGGACACCCACTGTGCGCTCGTGAAGTAGTAGTCACTGTAATGGAAGGTACTGTGTGAGATGTGTGAAGGAAAATGGTCAGTGAGTGAGTGAGTAAGTTAGTGACATAATTTAAGAATTCCAACGTGAAATAGTTCGTAATATACATATGTCACGTGTAAAAAGACGCCTAAAGGAAGCTGACAGATCATTTTTTTGTTTTTGTTCTAGACCATACCTGGGAATTGTCTGGTAACAAAGATATTAATGATTTCTCACTTTTTACACAGTTAGGTATGTTTATATTTAAGAAAACAAGTTTTAATACATAATCATCACGCCTGTAATCCCCGAACAATTCGGCAGAGGTGAATCCATTAGTAGGTACACTCACATTTTGCCAGTTATGTCTAAGCCCCATGTAATAGGGGGTGGGCCTATTGCCTTTATCCAGGCACAAATCCAAACTCCAAAGCTGCTACTGAGAAATTCCTGATGGAAAACCCTATACCACTTTGCCCGACCTTGAAATCAGAAGACCTCAACACTCTCGCTTTGTGTCCACTAGATCAGCAAGACGGTCAAGAGCTACTTATATGAACTATTATATTTAATTTTAGAAAGCTACTCTATTGCCAGTCTATGTTTTATGGTACACTCAAATTCCTCGCAACCGAAGTCACGGGCAAAAGTTAGTATAACATAATACGATCGAGCTTTTTCACAAGTAAACTAACAATGTAAATGAAAGTCGATTCAAAATATTGAAGTTTTAATACGAAAGCCGTCCACTTTGTATACTTTATAGAGTTCAGTTCATTTATCTAGCTCAGTTTATAGCTTACAGCGCTTTAAAGCAGTCGAGTTCGCTTTACAATCTTCGATTTATATGTAGAACTAGGAACTTTGTATATAAGAATAGGTTCAAGTACAGTCAACACAAAAGATAGGTATTCAGGGTCGTCAGATATAGTCAAAGTTTTCTTAGAAATCGATGGAATTGATGTAATGGTTATAAAATCGATTTCAACCAATTTTGTTTCTGAATCCAATTTGTTTAGGTACAAATATAGAAGACATACATTCATCCTAAATAAAACAGGCTAGTAATAGTAAATTTGACTGACAGCCAATTACAGGTCTCCATTTATGAAATACAGAGCAATATTGACTGCCTTGTTGGTCTAGTGGTCTTATGCGCGACTGCTGTGCATGAGGTCTTGGGTTCAATTCCCAGTATTGGGTTTTTCCATCAGGAATTTCTCAGTGGCAGCCTTGGAGTCGGGATTTATGCCCGGTGGATGGCAATGGGCTCGCCCCCTATTACATGGGACTTAAACATAATTGGCCAATCGTGGGTGTACGAATGGGTACATCCCTGCCTAACCCTTCGGGGATTACAGGCGTGATATAACGTTATGTTATGTAATGACTGACAATCTACTTACCCCTCTTCTAGTATAACTTTAGGTGGCGTGAGGTGTCGTGTGCGGATGTGCTTGGGGTCTGCTATATCGGCGACTGTCAGCGTCACGGTCGGATTGTTGGTCCCTGGTTTTGGGTACCTCACGCTTCTGATCTCCGGGTATGTCTGGGTGAAAAAAAAACGAACGTTTTTATCCATACTAAGAATATTATTGCGAAAGTAACTCTGTTTGTTTGTCTGTTACACTTTCAAGACTAAACCACAGAACCGATTTTGATGAGGTTGGGGTAAGCTTGAACCCTAAAAAAGGACATAGTATTAGGCTACATTTTACAACCTTTTATTTAACTTGGACTGTTCGTATGTCTACACTAATATTATAAAGAGGAATAATTTGTATTTTTTGTTTGTTTGTTTGTTTGTAATGGATAAACATAAAAACTGGACCGATTTTACAAATTCTTTCATCATTAGAAAGCTACATTATCTGCGAGTAACATAGGCTATATTTTACTTAATTTTTGCGCGGACGAAGTCGCAGGCAAAAGCTAGTATGTAATATGTGTGTAAGTAAGTTGTCCTTTCAAAATTTGCAAACCATTTTTAGACCATTTGTTGGTATCCGATTGAGCTGAAATTTTGCATACACCTCTAGTTCTGATGACAATACAATGTCCAATACTCAATATTGTAATGATATTATATTAAAGATTGTTATAAAAAATATTTTTATTTTTATTTTGCGGCAGAAGCTAATGTATAATATTATTAGAAAGACAAGCTAATGGTTAGCCCGAGGGTGGTGTTAAACAAAGGTAAAGGTAAACATTAAATAAAGGTAAAGTTTGATTTTTGTAAATCGAACTCTATAAATAAACACATAACATTCAAATTACCTTAGAAGGATCGTCAGTATCCAGGGCTGCTCCATACCAGGGGTACTTCTGTTCATGCACCAGGCTGTCATTAAAGGTCGCATACAGCACCATGTGGCCGTCTGCTGACATCCATAGCGCAGTTCGAGAGCCCAGGATTTCTTCTGTAACAAAGATATGGATTTTAAAATCATTGTTGATCATAAGCATAACACTGTTGGCATTATGCTGAGCGTCAGCCGTTTCGCGCGGTAGTGGCGCATATTTTGCTTGTAAAACTTTTTTTTTTGACAGGTTTAATACTTGGTTTCTTATTTTGAGCTTTTCTAAACAAAATGCTTGATGTTGTGCGTCACTTTCGCGTGAGTTTTTTCCTGAGGATTCTTATTGGTGACAATGAAAATGTTTTCGCCACAAGCATATTTACGTACTGAGATAATACAGACGGTTAGTTAAATGGTGCTGATCCACGCGTCATGTTCGTGAATGGATGCTGTCAGTTGGGATTGGTTATCTCTTAATTGCCATGGATTACATCTTTATTAAGATTTTTTTATTGTTTTTTATTCACCTTCATTGTTTTCTCCTAAAGAAGTACCAAGAATGTTGTAACCAGGATTTTGTAAAAACTTAATTAAAAAGATTGTCCGTGGAGTTCCTTGCTTGTTCTTCTTAATAGAGACTTAAGTACCTACGTTTTGGAACGAGCAACTAGCTTCAACTTTCGGACTAACTGACCGACTCCTTGACAAATCGAAAGTCCCTGTAAATGGTCTAATTGAAATAAATGCTTTGACTTTGATTTTTACTTACACCCTGTCTAGTGATTATTTTCATAATCCAGTATTTCAGGCAGATGAGAGAAATGATAGTAATCAAACTAATCGCATGAGTGTTAGCGAACCGTGACGTCACGAGGCGATGCATCGCTTCTACGTCAGTGCGTACCGCAGCGTGCCAATGTGGCTCATGTCACCTGCGTACAGGGTGATTTATATTTAGTATCTGATATATCGCTTTAGTGAACAGATATTGATATTCCATATAGGGTAACAGGTCATTGGTTAAAGATATTTTAACACATAATTGTACTAATGATAACAAAAAGACTGCCTCGTT
Organism: Hoplodrina ambigua; assembly: GCA_949774945.1. Classification (NCBI taxonomy): domain Eukaryota; kingdom Metazoa; phylum Arthropoda; class Insecta; order Lepidoptera; family Noctuidae; genus Hoplodrina; species Hoplodrina ambigua. The sequence goes on along the minus strand of OX458986.1, from coordinate 4,138,913 downwards.
GGTCTAGTGGTCGCAAGCGCAACTGCTGTGCATGAGGTCGTGGGTTCAATTCCCGGGTCGGGAAAAGTTTTATTGGGTTTTTCCATCAGGAATTTCTCAGTAGCACCCTCGGAGTCTGGATTTGTGCCCGATTGATGGCAATAGGCGCGCCCCCTATTACATGGGACTAAAAAAAAAAACATAACTAGCGAAATGTGGGTGTACTAATGGGTACACCTCTGCCTAACCCTTCGGGGATTACAGGCGTGATGTTGTGATAAAAAAACAAAAACATAAAAGTTGAATATATTTGTTTGTAAAAAACGATAACGGAACTAAATTAAATTACAGTTGATGGTGTGTTATATTTTAATCGATTTCATGTTACCATATTCTATTGGAGTGATAGAGATCATGTGTTTTGCAAATTTAAAAAATAACCGATTCTTTGTGAAAGTTGTTTGTTATCATGAGTACAATCATATGTAGTCAATCAAGTATTAGTCACTAATTACCCTATGTACAGGTTGATATATCGCTTTATTGAACAGATATTGATGTTATCTCCTACATACTTGCTTAAGAGGTACTTATTGACATTGTTTTATCATAATTCATTTTCTAATGTCCTATATTAGCTTACTTTACTATTTTCTAATCGCATGAGATTATAGTGCACAAGTGTGTGCGCAAACTCGGGTGTTCTCCCTCTTCCCTCATTCTCAAAGTGATGGGACGGCAACCCGCCACGACCACTACCCGTGGTGAACGCCGGACCAACTACATTTCGAGCTCTCGAAGGCATGACGGTATCTCACCACCAACAAAAAACCAGGATTTTGTAAAAACCTAATTTAAAAAGAGTGCCGTGGAGTTTCTTGCTCGTTCGTCTCCATAGAGGCCTACCTACGTTTTGGAACGAGCAACTAGCTTCAATTTTCGGACTAACTGACCGACTCCTTGACAATTCAAAAGTGCCTGTAAACGGTCTAATTGAAATAAATGTTTTTGACTTTGACTTTGACTTTGAACTTAGACACTCTGAGAAATTTCAAATTGAAAAATTCACTTACACTTTACCCGACCTACAGATGTAGCGTTCAAACCGTACCGTTCGTTTTAACGTTGAAACTATTCAAAGTTTAAACCGTTATGTTATTTAAACAACCTGTATATCCGCATCTAATAATAACGCACAGATGTGGTGCAACGAGACGCAATCCTTACTCGCAGTCATTGTCATTAATTACCTAGCCTACATTATAATTATTACAAAATATTGCGTTCCTAGCTTTTGCACACGCGAATTTTCTTACGGGACCCTAATTTTTTTGAAAGTAAAATATAGCAGTCAAGGATAACGTAGTTACTTATTAGTGCAAGAATTTTCAGAATCGGATCAGTAGTTCCGGAGATTAGCGCAAACATAAAAACAAAGTCAGACTTATGATTTTTAAATACAGGCGGACTTCAAATAATAAACATGGCATAGAGCTCATATTGCAACGAAAATGATAAATGTTCGTTTTAATTCATTTTCAATATCTTTACCTATCTTGAACACTAAAATATTAATATTTTTGGTTTATCGTGTTCAACCTTCAATTGCACCGAATAATGTCTTAAAATACCGGTTATTAAACAAAAAAATGTTTTTTTTTGTGTTCAAATATTATCTATGCGAGTTCAAAAAAAAAACATATCTCTAAAAGTTTTATTTAAATATAATTAAGACTTTGAGAGATTTGACTTTTTTTCTCATTAAGCATTAAGAAATTTCTCATCAGCAACCTCGGAGTCTGAATTTGTGCCCGGTTGATATCAATAGGCTCGCCCCCTATTACATGGGACTAAAAACATAACTGGCGAAATGTGGGTGTACTACTGGGTACACCACTGCCTAACCCTTCGGGGATTACAGGCGTGATGTTATGTTTTTTTCTAATTGCTAATAGTAGATATACGCGATTACTACAGACGTCATTAGATTTGAACGGACCTACCTAGTTTATTGTCCAAAGTTATTTGTCTGATTACGTTAAGAACCTCAACCGGCCCAAGTAATGGTGTTCGCTTAGAATCGCCAAGTCAATTATTTATGTAAATGTTCCTTTTGGTGTTAACTTATCTTAACTTAACGATGCTACTTTCTAAGTTTGTCCGTTTACGTTTTCTCTAAATACTTTTATAGAGAGGAGAAAATTTTATTGCTGTTTTTTTTTTTTTTTTAGATTCACTCTTTGGTTTATTCGATAATATACAGACTGCCTCGTTGTTCTAGTGGTCGCAAGCGCGACTGCTGTGCATGAGGTCTTGGGTTCGATTCCTAGGTCGGGCAGTGTTATTGGGTTTTTCCATCAGGAATTTCTCAGTAGCAGCCTCGGAGTCTGGATTTGTGCCCGGTTGATGGCAATAGGCTCGCCCCCTATTACATGGGACTAAAAACATAACTGGCAAAATGTGGGTGTACTAATGGGTACACCTCTGCCTAACCCTTCGAGGATTACAGGCGTGATGTTATGTTATGTAACAAGGTACACTAGCGTGCATAGGTACATAGGTACATATGAACTCGTCTCATTATACCAGAGTATTCCCTTACACCGAGTGTGTAAAAGAATACGCCAGTTCCTTCATTATACTAAAAATGCTATAAAGTTAAAACATACAGTGTACGGTTAGCAAAAAAGGTTGCATTGTTCACGCCCGTGTAAATGCAAAGGCGTATAATTTCAGACGGCCATGTTTTTTACAACGCTACCTCTCGTTAGAACTATACAGAGATGTTGTAGCGTCAGCATAAAAAGTTCCACTTGAATGGGCCGGTGTTTGCTAAAAATGAACGTAGCGTCAGCAGAAAGTTAATTAATATTTGGACCTTTGTTTGAGAGCGAATGCTTTACTTTGGATTTGAGTGACAGTTAATTTGAATTTTGATGTTAATTGGAAAATCAATTTACTTAATAATCTATAAAAAAAAACTTAGAAAATAGAGTCGATCTGTTTTACTGCATTTATAAAAAAAACCGTATATGATAATCTAGCTTTTGCCCGCGACTTCGTCTGTGTAAATGTCGATTATCGCGAAATAAAAAATAGCCTATGTCTTTTCTTAGGATTAAAACTTATTCCGTACCAAATTTCACCATAATCGGCTCGGTGACTAAGTCGTAAAAGCGCACACAAACTTTATTATTTCGTTATAAATAATATTGTTAATATTTTGAATTTAAATGTCAATGAAAAATTCTTGAATAGATACACAAATTATTGATAAATTTTTCGTACATCTATACCTGCGCATAGCTCCCCACTATTGACGCTTGTCAAGTCTCATCTTTCGTGGCACGTATCCTATTAGTATGGATGTCGTGGTTATAGTACAATATCTATAGAGGCAAAAAGACAGTTAAAGACAAATCACTTATTTAAATTACACTAAGAAAAGACATTTGAACGTCATTTACAAGAAAAAAAAATGTGAGAGGTCTCTAGTCTAGATGCAAAACAAAACTATTCACCTGACACCCAGATATTTCAAGCTGCTACCTTGCCTTCTCTGGTCAAACGTGCTTCCACAACCCGTACGTCAATAGTAACACTTAAACGAAAATCGCCCTTACTGCCACGGAATAAAAGCGCTGGCAAAATCAAATTGTGATCACGGATTTGTGGTACACTAGGAACAGAATAAAAAGAATAGGTGCCGACGAAAACGTGATCGGTACACTAAATTGTAAGTACACACGAGTACGGAGCAATCGTAACGTAAATTCGTTCGATTTTTGAATTGAAAATAGCCGTTACATACAAAATATTCACCTAGTTTGATGGTTTTATATGCATATTGATGGGTAATACTAATTCGGCTTGTTATCTAAACAACGGAGTTTAATAACGGAGGTCACTTTATAATAAAAAAAAACAGTTTTTATCTAAATGAAAAATATGTTTACACGGTAGGTAGACATACCAAAAAAAACATATATTTAAATTATTTTGTCTGTCCATTTAACTGTTTGTTCCTGCTCATATTTTCCTGATACTGGCAGATAGCTGATGATATAAGGAATATCTTAAAAAAGTATTAATTCCCCTTAGAAACCATCATTCACGCAGACAAAGTCGCAGAGGTAAACTAGTATAAAATAAAAAATAGATGCGATCAATTAACGTATTTTCAATTCGAAAATGGAATCGAATGGGCATACATTTCGTATCTCACTGACCGTCATTTGTTCAAAAGCTTCCATATTTAAATTCGGCTTAATGTGAGTGAATTTTGTTAAATTAATAAAACATTTTCATGAGTTTGCCGACCGTACACGGGTTTTGTGTAAAGGTCAGAGTCAGAAGCACTGTTTACTTTGCTCGCTACATGGTAGGTGTATACTGTACACAAACATAGCGAAAAAGGTCTTTGAGACTGTATGGGATGGAAGAGACATCGTAACAAATATTTTTACCATAGATCTAGAAGGCGATTTTAGTCCGCATACTGAAAATTTTTTGCTTCAAAATGTTACCGCTTGGGAGGTCTAGAATTATGTATTGGATCCATGGCAAAAGATTATGTTAAGAGGTCTATTTCACCTCGTATTTAGATGAGGCAGTAGATATAGTGTGATTAATCTTTAGGCAATTTACATACACATAACATAACATCACGCCTGTAATCCCCGAAGGGTTAGGCAGAGGTGTCGCCATAGTACACCCACATTTCGCCAGTTATGTTATTAGTCCCATGTAATAGGGGGCGAGCCTATTGCCACCAACCGGGCACAAATCCAGACTCCGAGGCTGCTACTGAGAAATTCCTGATGGAAAAACCCAATAACACTTTGCCCGACCTGGGAATCGAACCCAAGACCTCATGCACAGCAGTCGCGCTTGCGACCACTAGACCAACGAGGCAGTCAAGTAATAAATTATAGTTTTAGGCAATTTAAATAGAATCATGCGTGTATAGGTACACCAGCTCTGAATTACTCTTCGGGGAACCAGCTACTTATAATTAAAAAACACGACTGCAAAAATTGCATATTTGTACTTTGTTTATTCTTCAGTTCTTATTTAAGACGATTTTTATTTACTGTGATAAATATTTTTTAAATCTACTTGTCAAATTCTAGATGATAAACATAGATACGATTAGATTAAAAAAAAAATTGAGGCTGGTATTAATTTACGTTTTAAAGTGACCACACCGGTTTCTTTTTATTTTTACTAACCTATGTTACTCGGAACGATGCAAGGATTGTAACGATACCCCATACATCTAAATCGGTTCAGGGGTTTAAAAGTTATGGTGGAATAAAGAAACTCACATACATACATTAACCCTGAACACATAACACTCCTTTTTTTGTGGCAGTCGTGTTCGTTTAAAAAAAGGGTTTTATTAGTATAGTAAGTATAGAGAATTTTAATTATTTTGTTCTTGTGTGCATTTAGGTAATTGTTTTGTTTTTTTTTAATCACTTATTTGGTTGTTTACTCTTGTACAATATTTTGCCCCCGCCGTGTTATCTCTTCACCACCTTTGGTTGACTGATAGAGAATGCCTAAGGCATTAAGTCCGCCTTTATACTTTTTTGTTGCATAAAGTTTAAATAAATAAATACACACACACATTTTGTTAGATTATGCCCCGTTCACATTATTCAGTAGCATTCTAGTCGAACGATCGAATCTAGCACTGGAATGCCAATGAAATAATGTGAACCGTGAATTGTTCACTGGAATGTACCCATGCCAGTAAACAATCCAGTCCAGTGACTCGACTGGCGGTCTACTATTTATTCGTGCGCCACTGAAATTGTGTAGACAGCCAATCCAGCGCCATTTTCTTCGTGAAACCATTGTCGCAGTTCACTTCAATGGCTTCTTAGTAGCGTATTATCCCAAGGGTACCGAAATAAAAAGCCTCTCTGCTATTTCAGACTATAAAATCTATGTCTGTGAAAAATTACATCCTGATCTGTTCAGACGTTTAGGCGTCATTGAGGAACAAATATCCAGTCATCCAAACTTTCGCATTTAAAATAAAATATTATTAAAATCATAAAATTGTAAAATAATATAGGTTAAACTTGACAAACAAACATTTTACATAACCTTAAGATTACTCCGCGCTCTTGTACTTGGCCCTCTGGTGTGATAGTCGTAATATTTTACGGGTTTAGTATGAAATTCAAGTGTCCGTACGTTTTGTAAGTGTTAACTGAAATCTTAATACAAACTTTTGTCAATTGAAATAATAAAAGTAAGTAATCTGGCGTCTTTGGTTTCAATAAGTATTTCTGTACACGGGCCACTCGCTAAAAGAAATAATAAAAATTTGTTAATCCCCCGACGGAAGCCATCTTCGTCTGATTTTTATCAAACATAGCCAAGAACAACACCGAGTAATTCACCTTTCAAACAAAATAAAAAACAAAATCAAAATGAGTTCATCCGCCCGTGAGCTACGACGCCTTAGATAGACACATACTCAGACACGTCAAATTCATAACACCCCGTCCTTTTTGCGTCAGTTAAATACGTTGCTACTTGTAGCTGGACGCGGCTCCCGACCCTCGCTTGGGCCAGCCCGCGGCGCTAAGCCTGTAGCTTAAAATTCGTCCCTAATTAATCGAGATCTGATCCAGCCTGTCCCCTTGCTGTCCATCTCCAGCGACGCCTTAAGCCGAGGTCCGTACCCCATAGGAGATGCCCTTAGCGTGTAGTCGCTTGGCTTATAAGTTTTAAGCCCTGGCTGGAGGCCTTAATTTTTAAGGTACCACAAAAGTCCGTTAAAGCAGCTTCATAGGTGAACCTGCAAGAAGCCAGTCCATAAAAAAGGTAGGATGCGGCTAGTTAGTAGGAAACCGCAAGACAGTTACTGTGTGCTCGGTGGCCGGACTTTGGACGCGTTGAAGTCAAATCTATACGACGGTAAAGAGTTGATTGTTTGTTTGTTTGAACGCGCTAATTGATAGAACTACCAGTCGAAATAGTAAACAAATTATAGCCAGATTCATGAGGAAAATAGTATATAACATTTATCACGCTCAAACGTCTATTTTTTTTTTTATATACCTACACACTAGCTCATTCGGCCACGCAGATATTGAGGTCAATAATCGAGATAAAAACTCCTATTTTTTATGTTTGACCAAATTATACACAGTAAGCCATATTTCATAAAAATGGTTCAGTAATTTAGGAGTCTATCGTAGAAAAAAAACGTGACGCGTAATTTATATACAGGGTAATTGAAAATATACCCGAAACCTTAAAAGGGGTCAATGTACTCATCATTATGAACAACTTTTACTAAGCGACCAACCCGGAAATCATGAAAAAAAAAATCATCTGTTTCCTACAAAAATGCTACATAACAAGATCGTAATGTATGGTTCAGCTGTTTCTTTTTCATGATTTCAAGGTTGGTCCCATAGTAAAAGTTGTTCATATTGATGAGTACAATGACCCCTTTTAAGATTTCGGGTATATTTTCAATTACCCTGTATATAAAGAAGATAAGAAGATTTATATCCACGCTATATTCAATTAGTCTCTAAATACACAAACTATTACGCAATAATTTCTCCATTTATGTGCTATTATAATATTATCTGTGACCACCATGTTTGTTTTACCCCTGTAAGCACACCTACCCTACATAGATTGTAGGGGAACTATAAATATTATTTATCAGAGGGACGCTTTGTATAAATAGAGTGGAAAATGTGTCTATGGTAGCAAGGGGTTGGGTACTATTTGTAAAGTAGGGGGTGAAATATTTTCATAATGCTGTCGACTGCGGTTTTGTCTGTATCTTTTGGAAACTAATTTATGTATCAAAAATCGATATTATAAATCTGAAGATTTTGTTGTTTAAACACTGGAATTTTCAGTTGGATTGGAAATCCTCTTCGGGAATCGGGAGTCGCAGGGCGATTCCCAGCCACCGTAGGTGCGTGCCTGTGGAAGTCGAGCACTGGGTGGCTCGTCGTCCGATTAGAACCAGAACCGTGTCGGCGCCGCGTTGTGTTTCACGCGCGCCTCAAAGATATGTCAGTATAGAAGACGGGGCCCGCTAGGGTTAGTGCTTGCCAGGGTTGCGGATTTTGTTAGAAACAGTTACCGCGGCCCTGGCACGCAAAGGGTGGGTTTAAGTCAGCAAGAGTCTGACACTCTCTCCGCTCCGCCGAAAAAAAGTAAAACAAAAGGTACCTACTACATGTAAAATCCACTTTTCATTTTAGTCAACATTGCCAAGACAAGTAATTCCTCTAAAATTAAATCAACTTCTGCATTGTACTCCAAAGTCCCATAAACCCCGTACCTACCTCACTTCATTCAAAGTCTTTCGATTAAAAAGTTTAAGGTTTTCGTCATTAAGGTGCGCGCCCACGAGACGTCTCGACGACATTCCGGAGATAAGATAAGTCGCGAAGACATCTGCCGAATAAATTGTAACAGGGAAGAAGTGAAAATGGTTCCGTATGTCTAGAACGATTTATGTTGAATGAAGTATCTTGATTTGTATAAAATATGGTTATTTTGCTTAAAATATCTTAATTCTATCAAAACGAAAGCTACCATTTATTTCAACAATCAAATTTTAAAGTATATAAAAAAAAGTAAAACGAAGGTTATTTTTTGCTAACCGTAACGATATAATAGCAATTATTAACTTTGGTAACACTCGACTCACATTTTATTAAATGAAAAATTATTTCTATAAAAATATTCGCAACCCTTTTAATTGAAACTTAAAAATCAATTTCAAAAACTGTATTCTTAATGTTATGTAACCTTACGATAATTCTTTAGATTTTATGTCATTATTCACTGGTTTATTTATATTTATTCAATATTCAATTCAATAGGCGGGCCCCCTATTACACGGGAATGGGGCTTAAACATAACTGGCGAAATATGGCTGTACACCTCTGCCTAACCCTTAAGTGATTATTGGTGTGTTGTTATGTAATTATCATTGTTCACGCATCACAAGCGTGCACCAGCAGCGGCGGGGAACGCGCGGGTGTGGGGGGGCCCACAGCTGATCGAGCCAACGTGGCGCCACCGCTACTCGCTGCTCGCTACTCGCCGAAAGATACGGTCATCGTCGGACGTACCGCGCTATCTATTACATTGTAATTGTACCTAACCGAAATCTATAATAAAGGAAGTTGAATCCAAGCGAGTCATTTAATTTCATATCTTCAACAATCATGTTTTTTTATTATTACTTGAGAATATTTGTTTCCCAAAATACAAGCTCTAGCTTAGTTTGGGAATCAATATCAGCATATATTGTACTATACATTTCAAATGTTACCCGCTTTAGCCTGCAAAGTTGTGAATGTATCTGGTATCAATAAACAATTTTTATTTTATTTTTATTATTTTATATAATTTTATTTCATAAAAAACAGGTATGTACCTTACTTCACGGCAAAATTACATCTGTAAATTCCTCCACGTCGCCGTCACCTGGGAAAGTGCCTAAGAGACTGGTGGCATTGCCACGTTGGATGGCAATGTTCGTCTGTCCAAGGTCAAAGCCAGTCCTCGTTTTAATTACGTATAAATAAAACCTAATAGGAACCAATAGGTACACTTGTGTAGTTTTGCCCAGAATAAAAATAACTTACAGTAAAGTCCCAAAGGAATTCGAAAACTTTGCCCTTTTTGAAGTCTTTTCACGTAAAACTCAAAGAACCCTTTTGGGCGTGTTGGGAAAAATAACTATGAAATTGTCGACAAGTCTGAGGAATTTAGTGAGGGCATACCATTGAGGGTAAGTCCTCTTTTTCTATACATTTTCATGTTTAATTTTCCGGATGGATGCCTGAGCCGACATATTTTTGCGTAACTGTCCTGTGGCGTAAGTAGACCAAAGGCGTTTTAAGGATGGTTAAAATACTGGTGGTTTTATAGCAACTGTACTTGCAAACAAAATAAGCTGCTTTAAAAAAAAACTCAAACAAACTTTTCAGATTTAGAATGTCACCGTGTTGTCGTGAATCACAGGGTTTTGTTTAATTTTCTGCGGATCCCTATATATATTTCTCAGATAAAAGAAGCTTAATTACTCCTTATAACATCAGCTATCTGTCAATAAAAGTCCCATTAAAATCTAGCCGTTTCGGAGACAAGTATAAGTATAGATTACAATTATTAGGATCTTTCGTCGTAACGTTTAAAATCTCATTACACTAACTCGCTTCAGAAATAAAGTTAGACTCAAATATAGCGACAAAGTTTCATCTATCTGACCTGAATGTCAAGGTTTCTTTGCGCCTAGCTCAATTAGTGTATTCGTGTTCCGGCCGGCCGAGAATAGGACCCTACATCTCTTCCATGGTTCTGTGTTTGGTAGGTATTTTAATCTAAGAACGCTTATCCTGTTATAATAAACTTTCAAGATTCTTTTTTATTACTATTAATGTATACAATATTCACTTGCACGTACAAAAGAACACACACACATAAATATCGCGCCTGTAATCCCCGAAAGGTTAGGCAGAGCTGTACCGATTAGTACACGCACATTTCGTCAGTTATGTTTAATAAGTCCCATGTAATAGGGGGCGAGCCTATTGCCATCAGCGGGAACAAATCCAGACTCCTAGGCTGCTACTGAGAAATTCCTGGAAAAACCCAATAACACTTTGCCTGCCCTGTGAATCGAGCACAGGATCTCATGCTCAGCAATCGCGCTTTACGACCACTCGACCAACGAGTCAGTCCAATTATAGACTTTTCCGATGGTATTTAAAAAAAATATCTTTATGTCATCACAAAAAAAAATTAATTTCTCTCGATACAAAACCAGCTAAATTTTAAGGTCTTCCATAAATATACCTCCACACCATTAAACAGAACCCTAAAAACGTGAAACCACAAGACGTTCTAATTTTACACCCCTAGGAGGGGAATGATCATTTTATTCTGTTAGGTGGCTTGTAAATGAGCGCCCACCTTTATCTTAATGAGAGCTTGCACTCGGCTCATTTGCGTGCCAGTTGTCGGATTGTGCCAGTTGCCAGTCCCCCCCATTCCTCGACGTCTGCCAGGTTGCCACTAGAGATGCGCTTGGAGGGGTGAAACGTGTTTTATGCGGAATTTCGGCAGTTATTTCTGGTTGGAATGAAGCTGTGTCCGGATTTGGAGTTACCTAAATCGTTGTAGGCGTAAGGTACTATGATTTGTGCCGTTATTAGGCATCGTGGAATGAATGTTGAATGTTGAAATTGAGTATTTCGGAAATGGGATATAAAGATTTTGGGTATAAGCTACGTACGTACGCTTTGAGGATTCGTGATCGCATATTTTTATGATGATCTCATTGACATGTGTTTAACGTTCTTGTCAAAGTCTTTTATACTCGTTTAAGGATTAGCCTTGGCCCATGACTACGGCTGCGTAATTTTTTACGGGGTCCATAATAAAAGAAATGTAGCCTGTGTAAACTTTATGCAACAAAAAGTACAAAGGCGGACTTAATGCCTTAGGCATTCTCTAACAGTCAACCAAAGCTTTGGTAAAGGAACTTTCCATAGGAGAAAGAATTTTTTAAATCGATTAAGTTGTTATTGAGTTTATAACCACCTACGAGAGCGGAGCAGTAACCAAAGACGTAACTTAACGCGGGTGAAAAAAAAAACCATTCGGACGAAGTCACGGTCGAGCAGAACCTAGTAAAATATATCCACAAGTTAGTTTAATAATTAATAACTTACCTCTATTATAAGTTGCTAAAGAAGTAGAAAACTTACAGAAACTTGCTAGACTCGTAACTCACGAAGTTGGTCGAATACGCGCAGTTTGTACAACCAACGAGCAGTTGACATGTAGTGTGGGGAAACATCGATAAATGATGCAGAAACTTGTGCTTCTAGAGAATGACGAGAATATTTTCGTTCTCTCAAAGCCATAGCTTGTGTTGGTAGCTTTTAATCAATATACAATAATTTACCTAACTATAAAACCTATGAGTAATTTATAAATACAATTTATAAAAAGAAGACAGAAAGGAGAAACTTTATAGGTCATCAAAAAATTCGTCCGCGTCGCTGTCAATGGGGCAAGTGCCCAAAAGGATGTCAGCATTACCTACCACATTGTATAGCATGGCTAAATCTTAAAAAAAAATATATTTTTGTTGGTAACCATAGTTGCCAGATTATGTAAAAAAAACGCTGAGCTTCGTAGAATATCTAGCCTACTTTTTAACCCTACACTTGGCATTTTTTTTTTAATGTATTATACCTAAAACGTATCCATCGTGTATGTCTCTAAATTTTCGAAAAGTACAACGTATCAAAGTATTTATGTTGCCAAGAATAGGGTTAACATTCTGGGTCCACCTGTTTGTACTTATATGTAAGTTTTGTATTAATCCATGTATTTAGTAAAAAAGCATTTGTTTCTAAACCAGTGTTTAGGAACAGTTTTCTAAACCTGTGTGTTTGTGAAACAAATCAATATGCTATACGGTACCGCTTTATTTTTATGCATCATATTGGTTTCACTTTAGACATCATTATACTATACATACATACTATAAAAATCGACAACTAACAACCAATCTTTTCCAAATACCACAAATATTGGCCAAACGTTATCACAAACATGAAACTACCCTCATATTAATAAAAATAACGTTTATAGGAGTTCGTTCGAAGATACCTCCAAAATTGAATTCAATTTTCTCAAGAAACAAACGACAAGCGTTTTCATCGAAACTTTATTAGAATTACAATATTCGACTGAATGAGCGGCCGCCATATTAAAAAAGCGAATTGTCGATAAATATCAAATTTCACGGGCGTTCAGTTCTCAAGAAATGGTATCATTTTACATTTGTATTGGAAACTGTAAGTTCTGAATGCTGATTGGAAGAGTTGGGTTTATTATAATTTGTTTAAGTATCATGATTTTCCTACAAAACAGGCCATCGGACTGAATTTTAGAACAGCTTCGGCGTTGTAAAGCGTGTCATCACTAATTTGTTTCAGGCTCCTCTTTACCATTGGTCATTCTGGGCCCCAAGAACGCTGGGGGCCCGGGCCTGCTCAATAATACATCCCTTGCCATCACTGCCTTTGTACATTTGTTGCATAAAGTTTAAATAAATAAATAAATAAATAATGATTCTTTGCAACTGCCTTCCCATTCTACGCATTATTAGCAATCCGATTCAATTAAAAAATATTTGAGTTTTAGAGCTAAATACATATATAAAAGTGAAAGGTCATACACTCACTAGTCTAAAATAATAATATGGGTAATAAATATATGTACCATATAACCCCCTCCCGCTTGTAATAACTTACTTCTTTCCAGATCGAGAGTCATATATATGATTCACTTATTATATTATGATAATATTCAAAAATTGCCTCCACACAACACACACTTACGTCTTATCCTAAACGACGACAAAACCGCGATCGAAAAAATTTAAATTGACTACAGCAACACTGGTTTCACTGTTTCAAAAGGCTACCAGATTTTCCCTTGGCAAAACAAACGGTTATGACGTAAGCATTTATATGGATACGCCTTGCCAACCATGAAATTGAAGTGTCTGTTTGTCGAGAAAATATTTGAAAATTTTCGGGGACTCCATTCTATGGTAGACGCGATAAAAGTTAGGGTAGGCGGAGCTCTGTTGTTTGTTAAGATTATGGAGGCAAGAAAGGTTTTAGTATTGTGGGACGAGTTAGACAATTTAATTAAATGTTTGATTCATGCTTCTGGTGAGTGCAGTAATGTTTTCGATGTGCGAAGAATCGACGTTACGAATGGCTTTTATGGATATTAATAAATTCGTTTTTAAAACTAAAATTAGACGCAAATATTCACGACGATTTAGTAATCGATGTCTGCAAAAATAATAGCGACTGCCGACAGAACTGAATAACAGAAAACTTAGCTTCGCATGTCGGTGACGCGAAGACACAAGTGTTGCCCTTACCAAAAAGTGCTCAAGAAGTTTTTACTTTACCTAACCTTATTAACTAGGGCCACCTTTAATGTTTAAACCATTGAGCCAGTTATTGTATTAAAAACTTTACTGAAGTCAAAATAAGTTTACAAATACAGTAATCGACAAGCACTCTTTCGATAATTCCGCAACAAAACACTGCAGCTAAAAGCATTATGTACTAGTTCAAATTTAAAAATAGAACACATACCTTCATACAGCCAATCAGGAACTCCGTTGTGAATGGTTCCTGGCACCCCAGACTCTGTTACTCGGTACCCCGTTGAGGACCGAGGGGCTGGTCTGTAGTATATGTCATAGTCTTTGACTGTGATGAGCCCGTGGCCCTTGGGTGTCCACGTAGCGAGGAGGAGTGAGGGTCCTTCCGTGATGACGCCGCCTCCGACCTCGTCGGGGAGCGGAGTTAGGGGGTAGGATTCGCTGAGGACAAAAGACAATAACTTATTTAAACTTTTTGTAAGAAAAAGTACAAAGGTGGTCTTGATGCCTTGGGCGTTCTCTACTAATTTAAAGAGGATGGTGAAGAGATTACATGGTAGGGGCCAATTTTTGTTTGAGCGTGAAACGACAAATTATACACAAGTACAAATAATTAAAACATTCATATTTAAGTACAATTCTCACAAGACATCTGGAAACAAATTCCGCTGTGGCTAGAGATAATTAAAATTAATAAGATATTACAATGGCGGACAATTGCGTTGTACCACTTTTCACCCTTACGCCCTTAATAATAAGGTTGAAAACTGGTCAACCGACATTGTCTTCTACATTAAAATCTTTCCTCAACAATGATTTTTCTGTGACCCCTCCTAACTATTCACAAACTGTATAATATTATGGTAATATTCACAGTCTTAAAATGTTCGAGACTTCGCCGCAAGGCAAGTTTGATAGAAACATCATCCGCTCCATTACTGCTTTAGTTCAACCCCGACTTCCGTCTGACGGGAACATGGATTTGAATGATGGACGTTTCTTATAACTTTGTATTGAAGCTAAATTAATTTATTATTGTCAGCTGGTCTTTTTTTTTGGGTGGTATAAATCATTTAAGTCACTGGGTGAGGCTGAAGGGAATGTCAGACTTTCACTGACTATTGTACCTGGCTGAATTGATGGCAATAGGCCCCCTATTACATGGGACTCAAACAGAACTGGCGAAATGTGGATGTGCTAATTGGTACACCTCTGCCCAACTCTTCGGAGATTACAGGCGTGATGTTATGTATTTAAAAATAATGCACTGCCACGCAATTTAAAGATATAATTTTTGACCTGTATAAAAGAAAGTACCAGGCTGTCAAGTTCACAAAGAGGTGCTTTTTACTAGACAGTTTCCAAGACAAGTTCGATAGAAAACCTCGCCCGCTCCATTACTCCTTGAACTCGGGTGGCGAAGTTCCGTTGGAATATATGAATTTGAATGATGTAAAAATATTTGCTTCACTTCAAGAATGCAATATTGGAAATCTGAGGATTGTTGCTGGATTGCGTGCTGACTTTTTACCACCCTTTTTGGCTGTGTAAAACACATAAACACATATGAAACAGTCACATAGAGTAAATAGGTATACAGCTCTGTAAGTATACAGTACCAGAGACAAAGTTCTACAAAGTTGTTCTATTTTTCAAAAACTAGTGGCCAGTGCATAAAAGTTACCTTTACTAATATAATCTATAATAATATAATTTACACTAATTTAATTAAGCTAAAGATATTTTTGTATGTTGTTTGTTAAAACGCTTAACTCTGGAACTGCCAGTCGGATTTGTATATAATAGGAATAGCTAGCTCAGCTATAGCTATTTCTCAGTAGCAGCCTCGGAGTCTGGATTTTTGCCCGGTTGATGGCAATAGACTCGCCCCCTATTACATGGGACTAAAAACATAATTGATTTTTTTTTAGCAGAATTAGCAGAATTAGCGAAATGTGGGTGTACTAATGGGTACACCTCTGCCTAACACTTCGGGGATTACAGGCGTGATGTTATGTAATTATAACATCACGCACTGACCTACGGGAGCGGAACAGTAACCAAAGACGTATACATCACTTAACACTGGTGAAAAAAACTCGTACGAAGTCGCAGGGAGCAGCTAGTCTTTTAAATAAATCGTTAAAAGTACCAGGCTCACAGGTTCACGAAGAGCTTCGCCAACAAGCTTGTATCGACTAACATCCAAGACATTAGTCACAAAGTCGTGTTTTCCCGCGCACAAGTCGTTTTTTTTTTTAACAATAGGCCCAAGGGAAGATCCTGAATGCCGAACAAAGGCCCTGTTCCGTCGCCTTTGCGTCTCTTTTACTTTTTAAATATACATTACTCGGCCATGTTTTAACACAGCATTGATTTTGCAAAAATGCTAAAGAAAATTGTAAGTAATCTTTGTGAATTAATGGATGAATGGAGATTCCTTCTACGTTGCTTTTTTAGTTAATAGTCCAGTCCATTACTAATTTAGGATTCATTTTTCAGTATGATTTAACTGTTGGTAAGGTATTCTAAGAAATGATCTAGGTTAGCAGTGTAATAAAAGGTGATAAATGATTGTAGAAGATAGCGTTTTATTTAAATGATTAAAATGGTTTTTGAGCTTTTGATATTTATTAACAGTCCTTGAAGTTAAATTATATTTTATCGTATCGTGATATTTCATAGCCTAAACAATTCTTTATTAACCAGGCTATCATACACAAACCATTTTTTTCTGACTGGAAGTTTCAGAGAGTCGCTCATATAAACAAACAAACAAAAAATCTTTTCATCTTCATTATTTCTGTATAGATAGACTAGCTTTTGCCCGCGACTTCGTCCGCGTAAAAATAAAATAAAATATAGCCTATGTTACTCGCGGACTAGCTTTCTAATGGTGAAAGAATTTTTATAATCGGTCCAGTAGTTTTTGAGTTTATCCATTACAAACAAACAAACAAACATACAAATTTTTCCTCTTTATAATATTAGTGTAGATTAACATTTTGATGTTATTAAGAGTAACTGAGGCTATTTTGTTAAGGCTTCCGCTCAAAATAAAAAATCCGCTGATAATTGACATTTAGGCGGACGAAGTCGTGGGCGTAAGCTAGTATTCCACAAACATAAAGGAACATACACAAAAGGCAATTATTTTAAAAACTCAGTCTGATATTGCTTCTCTTAACAAAAATGAGAGATGAGAGTGAAAAATGCGAAAACATGAAACCAGACTTTAAAATATGAAGTGTGTTAACATACAAAATCTCTTACGATACACCTTCCTGCAAACTACAAGATTTGTAGGTACCTAACCAGACAACTCAGTAAATAAATAAACACAATTTATAACCAACCTTATCTCTACGGCATAGAGTAGAGAATTCCTAACGTGTCTTGGATATTCTAGCGAAATACCTTAGTACGCCGAACGTAGTGTTAAAGGCCCGATTTATGAACATATTAGGTTTTATGCTTGCCTGGTACCTGCGATTACGGGTGCTGTACGTACTGTTGTTTGTATAGGTACTTTGTGTACTTTTTATTATGTATCTACGAATTAACTTAATGAAGAAAATGGTGATATAAAAAACTTATGCAGATACCACTGGGTCTGCAGTAGTAGGTTATACTATTCCTCATAAATCACGCCATCATTATGCAAAATGGATCATTATGCAATCCGACTTCTAGTTTCAGAGATTAGCGCGATTAAACAAACATACAAACAAATAAATAAAAACCCTTTCAGTTTTATATATGGATAGATTACTTATAGACAAGACATTTTTCGTGAGCCATAACTTAAGACAGACATTTTAGTGCCGATCTGTAAAGCGTAAATCTAAAATTATGGTCTGGCGCCTTTGAGATCACCGTCCATTAAAAATACAAATGGAAATTTCTTTAATCTATTACAAAAACAACATTACATTACGAAACCCAAACCTTTATACAGCAAAACTTTAGTAATTACCTTCGACAACACAATTCAAATCGATAAAGAACATCCTTTTAGCAATCGACTAAAATCGAATACAAAAAGGCAATTCACAGAACACGAACCAACCGCGGGCTTTGAAATACCTTTAAAGCGGAAAAAAAGTTTCTTTTGTTGGTCCACAATGGCGGAAAGGAACGACGAAATACAGACCACAGATTAGATAGGTACAGAAAGTCGACTCAATTTAACGAACGTAGGCGCACGCACACAGATGCGTGCGTCGGTAAGGAAATCTCGAATGGATTCTAGTAATAATAATCTAGTATTCTGCAGACTGATTTCGATGACGGGCCAATTGCCATGAAGACTAGTTAACTACGCAGGAGATATTATAGTGCACAAGTGTGTGCGCAAACACACGGGTGCACTAGGTGTACCTACTCCCTCTTCCCTAACTCACTTAGTCCGATGGGACGGCAATCAGACACGACCGGGGAGAGATCAGGCGCATGACCAACGGCTTTACGTGCTTTTCGAGGGACGGAGGTGTCACATCACTAACTTCTAAACTCCGGGCTGCTACTGAGAAATTCCTAATGGAAACAAACAAAAAAACACTTTTTGCCCAACCTCAGGAAGTCAACAATCTCGGTTCCGACGACGACACCGAGGGGGCAGTGAATTCCAGTACAAGAAGCGTGTCAAATTTGTGCGTGTATTTTCATTTGCCATAATGGAGTCGACCCACTGTTCTACCAACCTATTTTCTTCTTCTTCTTCTGTTTGTATCAATGATACACCTAATATTGCCGTTTATTGCCGTGCCAGATGTGCTATTCAGGACGCCAAGGGTGCAGGTAAACGGAGATTGCTGATTCCAGCATGTGGGACATAGTTTGATCGGGAGCTCCGCAATTGCACTGGGCGCCAGGCAGGTCTATATAAATAAATAAACACGGCGAAAGCACGAGCATTGATCACGACGCTTGCCCTAGGCGGACTGGCGATTTCAGACAGATAAGTCGATGTTTCCTCACGATGTTTTCCTTCGCCGATGTCAATGATGTCCAAGATAAACTTAGAAGTACATAATAATATTAAGTCACATTGGTACTTGATCCCACAATTTCGTGAATCAGAGGCAGCCCGACTGCCTCTCAGCCCACTGGGTCGAACATACATTCGCACACATTCTGGGCCATACCTACAGACGAGTCTATAGTAATCCATTTCGCCAATTGTCCCTATTCTGTATACAATTTAAGGACAACTTCAATAATCGATTCAAAAGTTTAAATCGAAGAGCAATCTATTCTGAAAACAATAAGTCTTTGTAGTCTTCAACTTGTAGTGGCGCACTAACCGACTATCAACCACTTTAGTACTTGCGGGATTAATAAATTAGAGCTGAGATTTGTAGGGATCGATTTGGGATCGACTGGTCTGTGGTTTGTGATGTTTGGAGTTTAGAGGGAGTATCTCTATGAATTTGTAATTTCCTATTGTATACCAATAGACTACTATTGTTTTAAGACAATTCCTTTCTTTTCTATAATTTTTGGGCCCAGTAGGTGACCACGTGTTACCGTTAAACACTTTTCATGGATGAGATGTACTAGTATTTAAAATACCGTGCTCACATTCTGAGCTTGGGCAAAAAACTGCCTAAATTTATAAAAAAACAAACGCCTATTATTTTGAAATTCGAATCTATATGGAATTCGGTCGAGTGTTTAAAATTAAGTTAGAATTTTCGGCCAGGTTGCAGTGGCATACAACCTTCACAGTACAAAATTATTACTGCCTACTAGTGGTCACAAGTACTCCTGATCAACATGGGACCCTGGTACACCTATTATCTTGGGCGCGATATCAGGGCCACATAAAATGTTATTTGGTTTTTCTATGACAAAATTCTCAGTATAACTGTTGAAATATAAGTGTACTCTATCCATGGTATACAGGTATGAGGACGACACAGGAATCGACTAATCACATGCGCAGTGTGAAGACACGACATGAACTTCAACCTATGTCATTGGCTGATTCCTGTGCGTTTCAAGTCTATTCAGCTTGTGAAGCCACCTTTACGTTACAATGTGTTGTTCCACAAAAAAACGTTAAAAAACACCAAATAAAACCTAACAGCCTAGTATGTTCCTTCCAAATAAATCTTGCACCTAACATAACATATTGAAACGAATTTGTTACTCAGGCTATCAAAGCTCTTTCCTCCAATAGGGACTCAATTTTTCACGTTTTTCAATTGTTACCCAGTGCATAATGGCTGCTATTTGTAACCAGGGTTTCATAAAATGTGAAGAGATTTATTGGTTACAAGCAGACTTAATATTTTTTATTAGTTGGAAAATCGGTTTTATATATTGCTGGCTAGGCATTTGTTGATTAACATTCTACAAATGTTTCAATGGAAATAGTGAAATAACTTCTTATTTAATTTATTACGGAACATTATATTGTGGGATTAAAAATTCCTAAGATTTATTTAAATAAGTCAAGTAAGTCGAAAGTAAAAATAAAAATTTAGTTTTAGAAGTCGATGGCTTTACAACATGGCAAAGCCTAGGCTTCAAAACTAAAGTTATTTTTCAAATAAAAAACCTTTTGAAAATCGGTCGACAATTGGCAGAGAAATCGGGAAATATAAACAAAAAAAAAAACCTATTTTCCTATATTTCCTAAAAAATGTTATTTAATCTTTTTTTTCAAATAGGTTAAACCGTTGTAAATTTACGTATAAGTACACCTCGACTAAAATTAGAACCCACTACGCTACCACTGCTTTCCTTAATTACTTTTCAACTAATAACTTATCTTCTTATCAAAACCTACATTCTCATTAGCCCTTTATTCTCCAAAACTCAAGAACAGATGTTCCATTACATAATTCACAGACTTTGTACGAAACAAAATTCAAGGCAGAGCTGGCGAAGTCTTGAATTGATAATGATTTTTGAAATATTAGAATTTTTATAACAGTAGGCGCGGAGAGCGAAAAGTTCTATAAGATACACGGAGGGAACGAAGTGAAGTTACTAGCAGTGTTATTCTGTAAAAAAATTACACGCAGCGTAGCGCGGGAGTGTGTGTTCTTACATTGTTTGCAAGTATCTGTGTTTGTATAGAAATCACGCGCAGTCCAACACAGAACACGCAAAACGCAACAGCCTTTCACACGTATCGACACTTCTACTTGTGAAACGCAACGACGGATATCATAGCTCAGAGGCCAATGCGACATGAGATCCGCTTCACCGCTTACCGCGGCGGTGCGCGGTGCCGTGTGCCCTTAGAGTGCTCACTTAAAGGTCACTTCACCGAGGAAGAATTTTACAGAATAGGTCGGCAGTAGGTAACTATGTTAAAAAATAACAGACGTACAAAAGGAAAGAAGCGTTTTAGAATAGCGTATGCCTGACTTTTATAAGTTTATTTTTTCTTTATCAGTAAATGTATGGATCAGCTGACGTTTTTCTCGTGATTTCAGGGTAGGTTCGAGAGTAGAACTTGTTCATAATGATGATTAAAGTGACCTTGTTTAAGGTTATTAGTTAACAGAAATATAGTACCTTATGATACTAGTGAGGTAAGGATGTTATTACGGTCGAGGCTGATTTGTTGATCGAGCTTAAGGTGAAGGCGGAATACAACCGAGAAAATTATTATGAAATTATGCTTATAATACGATGTTTTTTAAGACACTTGTAAAGAATTAACATGATAATAAATTCATTGATACCAATAGTTTACAAAATTGAATAATTTAGTGAAATATAATGTTTATTTTAAATCACATTTTATTAATAATTATTAACATACTTAGCTCATTAATTCACAAAATATTTAAGGTTACAACAATCAAAATTATTTGTCAAAATTAAAATGATGAAATAATTACCGACTAGTGAGTAATACGCTACATTACAACCTTAATAGCGGTGCAATAAGAGCCACTTTAAGAGCTAGTGTGTTGAATATAATGTCGTATAAATATTAGAAAACGAATAAACCAACTTCGATAACGTGTCCCATCTCTAATTATCAACAACTACCCACAGAACAAAAAGTGTGTCGCCCAAAAAGACCAACAGCACAACAAATTAACGAGAGTTTTAAAACGACCTTCAACTTTTGTGAGCTCGTTAGCTCTTTGTCAATTTCGTTTAATAATTAATTATAATGCCACAATACTGAGACGTGGTTTACTAAATAATGTTTTCTTTAGGTATGGGGCACACTATCGTGTTTGCGATGTGGGGAACCATGAAATTATAAAAGCTGCATTCGGTTCGGCATTGTGTATAGCGGCTCTTAGGCACACGGCTGCGGTATGCGGTGCTGTGTGTTAATCGCCATAACGGAGCATTCGATAACATGTAAATACCTTTATACAAACTCGATTAGATCTGGGGAAGATGCTCATATCCATTAATCAACTAGAAAAGAGCTGATCTTCAATTGGTTGAACAAATTATTTAAAATCATAGATAAGAGCAATCTCTATCAAGCCAGCTGTTTGAAAGCTATGGTGCCACAGAAAGGTACGTGTATCTGTTAAACTTATAACACCCCTCCACTGTCCGTCCTCCTGTCTATCAGCGTATATCCTGAATTGTAATAAGTACCAACGTGAAATGATAACAAAATGTGACTGTCTATTGCCGCTTTATTTATTTATTTATTTATTTATTATGGCACTCCAACGACAAAGTCACAAAAACATTCGTACATACAGGATTTCTTAAATAATACTATAGTGACTGTCACTTAAAGGTGTGCACAGCTTTTATATTGTGATACTACAAATACTAGAAAACACATTACTTTACTAACAAATAATAGAAATTAAATAGAGTTAAAAGTTAGAGGGAAAAGACGATTCTTGTATGGGGACCCCCATACTAAAATCGTCTTTTTTCTTCACAAACAGTTTTTCAATTCGATACAGTAGCTGTAGGAGGCCGGTAGAAATCGAGTTATATCAAGTCCTCACCACTAGTGTGTCCATACCTTTACTTGCGGTACCCAAAATAATTTAACTTTATACGATTTAACGAGGACCAGTCATGCATTAGTAATAGCTCAGCTAGAGAAATAACTTTACAGCCCCAGCTGTGGGCTGCGGGTTCATTATGTAATATTTTGTTATTTGAATAGTTTATAGGCTGTATAAGCATGCTATTGTTGTTGCGTGTACCTTTTAATAGGTAACTTACGCTTTTTAGAACGCTCAAAAATACTGTTGAAATGTTAGCACAAAAAAGTTTTTTAAATTACTTGTATAAATATACATAATTATATTGAATTGTATTAAGCCGTTAGGCAAAAGGTCGGTCAATAACTGCTTTAAAAAATGCACTTATGAGCTGCTTATGTATACTTCTATACTAATGTTATAAACAGGTGAAATTTGCGAGTTTGTCAGGTTGTAGAGGGGGTAATATCCGGATCTACTGAACAGACTTAAAACAAATTTTTGGTAGATTGAAAGCCTACGCTATCACTGAGTGCTATAGGCTATATTTTAATCTATCTAAAAATTTGAATTATGAAACATCACGCGTACGAAGTCGCAGGACAGTGCTAGTATACTATATGTTACAAGTAATTAGCGACCGATACTTTTAATCAAATAATTGTACTCATGATAACGAACAACTTTTCCAAATAATAGTTTTGTTTTTTAATTAGACCTTTGCCCTGCAGTGGGGCGATAATGAACTGGAAATATTATAAATACTTACGTGGTCAATATATCGTAGACGGTGTACCGTGCGAGGTAGGAGTGCGTGTGTATCTTGCGCACGTTTTGAGCGAGGAGGAGGAACCGACGGTCGGCGGACACGGAGAATGAGGCTGGCTCTAAGACCCTCTGAAACAAACAATAAACACATAGTACTTAAGTATGGAGTAGCACGCGATCGTTTTTGGTACGTACTGCTAATGAGGTCACTTATTATCAGATATCATAATAGATATACATCCGGGGTTGCGGGACGTATTAACAGGATACCGTGGCCCCGGAACGTATAGGGCAACAGAAGGAACAGGGTGGTTTTTTAGTCAGTAAAAGTCTGACAGTCCCTTCTTAGGGCGGAAGGAGTCATTTGATGATTTTTAACACCTAAAAAAAAAGGTATACATATATTTTATACACAAAAGTATATGAGAATGAATTTATCCCGTTTTTGTGTCTAATCCTAGTTTTAAAGAAAATTCGGTCGAAAGACTATAAGAAGAAATAAGAAAGAATATTTACGCTTAATTCATACGTAACTCAGTAACTTCCAACGAGGTAAGCAAGTGGAGTTCAGCTTGTTACTAACAGAAGGCAAATTTTATTCATTAAAAACCTTAAGGCATTCACGTGTATTGTAACATTATAGATTCAACTTTGAGCATTACATTACAATAATACCTCCCTGACTAACGAGCATTTGCGTGTAATGTAACATACAGATTCGACTTTGAGCATTACATTGGAAGTGGAGCGCATTGATGTTACAAGTTGTATCAAGATATTACACATTGTATCATTACAAGGTGCGCATTGTAATGCTCGGTTCTCCTCCTTCACTGATGTAATGCTCAAATCTGTAACGTTACATTACACGCGAATGCTCCCGGTGAGGGAGCACCTTTAAATAGTTATTTGTTATACAAGAGTGCAAAGTTGCTTTTTAACCGCGTGTTCAATTTTGATGACCGAGCAAGCGAAGGATTCTAAAATTGAATCACGAGCGCAGCGAGTGATTCAAAATTAGAATCCTGAGCGTTAGCGAGGGAATCAAAAGAGCACGAGGTGAAAAATCTTTGCACTCGAGTGCAACACGTAACTTTTCATTCCACCTAAGCGAGGAAATGACTAAATGCAAAAAAAATACGTTTACAATCACAAGATAGGTACACTTTTATTTCAGTTTAGGTATTAATTACTACATTATGACAGGTAAGTATTACAAAATAATCTTTAAATTATAACAAAATAATACTAAGGTATAATTAAGAAAATTTTAAAGTAACGTTGCTACAGTTATTTAAATTGAGTGTAATATTTTTGTTTGGTACTGTAATATTGGTGATAGTCACTTGTGTACTGTTTTTCGGTAAACTATCTGTTATACTTAATAGTTGTACCGATTCATCGGATTCCCTTGGCGTGAATGTTGGAGAGAAAGGGAGATGGTTAGGTGTTTCATAACGGCATTGGTGTTGAACATATCGTACTGTTGTAAATACTTCTCGCGTGATTGTTGAGGGAGAAAGCTCATTTGCGCATTATTAACAGTTTCAGTCAATTCTGTTGGCGTCAAGCAAACTTCCTCATCGCTAGAATCACTCATTTTAGTTTTTTCACTTGTTTTCAAGTTTCTTGTTTTTAATATAAGGTTTAAGGTTTAGGTTGACGTGAAAAAATGCCGCGTAAAGAACCGCGTACAAAGCAAATTGAAAAAAGAACACCAAGAAGGTTCCGAGTCTGAGTTTTTAACAAATTAAAAAAAAGTTGTATGATATATTCGGCACCATAGAGGTAGCAGTAAATAGGTTTAATGTTTTTTTTTAATTCACAAACTTAGTGCACACGATGTTCTAAATTCAATTTACTTTATCCTCTAGAGAATAAAAACGGCTTTTCCACTCAGATATTGAAGATTAAAAATACTCTTTCCGAGATGGTGGGATGAAAAATCTATTTCGCGTTCTCAACTCAGCGACAATCAATCTACAAAAATATAAGTGATTTTTTGACAGATTGCGATTGTTCCTAAAAGTTAGCAGAATGGTGCCCCTTTTTGAATTCGCAGTAAGACAACAAAACAAAAGGCCTACTGAAGGAATTTCTAACACTGTCAACATTTACCCGGAATACTCATGTCATTCGACACGCGATCCCCATTATTAGAGAGGGTAGTATCGAATTATACCCCATATTCGATACCAGGAAACGAGAACCGATGCCTACGTCTATAAAGAGCATCGTAAAACAGGTATCGATGTTATCAAATTGGTTAGAATCGATACTTATGGTCGTGTTCGGAAATATTGTTATAGTATTTATTTGTCTTCAAAGCTGTTTTGTTTTATGAAGGTTTTGAGTAGACTCCTTTACGTTTATGTCTTCCTGGTATATTTATTGCGACTGATTTGATGATTGTGATTGAAGTGATAAACATTTTCAATCATTGATGTGACGGAGATCGTTTTAGCACAAGTCTTGAGCATCTGTGAAATGATAATACTGTGTCATTGGGGGTGCGAGGTGTGTTTTTAACTGCTAGTTAGAAAGATTAGCGCGTTTAGATAAACAAAACCAATCAGAATAAAAAAATAGAAACTAAACCTAATTGGTATCAAAAAATTAATCCAGCTTTGCTAGATTAGCATAGATTAACTAATATTATAAATGCGAAAGTAAGTTTGTTTGTTTGTTTGTTACCAGTTGAAGCCTAAGCCACTGAACCGATCATCCTAAAATTTTGGATATATGTTGCTAGGTGTACAGGAACGAACATAGGGTAAAAGTATTTAATCCCGAAAAAAAGTACTGTTTCCGAGGGATATCACAATAACGTTCTTATGATCATAGATGGCGCCACCTGTCGTTTCGAATTGAAATGACAGGACATGGGTAATTTTTTCCGCGACTTCGTCTGTGTCCGCGATAACAGAAATTTACGCAGACGAAGTCGTTGGCACAAGCTAGTAGATTATAATTATGTAATTTAAGGTAAGTTAAAGTATAATAGTATAAAATAAGTAAGTTTCTGTGTTGCGGCGTGCAATTTTATAAAAGTCACACAAAAGCGCAGTAGACGCCATAATTATTCAATATATTTTCCAGTAACTGGAAAGAGACCTCTCCAATCGCACGCCATTAAAACTGGCAATAAACCTTCTCAATAAGATGAAAAGTAATAAAAAAGAAAGAAGTCCTATTACGTCACCGTCTCACCTAATAAGTCGGCAGGTGCGATTTGTTATTGTCAATGGCACAGACAGAATTGAAGCAGAAATCTTCATTAGCTAACCATCTGGTGGAATTTAGCTAACACAAATTTACTACGACAGAGTGAGAATAGATTGGCTTCAGTATTTTTTTACGAGAACTTCATTGCTTAGAACATTTCTTCTCAGTTTTAGAACTGTGTTTTTTGTAATTGTTTTTTTTTTTATTGCTTCGTGAATTGTGTCAGATTCTTGAACGTTATTTCGGGACTAACTTTTACCGGCGACTTCTCTTGTGTGTTTTTTTTTCCATCCGCGTTAAGTTACGTCTTTGGTTAGTAGATAGTCTATACTATATGTCATAGTTCTGACTATCCTATTCAAAGATTTGTTAGCTTTATAACATTACGCCTGTAATCCCCAATGGGTACCAGAGCTGGTGTACCCATTGGTACACCCACATTTCGCCAGTTATATTTAAGTCCCATATAATAGAGGGCGAAACAATTTCATCAACCGGGCACATATCCAGACTCCGAGGCAGCTACTGAGAAATTTCTTACGGAAAAACCCAATAACACTGCCCGACTTGGTACCAAATCAAACCCATGGCTCAGCAGTCGTGCGAGCACTAGACCAACAAGGCAGTTATATAAAAAAGAGAAAAAAATAACATTGAATCAACTAGATTCAATGTTATTTTATTTGCTTATTCCAAAAGGTAACTTCATTGGAGAAGAATAAGCAAGAAACTCCACATGATTGATTGATTGATTGTGTGTATAACTTCAAAGACGGAAAATATTCTAACAAGTAAGTAAGTAAAAGTAATTTTCTACTTACTCACCTCATTACCATTCTTTCTCAACTATTTCTTGACAACCTTGAGGGAAAGAATTAAATTAAAAATGTTAACAAACTCCGTCCACGGCTTAGGGCCTAAGCAAACAGAAAATATTCAATTAGGCACAAACAAGCTAACTTTTAATACGAAAACCTTAAGTTGAAGTGGCTTGAGATTATACTTCGTGGAGTAAGCAAAGTACACTTTTTAAATATGGCATTCGATTTTTGAATTTTAGAAACAAAATAAGTACAGTTTGAGTTTTTGAAATTGGAACGATTAATTAATAGTTATAAGTTCGATTCTCAAACAAATCATACATGCCAATTGCATTTAATGCTCGCCATCTTGGTAAAGAATTTTTTATTTTATTTCATGCAACATTTTTTTAGCCATAATTGATTAAAAGTATTTTATTTCTCCTTTGTGTTTATTGTTTTTTAGGTTATAAATTTTCTAACGAATTTCTTTTTCGGGGTACCCTAATTCTTTTTTTTTTTATAAAATTCTCCTTAAAAGTCCCGTCAAAATCTGACGAGCCTTTTCAACAAATAAACAGACAGACAGACAGACAAAAATCTTTAAAACTGGTTTTTTCGTGCAAGTAGCTTGTAAATTTTTTTTTTTTATTTTGTTACAAACAGACACATTAATTTTATTTATTTGTATAGATCAGTAAGTAATTACTACACTATACAAATACGAAATTGTGACATTATAATATCGTAAATACAATTTTATTATAAAAGTAGATTGTTGTCTGAAATTCCAAATGAAATATTAGCTTGAAGTATTTACACACCTATATTACATAAAATTTGAATCAAATAAATGTTCAGTCTTCCGAATTTTCTTTGAGATCAAAGAACCAATTAATATCTACGTATTTCATGAAACCTGTTATTGTGTATTACTTTGTATAACGTTATTCGTAATATCTAGTTATACGCCTGTTATGAATAAATAACTGTGTTCCTTTATGACCGTTTAATTAATTCAAGTTTTATGTTGTCCTGGTAGTAAATATTATTTACACATATAAATAAAATGGAAGTGTATGTTTGTAACGATAAAATAACAGCTTTTTACTGAATATTATAGAAATGAATGTATGCAAGGTACTTATACCAAAAAGGTGTTTATTAAAAAGGTATTTATTTGGCAGAGGTGAGTGGCAACGCCGGGAGGGGTCGCCCTAGGAAGACCTACACTGACCTTATTGGTGAGGTCCTTCAGAAAGGTCAGGTGCGGAGTACTCGTAACCGGCGTGCTTGTATGACGAGATGTATGAACCTAGATGAGGCGAAAGGAGTATGTAAGGATCGTAGCAGGTGGCGTTCTGTAGTTTCTGCCTACCCCCATGGGAAAAAGGCGTGAGTTTATGTTATGTATGCACCAAAAAAAATTTTTTTTTTTTAATATGGCTTCCATAAATTGTAAGCGTGTTAGTGTTACAATTTTGTATGGAACAACAAATTATTATTATATAACCTACATAAAATGTTGACACCGGTGTCCTAGAATCATATGTATACATAGTTACAAAATCTATGTTAATTAAAAGTTTTTAGGGCCTTCCACCGTAAATAGATTTATTCTCATAAACACAGTTCGACGAATAAAAACGAGTTTTCATAAAAACTTGAGGAAAATCGAGATTATTATAATTTTTAATGGACTTGGAAAAATGGGCGCGGTCGTCAGAATAAAATCATGCGACTTTGAAAGAATTAACAATGATGAAACGATAAGAAAAGTCGTTTGTAACTTAATATTTTGCTGACAAGTTGTTTTTAATCATTAAATTAAGGTAAATATTGTTTGAACATAAAACTTAACAATCAAAAAATATAATTAATATACCGGGTGTAAGGGACATCCCTCCGAAAACTTCCAGGGTGCATTCAGCTCCTTATTTTGAATCGTATTCCACGGGAATTTTCCTCAGGAAAATTTCCATAACTTTTCCCGTTTTTTCAGTTAGTATTCCTTTATTTCAATGTAAAATAACATTATCTGTACACAGCACTCCATTTATGTAAAAAATACGGCTAAAATCAAAAAACCAGCAATGGATGTTGAAATACTCGAAACAAACGACGCGCGAAATCAGCTGTTTACGTTCTGCCTAGCTACAGAGTTCATTGAATTCACCGCAAACTACCTACCCTTCCCAACCAGTAACAGACGCTCCTGTTAGAGTATTGCCACAGATTACTGAATAGTGGTATTGCTTCGTTCCTATTGGTCGAATGGTCGGCGATTGCACAAATGCCTAATCTCAAAAGTGTTGCTAACTTATTAGACCTCAATTTGTGAACAAAAATGTTTAGAGCTAACTTGATGCAACCGCCGAATTTTCGTAGCCCCGACAAAGCACGCGTGAGGCTACTCGGGGACGATGTTGTCCCGGCCATCCGCGGCCGATTTAAAGTTTTATGCTGTAGTTTACGGTTTAAACTTAAGAACTCCTTTATTAACAAACGTGAATCTTTGCGTGTACTTTATTACTAAAAGAAAATCAATTCTCTCAAAAAAAAAATAACGTAAAGATAAAACGAAGAAAAAGTAAAGATTAAAATTTTACTTGTTTTGCACAACTTTTTGCACGAAATTACAATTTTGTGTAAATAATTGGTAACACATTCCCGTAAAATCGTGCAAAATCGTGCAAAGCGCTGGCGCCGGGCGGTCTGTTTGTGTCGCTTTGAGTTGTGCCGCGAGCGCATGTCGGTCGTTCGGTACTCGCGCAGTCTCAGTGTGATATTACGCCGCGTCTTCATTAAGTACCTAAGCTTTTCGACTTATTTTTTGTTTTAGTGTTGTGTTGTTGTGTTGTTTGTTATTAAAAATGGCTACATTTAGTGCTCGTGAGTACGGAGAAATGATAATGTGCTACGGAGAAGCTCGGGGAAATGCTAGCGAAGCGCTCAGAATTTACGTGTCAAGGTATCCTGACCGTCGGCGGCTATCAGATTCCCGGATAATAACCAATGCCTATCAACGCGTGCTAGATAACCAGCCTATTGTTCCCCACCGGGAAGGCGCCGGAAGGCCGCTTCGCGGCGGAACTGAACAGAGGATTTTAGACTTGGTCCGTCAAAATCCACGCCTAGGCACACGAACTACAGCTCGTCTATTACGGCGGAATCATGGAGCCCGTGTTTCTCACTGGTCCGTGCACAAAACGCTGCGAAGAGATCGACAACGTCCATACCTACATGATACACAAGGTCCAAGCGCTATTGCCTCGTGATCGTGGTCATCGAATTGCTTATTGCCGGTGGTTGCGGGCTGAACAGGATCAAAACCCAAATTTTATCTCCCACGTGATATGGACCGACGAGTCGACTTTTACGCGGAATGGTATGTGGAATCGCCGAAATGCACATTACTGGTCGCAAAGTAACCCCTTCGAGATCCAAGAGTCCGGACATCAAACGCGTTGGTCAGTAAACGTTTGGGCAGGAATTTATGGCGGTAAAATCCTTGGACCTGTGTTTCTTCCCGCGCGCATGAACGGACAGCGCTATCTCGATTTCCTCCGTGGTGATCTCGAAAGAGAATTAGAGATTCTCCGGGACGAGCTGTACGTTGAATGGGCAGCCCTGGATGAAGCACCGCTTGCGCGCTTGCCGATGATCTGGTTCCAGCACGACGGCGCTCCTCCGCACATAACGCGTCCAGTGCGTTCCTATTTAGACGCCACCTTTCCGCGTCGCTGGCTTGGCAGATTTGGTCCGAAACCGTGGCCAGCACGGTCGCCAGATCTGACGCCTTTAGACTTTTTTTTATGGGGCTACGTAAAGGAAAAAGTGTTTGTCAGTGCATGTGCAAGTGAGGAAGAAATGCGAGAGCGCATTACGAACACGTTCCAGCAGCTGCGCTCCAGCTGCACTGAAGATCCCACGCTGATGCCCCGCTTGCACGCGGAGACCCTGCGCCGTGCCAATGTGTGTGAACGCCTCGGTGGAGGTCACTTCGAGCCGTATCTCATTCGACCGGAGCGATTCTAAGGTACCTACCTAGGATTTATTAACATTTTTTTTATTTGACCACGTGATGCAACTTGACGTGTTACGCGTAGGTACGTCACGCCGGTATCTGCTTTATGGCTCGCTCGTACTCTCTTCAACATGACGTACCTACGTACCTAACAAATAACGTGGCGCGAGAGCGCTTGGCGGGGAGGGCGGCCGAAGGCTCGCTGCGCTTGCCGTTCGCTACGTGCGTTTTGTTATGAAAACGATACATTGCTTATAGGGTATTTAAACAAATCAGGTTTATTGGATTCCCGTAAGGTTCCTGAAATAATTTCATGTACCGGTCATCTTAATATGGTATACCGAATTCACCCTGTAAGTTTTCGGAGGGATGTCCCTTACACCCGATATTTTACATAACATAACATCACGCCTGTAATTCCAGAAGAGTTAGGCAGCGGTGTACACCGATATTTCGCACAAATCCAGACCCCGAGGCTGCTACTGAGAAACTCCTAATGGAAAAAAAACCCAATAATATTTTGCCCGACTTGCGAATCGAACCCAAGACCTTTTGCTCAGGCAGTCGCGCTTTGCGAGCACTAGACCAACGAGGTAGTTTTTATATATTTTGTCATATAAAAATTCGGTTCCCATATGTTTGTGTCAGTAAAAGTCGGAAAATAGTCGATGGATTTACTTGGAATTTTATACCCTATTACATTTTATTATAAGACTTATTTTTGACAGACTCAGCAAAGTGTGACTAGGATTAGGTAGTATACAACGTGTAACGGAAAGGGTATATACATACAAAGAGTAAGGCTACTTTGGATGATAACTAACGATATGGCAAGGGTTTCAGCTCAATATAAAATACTCTAAGAATTGATACCAAATTTTCGGTTTCATTTATGTTTCTTTAATTCAAATCATAACAAACATGTCAAATCGCACTACTTGGGTCAAAAACTTTCCACGTTACTTGCCTAATATCACGATAAATCTCTTCCGTAATTCTGCGCGCCTAGTACCGCATAGTAGCCTGCTGCAGGTGGTGTTCTTTGTTGATGATAATTTCCGAACATGTAAAGATAGGATTAAAAAACCCTTGCCATATCGTTTGTTATCATCCAAAGAAGCCTTGCTCTTGGTATGTAATATACCCTTTCCGTTACACAGTGTATAATTAAGTATAAAAAATTATGTTCATATGTTTGTCCTCTATGCGTTCTTATACCATTGATACGATTGAGACAAGAGATATTTGTGGGTTGGTCTGTGTACGCCCGACGCCCGACAAGGTAAATAACCCATAAAAAGAAAAAAAATTGGCAGTCATGGGAATTCCTATGATGCCTATGACAGACTTTGAAATAACTGTCGCCAGTTTGACTCAACACGTCACAGTAACATGTTGGAGACGAGGCTACATTAGCATGTCGGTGATGCGAACCCATAAAATACATGGGTAAAGAAGTTTTCACTTTAAAAAATGCCGGGAGCAAAATCGCAGGCCGCAGCCAGTAATAAATAAAAAACACTTCAATAGCTAAAAGAAAATTATCACGTCAACATAAAACTGTCAAACCCAAGCGAACATAAATAACAAGCAAGTCAACAACAGCACTCCAGCGTATCGAGAGAATTATAGAACAAAACACTCGATTTTAGAACAAAGGTGTACGAAATGAACCAAAAGTGTACGAAAACGGCAAGGTCACCCAATATCCTAAGCGTCACGGACAGAACCACGAAATAAATTGATGTCCAGCCAACAAGTGGCTCCAGGACAGGAGGGAGGGGTTAAAGAGGCAAGGGGGGCTGGGGAGGGGGAGGTTCCGATCCATTGCCTCCTTGTGTATTCGATGGAAAACTTATTTTTGCAACGTACGCGCGATTGAGTTAACATATTGCGGTGTTGGAGGGCGCCTGTTTATTTTTGGATGTGGTTCTTTTTTTGAATATCGAATGTGTTTGTAGTTTATGGCAATGAAATGGCGGTGTGTGATTCTGATTGTTAAGGCTTTGGTTGCAATCCCAAGATTCAACGATTTGTAAAATTTTGTAATCTAAGCTGTTGTTTTGACATTACAAACAGATGCTTCAATTTTAACATAACATACATAATATCACGCCTGTAATCCCCGAAGGGTTACGCAGAGGTGTACCCATTAGTACACCCACATTTCGCCAGTTATGTTTTTAGTCCCATGTAATAGGGGGCGAGCCTATTGCCATCAACCGGGCACAAAACCAGACTCCGAGGCTGCTACTGAGAAATTCCTGATGGAAAAACCCAATAACACTTTGCCCGACCTGGGAATCGAACCCAAGACCTCATGCACGGCAGTCGCGCTTGCGACCACTAGACCAACGAGGCAGTCAATTTTATTTCTTTGTAAAGAGAAGCGGTCGACAACCTTCGGGCAGACAGGGGCCACATATTGGCAAAATGAGGTGATTATCTAGTATATATTATAAGTATCTAGTACCTCATATCTGTCTATCTATATGGATATTACAGGTGATATTAAAAAGGCAAAATCATAAAGGTACAATCAGCAACAAAAGCCGATTAACATTTATGATTTTTAAATCCTAATTATTAAGAACAATATCAAAAGTAAAACACAATGAATATAAAATTAAGATATAATAAGCCCTTAGCTATTGCCTCAAAAATTCTGAAAGCCAAGTACATTATGTGTTTAGCGTCTGTTTAAATATAAAAAAGTAACAATGTTAATCAACTTTTGTTACTGACTGTATGTAGCAGACGTCACGACAAAGGAGTAGTAAATGACATTCTTTGTCATTCATTACAATATTATTAAGGTATAATGTAAATATTTAATAAGATGTAAATTATGCAAGAATAATACTTTCATTTACAAAACTGTCGCAGGGCGCAAGTAGGGCCGCGGGCCGCGTGTTGCCGACTGCTCGTATAGAGCATAAATTTTCCCCAAATATAGCGATTCTATTATGATTACTACACACATAAAAGACAAAATAACGTTGCAAAAAGCTACTATAATTTAAAAAATTAAAAAACACGACTTCCAATTTGCACATATTTGTACTTTGTTTACTCGTCAGTTTTTCTACGACGGATTTTATTTACAGTGTTATATATGTTTTTGATCTACTTGTCAAAATCAAGACGATAAACAAAGACACGGCCAGATTCATTAAAAAAAAAATTGAGGCTGGTATAAATTTACGTTTTAAAGTGACCACAAAGGATTCTTTTTATTTTTAACTAGCCTATGTTTCTCGGAACGATGCAAGGATTGTAACAATACCCCATACATCTAAATCGGTTCAGGCGTTTAACAGTTATGGTGGAATAAAGAATCTCACATACATGCATACATACACACACACATACATACATTACACTCCTTTTTAAACTACTAACCCTGAACACATAACACTCCTTTTTTTGGGGCAGTCGTGTAAAAAGGTACCAGAAAGTAAACAAGATCTTCGTCATTCAAAACAATTATCGCCAACCTTAACAAACATCGACCAAAAGGCTAAAAGCTAGCAACTAGGGTCGCCACTACACAAGTTAACCGTCTGATGTAAACAAACGGAGACGGTGGTCGTACTGGTCACAATACAATTACTGTACTATGGCACAAAATAGACTGTGGCTCAAATGTCAGTGAAATGTCGCGACGGATACAATGAGTGGCACTGAAGTGTAAGTTTGTTTGTAAATTGAGGTTTGTTACAATATTGTGTAAATTTTCTCGTGTTTGTTAGGTACTCTTGTTTTATTAGAAATATTTTTGAACACTATTTTTGTACATCTACGTTTACGTGGTGTTCAGTTTTTTGTATTGTTTTAGATTTTTCTTTACCTCCCTATATTGTTATAACTTAAAGAAAGGATAATGTAACCATGATTTTGTAAAAGATGAAGTTATTTTGTTTTGTTTTTAAATGTATATTTGTGTTTTCTTTTTTATATTTTTACTTTTATCTGTCTTCTGTGTCTTTAATTATTTTAATTGGTTATGTAACCGTTTTAATTAAAGTAAAATAAATAAATAAATAAATTAATTAATTGAAAAGAGCTCCAAGAAAACTCTTTTACGTTTTTGAACGGCTTTACCCATGACGACAACGATTGGCTCAGTGGCTAAGCGATTGGGTGCTGAGCTGTGTTGCGGGTTCGATTCCTGCACGAAACAATTGGTATAGCCGGGGCTTAGCCCTTAACCTCC
Organism: Hoplodrina ambigua; assembly: GCA_949774945.1. NCBI lineage: Eukaryota > Metazoa > Arthropoda > Insecta > Lepidoptera > Noctuidae > Hoplodrina > Hoplodrina ambigua. Next base: position 4,102,969 of record OX458986.1, on the reverse strand, counting down.
CCGCGTGCCCGTGAACTGGAGTTCCCTTTCGGATACGTCCGGGGGGAAGGCCAGTTTTTCGGTACGGTGCATCCTGGGGTGCGGGCAAAAACTCCCCTTTTAGGGGTCTCTTTGCCCGCATGCAAATATTCTGTCGGGTGGTCGCTCCAACGCGTGCCCCTCTGTGTAGCAGAGGGCACAGTGGCGGAGTAAGAGTGGGCTCGGTGTGCACTTACCCTGCCGCCGGGCTGGCAGGAGGAAGTCTCGTACCTCCTTCTGCCACCGCTGTTCTCGTAGCCCCGAAGATCGTCAAGGTCATGTCTCTGATTTTGACGGGGGTCGAGGGTCTTGGCTTAACCGCCCGGGCCGCGAGGTAGAAAACCTCTATAAAAAGTCACCCCAAACCTCCAAGCGGCGGCGCACCGCGAAGGGGGTTGTTAGCTTGGCTAATGGGTAGCTAAATTAGTCTCTAGTGCGAACCACGTTTATTGGTTGGATGGTTGGAACATTTTCTTACTCGTGGGATTAATAATGGATAGTACACACCCAAGAAAATCTTTACCGGCAGTCGCCACAACGAGCCAGGGTGGCTCACGTGCCCGTGGTGGGGGGTCGCTGGACTCGTCCAGCACGCTCTCATCACCGGCACCAGAGGAGTTGGCACACAGTGCCAGCTCAAAAAGAGAGAGGGCGATGGTGCTTGAGTCGGAGTCCGACTCGTCATCAGATGCCTCGAGCGACCGGAGCGTGGCCTCTGGACGCGAACGGGCGGAGGCTGAGGAGAGGAGGCAGTCCTTCCTCAAGCGCCCCCGCCCGGGGAAAGGGCAGGGTACATCCTCTGAGGGAGAGGTGTCCTCTGCCCGCAAGAGGCCCGCGACCGCGGCGTCTGGTGTGGAGTCCGACACCAGCCTGACCTCGAGGCAGGAGGGGCGGATGAATTTAGAGGAGGCCGTGGTGAAGGCCATACGGGTGGTGGCCCTGAAAAAGACGAAGGCGTCAAAAGACAGGGCCATCACCGAAGCCACGGCCTCCATCTTGGCGGCGGCGGCGGCCTCTTTCGCCGAGCCTCGGGTGGCAGGCCTGATGTCGGAGCTGCGGACAGAGGTCGGCCTCCTGAAGGCCGAAGTGGAGGCAGTCCGGATGGAGAACCTCCGGCTGAAGGCGGACCTGGCCGGGCTCCAAGGAGCCGGCCGTCGGGGGGCGCCTCAGGGGGAGACCGCTAGGCCAAGCCAGCCCGCGCCAGAGGAGAGCCCTCTCCTCAACCTGGTGCGGCAGGAGCTGGCCTCCTTCAACCAGAGGTTCTCGGTGCTGGAGAGCCGGGTTCTGCGCCCCCCACTTGCGGCGACCTCTTACGCCGCAGCTGCCGCCCCCGCAAAACCGGCAAAGACGTCAAAGGCGGCTCCGGGACCGGCCCCGTCACGGCCGGTTCCGGCGGCATCGGTTCCAGCAAAGCCGGTTCCGGCGGGATCGGTTCCGGCAAAGCCGGTTCTGGCCGGGCCGGCCCCGGCCCCGGCCAAGCCGGCGACAAAAGGCGGCCGGCGAAAGAGGGGAAAGGAGGCTTCGGCGGCAAACCCGTCGACCCGGCCTCCCCCGCCCCTGGTGCCCCGTGCAGCCAATGCCGGTTGGCAGGTGGCTGGGGAGGCGAGGAGGGCTGGCAAGGAGGCCAGATCTGCGAGGAGGAGGCGGCAGCGCAAAGAGCGCAGCGTCGCGGCGCGACTCCGCGCCCCGAAGACCGCGGCTGTAGTTATCACACTACAGCCAGACGCGGTAAAGAAGGGCGTGTCGTACCGCGACGTGCTCGCAAAGGCGGTAAACCTCCAGGAGCTCGGGATCGCCGGAGGCCTCCGGCTGAGGGTCACCGCCACGGGCGCCCGGATGCTAGAGGTTCCCGGAGCGGCCAGTGGCCCCATCGCCGATGCTCTGGCTGAAAGGCTCAGGGCGTCTCTGGATGCGGAGGAGGCCCGAGTGTCCAGGCCCATCAAATGCGCCGACATGCGCATAATACATACAACCGACACTTCGTGGTCACAACTTATAAACTACCGACACTTCGTGTTCAGTAGTTTATAAGTTTATTGTTAAAATATGTATTAGTTTATAGTTTTTGTACTTATTTATGTATTTGTGTTTTTATGGGCTTTAGTTGCCTGAAATAAAGGTTTATTATTATTATTATTATTATAATGGGCCTGGACGACTCCGTAACGGAGGTCGACCTAAGGGCCGCCGTCGTCAGGACTAGAGAGTGCGCTGCCGACCAAGTCAAGGTCGGCGCCATCCGCCCTGACTTCGCGGGGCTTCGAACCGCTATGGTTAGTTGCCCCGTGTCGGCGGCCAAAAGGATAGCGGAGGGTCGAAGGCTCCTGGTGGGCTGGGTTTCGGCGCAGGTCAAACTGCCCGAGCCCAGACCCCTGAGGTGCTTCCGCTGCCAAGTGGGCAACCATGCGGCATGCGTTTGCACCTCGGAGGTGGACCGCAGCGACAAATTCTTCCGCTGCGGTCAGCCCGGTCATATAGCCGGCTCGTGCGACGCCGCGCCGCACTGCTTTGCATGTGCAGCTGCTGGCAAGCCGGCCGATCACCGGGCAGGGGGCAAGGCCTGCGCCCCACCCGCCAAGGCCAGGGGTAGAGGTAGGCCCTCCGTTGCCGCCGCCACTGTCGCCGCCGTCGCCGCCGCTAGGGCGATTCCGCCCTCGAGGAGGGCCCTGGAGGGGGATGTAATGGAGGGCTAGTCACGGCCCCATTGCGCCTCCTCCAGGCTAATATCAACCACTGCGCCGCCGCTCAGGATCTCTTGGTCCAGAGCATGGCGCAGTGGCTGATCAACATCGCGGTGGTCGCCGAGCCGTACTTTGTCCCACCCAGGGATGACTGGGTGGCGGACCTCGACGGCTCGGTGGTCATAATCGCGTCGGCCGCCGCCGGTACCCCGTCTCTCGAGAGCGTCAAGAGAGGACGGGGCTGTGTGGCAGCACGGTTCGGGGAGATCGCCGTGGTAGGCGTTTACTTCTCCCCGAACCGAACTCTCGCCGAGTTCCACGTCTCCCTTAGGGAGCTAGGAGTCGTCGTCGCCGGGTTCGGTTCCCTCCCTGTGTTGGTCCTCGGGGACTTCAATGCCAAGAATGTGGCTTGGGGTTCCCGGTACACGGACCATGCGCGGGGCAAGATGGTGGAGGACTGGGCTCTGGAGACAGGCCTGGTCATCCTGAACCGGGGTTCTGTCCCCACGAGTGTGCGGACGCGGGGCGAGTCGGTGGTGGACATCTTGTTCGCCAGCCCCGCTCTGTCGCCGCGTGTCGTTGACTGGCGCGTAGAGGAGGGGGTGGAGACATATTCCGACCACCGGTACATCCGGTTCGACGTCTCCGCCCAGATCCCAGATACGCCGGTCCGACAAACCCCGAGTGGTCCGCGATGGGCGCTGAAGCAGCTGGACCGGGAGCTCTTCCTGGAAGCCTCGATCGTGCAGGCCTGGGTGTCATCACCAGACAGGCCTGCCGACGTCAACGATGAGGCGGAGTGGTTCCAGGAGGCCATGTCCGTGATCTGCGACATGGCAATGCCCCGGGCCCGGCCAGGAAGCGCCCGGCGTCAGGTGTACTGGTGGTCGCGCGAGATAACGGGACTACGCGAGGCGTGCGTTGATGCGCGACGCCTGTACGCCAGAAACCGCCGGTGCCGCATCCGACCTCCGAATGCGGCAGCCATTGAGGCGGAGCTGTACGAGGGGTATAGGGCGGCGATGACCGCCCTCCGAGATGGGATGCTGCGGGCTAGGAATCTATCCCGCAGGGAGATGCTGGAGGCTCTGGACAGGGACCCATGGGGGCGCCCGTACAAATGGGTGCGGGACAAATTCCGCCCCTGGGCTCCCCCGTTGACGCAGAGTCTCCGGCCCCAACTCGTGGAGGGCGTCGTGAGCGCCCTGTTTCCTTCTCGGGGGGAACATACCCCCCCGCGCCACCGTCGGGTTCCCAAATAACGGTGGGAGGGGTTCACATCGGCGTCGAGGCGACGATAAATATCTGGGTCTCGTCCTCGACAGCCGGTGGAGCTTCAAGGAGCATTTCCGACGTCTGGCTCCGCGATTGGACAGGGCTGGGGCTGCTTTTTGGCGGCTCCTGCCCAACCTCGGGGGACCAGGCGCCTCCTGCCGGAGGCTTTACGCCGGAGTCGTGCGGTCCATGGCCCTCTACGGGGCCCCTGTGTGGGCCCCTACCATCAGGCGGCGGCCACCAGCCAAGTTGGTGGCATGCCAGAGGGTCATGGCTATCCGGATGATCTAGGGATATCGCACGGTCTCCGGCGAAGCGGCAAGCCTCCTTGCCGGATTGCCGCCGTGGGATCTGGAGGCAATAGTCCTCCAGCGCGTCTACGAGTGGCGTGTGGATGCGCAGCGCCGGGGCGGGAGGAGACGCCCGGGTGTCACCACTGTGTGGATCGCCCGGAGGACACGGTGGAGCATACGGTGCAGGACTGCCCCGCTTGGGCAGAGCACCGCCGTGTCCTCACGGAGGCGATAGGCGGCGGCGACCTCTCGCGTCCGGACCTGGTTCAGGCCATGCTCCGGGGCGAGAGGGAATGGGATGCAGTCACCTCCTTCTGCGAAGCAGTAATGCTAGCGAAGGAGGAGGAGGCGGGCCGCGTGAGGGAGAGAACCACCTCACGCCCCAGCCGCCGCGGGAGACGCCGGATGTCGCCTCGCGACGTCGGACGTCGCGAGGCGACATCCGGCCACCGTAGGCGCGGGCTTGCGGACGGCGAGTAATGGGTAGCTCGCCGTCCGATCAAGGACCAAGCCCGGGTCGACGGCGCGTTCTGTTCGCGCGCGCCTCAAAGAGCTGTCAGCACAGGGACGGGGCCCCCAACGGGGCCAACGCCTGCCGGGGTTGCGGGACGTCTTAACAGGATACCGTGGCCCCGGAACGTAAAGGGCAACAGAAGGAACAGGGTGGCTTTTTAGACAGTAAAAGTCTGACAGTCCCTTCCACCCCACCCAGGGAGGAAGGAGTCATTTGATGATTTTTACCACCTAAAAAAAAAAAAAAAGCCCCATCTCTTAAAACAATATTATTCAAATATTACCGCACTATTGGATTTTCAACGCTCAACTCAGCGCCGAGAGTTGAAAATCTAAGAACAGAAATTACAATGTAACATTAAAAAAGAAATTTTTTGATAGATGAAAGTAGGTAGCTGTTCCGGGTCTGGATGTTTGTGTATACGAGTTTATATGTTCAGGAGAAATTCCTAGAAAGAAGTAACGTTTTTAAGAAAGTTAAGAAACAAATAATTTACTTACAAATGTAGTATTCGGCATGAGTGTTTTGGAGCTCTGATTGGCTGCAAACATGAGACTGATGCCTCCGAATGTGTCACGGAAAATGAATTCATCGCCTGAAACAAACAAAAAAAAATTATTATTAATTAAACAATTTCTAAAGCGCGACTGCTGAGCCTATGAATCCTATTGGGATTCGCCATAAGAAATTTCTCAGTAGCAGTCTCGGAGTCTGGATTTGTGTCCGGTTGATGGCAATATGCTTGCCCCCTATAACATGGGACTTAAACATATATCTGGCGAAACGATGGTGTATTATATGTGAGGGAAAGAACCACCTCACGCCCCAGCCGCCGCGGGAGACGCTCCGGGCGTCGGGAGCCGCGAGACGACTCCCGGCCACCGTAGACGCGGGTCTGTGGGCGGTGAGCAATGGGTAGCTCACCGTCCGTTCGTTGATAACGACAGACCGTGTCGACGGCGCGTTCGTGTTTCACGCGCGCCTCAAAGAGATGTCAGCAAACAATTGAAGGGGCCACTAAGGGCCGATGCCTGCCGGGGCTGCGGGTTGTTCGAAAGAGATACCGCGCACCCGGAACGCAAAGGGCACAAGAAGGAACATGGATGGGTTTTAGTCAGTAAAAGTCTGACACTCCCTCCCGCCCCGCCCAGGGCGGGGGAAGTCATTTGATGATTTCCCATCGGTAAAAAAAAAAAAAAAAAAAAAAAGTATAAATATGACTCACAGAGATGTGTTCCGTCCGACGGCTCGTGCGCAACTGAGCCGCTCTGTGGCCGTCGCCTGTATTTATAGACACTAACCACGTGCTCGGCGCACGTGTTTGAGTTTTTAGGTTAGGATTCAAACTTTGTAAATAAATGATTATTTTTACAATCTTTTGGAGTAAATAAACTGATAATTAATTGAACCATGCAATTATAATTAATTAATCATCAATAATAATTAATTAACCATCAAAATAAATAACATTAACATAATTTGTGTTTTTAAACAATTAATTCGTGATCACAATTGTAATCAACTCTTAATCTAATTATTCGTTGATGTAGCTGCATCTTATATAGTTGACGAGGTTCTTTAAATAATGCACTTGCGCCGATACGGCCATTCTGACAGGCGGTGCGTGCTCTGCACCAGCCTGCGTTATAAACTTGTACTTGTCTGAAACAACGGGGTGTATTTTTGTTTTTTGAGTTTGGTATCTGTAAGCAGCTATGCTACTAATGGGGATACTTTGTAAATAGCCAAACATTGAACTTATGTTGACCTCTTTGTTAAATATTTTGTGATAAATTATAAGGTATCGTACTCTTTTGTAGGTACTTATGTATTGATTTTTGTTTTTGTTTTATTATGTGTTTCGACCCTCCATCACGTCTACACACATTTTGTTTCTCGGAGATTGTCTCGTTGAAATTGGAAGATGTTTATGTGGCTGTGCTCTGGGCGGTCCTGTTCGCCGTGGTACACAGAGGCTCTATTGGAAATAAGAACAAGGTCGATGCTGTGTTATACACAGAGGTTCTAAAAGGTAATGGATAATGAATAATTATTTCTTTGAGAAAGTACTTTGCTACTCACGGTTTATTGTGGATGTGTGTTATGTGCATTTGAGTTTTGCTCTAGTTCCTCAGTTCGTGAGGTCGATGGCATTGGTTGTATTGTCTCAGCTGGTATTGTGGGTTGTTCATCATCAACCGCCGATACGGTTGCCTGGTCACCTGGTTTTGGAGCACGCCGAAGCTGATCATGCGCCACCTTTCGTGGTCGTCCTCTACCAACGACTTTCTTTACTAGATAGCGGTCGTTCTCCAGTACTCGACAGATCTCCTAAGGTTCACTGAACTTGAGATCTAATGAAGTTTGGTTACGTGGATTGTTTTTTATAAGCACGTAGTCTCCTTTTTGAAAAGGATGAATCTTGGCCTTCCGCTGATTGAAGCGGTGTCTGTCTTGCTCCGCAGCTAGGGCCATTTTTTGTTGTGCAAGTTGTGTCAGTGCTTCTATATCCACAGTGTGTTCATCGATATTCACAAGACTTGAGAGTTCTGGCGGCCCGCAATGTTTTCGCCGGGTGATGAGTGTGAGTGGAGCAATTCCAGTAACACGATGAGGATTGCAGTTAAGAGCTAACTGTAGTTCTTCGAGTACATTGTGCCATTGCTCAGTCTCGTAATTTTTTATCATAATTAAGGCGTTTTTTAGTGTCGCCACTATACGTTCAGCTTGTCCATTCGCTCGGCTGACTCCTGGTGCTATGGCATGGATATTGATTCCAACTTGGTCACAATAGTTTTTAAATTCGCCCAGGAATTCTCTTCCTCCATCAACAATTATTTGTACAGGTGTACCAAATAAGTGCACATGTCGTTTTATGGCACCCAGTGTACTGTACTGATTTTTGTTGGTAGCGAAGAAAAATAGTACGTACTTTGTGAAAGCGTCAATTGTAATGATGACATATTGTTGGTCGTTTGGAGTCCCCTGCTTCCCTGTTATATCCATATGTATTACTTGAAAAGCTGCGCTTGGTTTTTGGATTGGATGCAGCTGGGCTTGTACTGCACCTGATGCCCCTTTAGATGTCCTGCATATCACACAATTGTCTACAAAATTGCGAACAGTGGTACTCATTTTATCGAACCAATAGGCTTCCCTGATTTTCTGCAAAGTTTTTTCCCAACCAGGGTGTTTCAATGCTGTATGGTAAGAGTTTATTATGCTCCATTGGAATGATTTGGGCACGACTGAGCAGGATTGTTCTCCAAAAACTTGGTCTTGTATAATTTTCTTCAAAACATAATCTTCTAATATGTAACCGTCTACTGGATTATTGTCTCGTAGGGTGTCCATTAGGGGCCGTAATGTTTCATCTCTGCGTTGTTCGACTTTCAACCAGTCCAGATCTCTTGTCATGATATTGACTGCAAGTTCTGTTGGATTTCTGCTGAAGAAATCTGCGTGTTGTAAGCGTTCACCTTTACGGTATTCTACTTCAAAATCGTAATTCTGTAGAAATGCCCACTAGCGATGAATTCTTGGGAGTAAATCTTTCTTGTGTTTAGACGCCTTTAAAGCATTGCAGTCGGGAATTACAATAAACTTGCGGCCGTAGAGGTACTGACGAAAATGCTTGATAGCGCGCACCACTGCCAGTGTCTCCAATTCGTACGAGTGGTATCGGTTTTCGGCATCTGTAGTCCTCATACTCATGAAGGCGACTGCATGCTGACGTTCTTGAATTATTTGTACAAGTACTGCACCAAATCTCAGAATACTTGCATCCGTATATAACTGTATTGGTGCTTCTTCTTGAAATATTGTTAATACGGGAGCTGACGTCAGAATCTGTATAATGTGATTCCGAGCTTTCTCATGTCTGTCATTCCATTCCCAGTTTGTACCTTGCTTGGTTAGCTCGTATAATGGTACCATGATACGTGAGAAATCCGGAATGAATCTTCTGAAATACCCTGCTAAGCCATTAAACTGCCTCACCTGTTTAGCTGTTTTGGGTACTGGTGCTTTAACCAGGGCTTCCACTTTCTTTGGACTTGGACGTACCTGCCCATTCGAGATGACATTGCCCAAATATTTATTTATTTATTTAAACTTTAAGCAACAAATGTACAAAGGCGGACTTAATGCCTTAGGCATTCTCTAACAGTCAACCAGAGGTGGTGAAGAGATAACATGGTAGGTGCAAGCAATTTTTATGAGAGTAAAACAACAAAATCAGAGATTTAAAAAAATAAAAATAAAAAAATTCTCAAATATATAACATAATAAAATAAAGTGTACACAAGTACAAAATAATTAAATTCTACATACTTACTATAAAATGCTATATAATATACCTATTTGCTCCGAAAAATAAATCCGCAACTTCCGCTTGAATGCATACAAACTGGTGGCTGTCCTGATATCAAGAGGGAGCGCATTCCAAAGAAGAATAGCCTGAATATGAAAGGAAGAATGAACAAAGTCAGAAGTATGAGAAGGGCAGCTGAGTAGAAGATTATTAGAAGATCGAAGACTCTTAGTGTGAGTAGAACAAAGATATTGAAAATTTGAAATAAGATAAGAAGGAGGAGTAAGTGAAGTGAGAAGAGAGAAAAGCGTGGTTAACGCACGCAAACTTCTTCTCTGACGAATGGGTAACCACTTAAGCTCCGCCCTAAAACTAGACACGTGGTCATATTTCCGCAAATTGAAAATATAGCGAATGCAATTGTTCAGCATCCTGTCAAGCTTATCCAACCAGACCGTATTCAAGTCAAAGTAGCACACATAACCATAGTCAATTATAGGGAAGATTAAAGTCTGCACTAGCATCGTTTTCGTCTTAATAGGCAAAAAGTTCCTCAGACGATATAAGGACCGCAAAGTACCGCTGACTTTCTGACAAACACTGGAAACTTGACTTTGCCAGCTAAGCGTAGAATCAAGATACAAACCGAGATCCTTCACACTGGGGCTAATAGGGATGACAGAACCATTAAAAATAATAGGAGGAAGAGGTAAATCCGCCACTCTGCCCATCATGCGTGAACTTCCAATAACAATGGCCTGACATTTAGTGGGGTTAACAGAAACCCCAAATCTGACAGACCAACTGTAAACAGCATCCAAATCCCGGTTTATATCCTGAATAGCTCCTGACAAGTTATCAACCTTGGAAGCAGTATACAGCTGAAGATCATCAGCATACAAATGATACGCACACTGAAGACAGGGAGTGATAAAATTAATAAAAATAGAAAACAATAAAGGAGAAAGAATGCCGCCTTGAGGAACACCAGCACCAAGGTCACGCCAACTCGAAGAACTCTCATCAACGCGAACCGACTGCTGACGACCCCGAAGATAAGAAGAGAACCAATCCAGCGCCTCTGATGAAACTTTAAGATTCGAAAGCATGGGAAGGAGAATATCATGACTGACAGCGTTAAAGGCATTGGAGAAATCGATCAATACAAGAACAGTCACCTTGGTATTCTCCATCGATTCTCTAACGTCACCAGCCACTTTGAGGAGGGCGGATGTCGTACTGTGTCCAGGCCTGAATCCAGACTGAAAGGAACTCACGAGGTTATTACGGTGAACAAACCCCGAAAACTGCTTATGGACACAGGCCTCAAGCACTTTTGACAGAAAAGGGAGAACGGAAATGGGCCGGAAATGGATTGGTAGGCAGGGATTCGAAATTTTAGGAAGGGGACGGACATAAGCTTTACGCCACAAGGATGGGAAAACCCCAGAATAAAGAGAAAAGTTAATAATATGGGTAATAGGAGGAATTAGGAAATCGAGGATAGAAGTGACCATAAAACGACTAATGTCATCGCACCCCACGGCCTTGGATTTGATGGAGAGGATAATCCTTTTTAATTTCATCATCAATGACTGGAGAAAACTTAAAGGGATCAACATTAGGTGTTGCCAAGCCTGCAATATAATCAACCGTCTGAGATATCAAATGCTGATCCAAATAAGAGTTAGTAGAAAAGTGACGGTTGATATCATCCAAGGCAATTGTTTTAGGGAAATGCCATGGTCCGGAGCGAGAGGGAATGGGATGCAGTCGCCTCCTTCTGCGAAGTAGTAATGCTAGCGAAGGAGGAGGCGGGCCGCGTGAGGGAAAGAACCACCTCACGCCCCAGCCGCCGCGGGAGACGCTCCGGGCGTCGGGAGCCGCGAGACGACTCCCGGCCACCGTAGACGTGGGTGCGGCGGTGAGCAATGGGTAGCTCACCGTCCGTTCGTTGATAACGACAGACCGTGTCGACGGCGCGTTTGTGTTCCACGCGCGCCTCAAAGAGAAACAATTGAAGGGGCCACTAAGGGCCGATGCCTGCCGGGGCTGCGGGTTGTTCGAAAGAGATACCGCGCCCCCGGAACGCAAAGGGCACAAGAAGGAACATGGATGGGTTTTAGCCAGTAAAAGTCTGACACTCCCTCCCGCATCCTTAAAAAAAAGAGGATGATACAGGTCCGAAGGTTGTATCCAGAAACCATATTTGACGCAGACGAAGTCCGGGGTAGAAGCTAGTATACATTATACAGACTGTTAGTGTAAACACCATTGTCACTAAAACCATGGGTACTTGATTTATTATAAAAAATGTTTATCTGAATTTAAAAATAAATATAAACAAAGATTACATTCAAAAATTTAAAAAAAAACTGTCCGATACCGTCCGTAAATTCATGGATACTATGCGCCTATGGGGAAGTCATTTGATGATTTCTCATCGGTAAAAAAAAAAGAAAAAAACAACAAAAAAAAAAAAAAAAAAAAATATGACTCACAGAGATGTGTTCTGTCCGACGGCTCGTGCGCAACTGAGCCGCTCTGTGGCCGTCGCCTGTATTTATAGACACTAACCACGTGCTCGGCGCACGTGTTTGAGTTTTTAGGTTAGGATTCAAACTTTGTAAATAAATGATTATTTTTACAATCTTTTGGAGTAAATAAACTGATAATTAATTGAACCATGCAATTATAATTAATTAATCATCAATAATAATTAATTAACCATCAAAATAAATAACATTAACATAATTTGTGTTTTTAAACAATTAATTCGTGATCATAATTGTAATCAACTCTTAATCTAATTATTCGTTGATGTAGCTGCATCTTATATAGTTGACGAGGTTCTTTAAATAATGCACTTGCGCCGATATGTATACATTATTTACAAGCTTAATATTAAAAAAAAACAACCAGAATAAAAAAAAGAAAAACTAAAACTAAATGGCATCAAAAAATTCATCCGCATCGCTGTCCACTGGACATGTGCAAAAGATTGGCCGCATTGCCACGTTGGATGGCAATGCTTAACCTCTGGCCAAGGTAATAACCAGCCCTTGGGTCACAGGACGTGTCAACCAATCGGCCAACTCCTTGAAAAGGCCATGGGCACATGGACCCCCCGACCCGGGAGTTACTTATTATAAAAAAGATAATTGGAAATCTCTGTTACTATGGAAAACTGAATGGTTACTTCATGACTTTTTTTCATCGAGAAAATTTACCGAAAACGTGTTTTGAACACTATGGTTAACTCATATATCAAGATTTACATATATTCTTTTTGCTGCTCTAAAATGTACATATGTATACATTTTGCAATAACACGGTTTTGTGAAGCATATTTTGAATGTGCAGAGCGCCTTAAATTCGATTTAAATTAGCTTTAACATAATTATAAATATTATATACATATTTTTTTTTGTTATTTTTATTTTTTATTGTTTGTTCTTGTGTTTTGTTTGATATTTTTTGTGTTTTGTGAAAACAAAACACTTAGTACAATGTTACAGGTAGCAATGTTGTATTATTATCTAGCAAATGGATGTAGCTTCTGTAACCGCGCTAGGCATAGCCTGTATTACGGTTATCAGTGCCATTTCCCTCGAGAAATAAACAATAAATTAATGTCAACAAAGGCGAGAATTACTATGTTGATTTATCGATAAAACTCTCACTTACAATATTATGATTTTTTTCCTAATTCTATCTTTCTGTATGTTATTCTTATTCTTTATATAACATCACGCTTGTAATCCCCGAAGGGTTAGTGTTTACTGAAAAAATCCTGATGGAAAAACCCAATAACACTTTGCCCGACCTGGGAATCGAACCCAAGACCTCATCTCAGTAGCCCCTTTGCGACCACTACACCATTATTATTATTATTGATTGCACATCAGTATGTACAGCAAAATGTTACGTTGCTATACATACAGTGTTAGTGTAAACACCGTTATCCTTGAAACCAGTGGTTTGGTTTCACTAATAGAACGTAAATGCAATGAAAAAAAAATTTTTTTTTTTAAAGTAAAATCTCCATTTTGCCTCAAAATTATTTCACCCTATATTACAATGATGTAATTAGTTAAAACTTATGTAGGTAGTTATAACGGACGGCCAGTGCCAACGCCTTTAAATTTTGTGGTGATAACGTAACTCGGGCGCATAGTATCCATGAATTTACGGACGGTGTCGGACAGTTATTTTTTTAATTTTTGAAAGAAATCTTTGTTTATATTTATTTTTAAATTCAGATAAACATTTTTATGATAAATCAAGTACCTATGGTTTTAGTGACAACGGTGTTTACACTAACAGTCTGTATAATGTATACTAGCTTCTACCCCGGACTTCGTCTGCGTCAAATATGGTTTCTGGATACAACCTTCGGACCTGTTTCATCCTCTTTTTTTTAAGGATGCGGAAGGGAGTGTCAGACTTTTACTGACTAAAACCCATTCGTGGAACGATTCATGATCGCGGTAACTCTTTCAAACAAATTCCGTAACTCTGGCAAGTTTCGTCCCCTTAAGGGGGTACATTTTGGAAAATCCTTTCTCATTGGATACCTACTTCATAAAAAGAACACACCTTCAAGCTTGGGTCAACTAAACTACAGAACGCCACCTGCTACGATCTCTCATACTCCTTTCGCCTCATCCACGTCCATACATCTCGTCAGACAAGCACGCCGGTTACGAGTTCTGCGCACCTGACCTTTCTGAATAACCTCACCAATAAGTTCAGTGGTCATTTAATATGTATAGATAGACAAATGTAATATATACAAACAGTTCTGGTAAGCAAATGGGTTGGATAATGGTACTTGAGACATTTACCTAATAGCTTGTCGCAATTAATGGTTCGGGTTGAATTGAAGTGGGCTGTAGACAGGCTAGGCATCTATGTGTATGTATGTTGATGTCGATGGCCCCATCGAATAAACGTGCAAGTGAAAAGTCAACTTTATAGTAGAAAATATAAACTTTTAATCCTTACACACGTTCCTACGTCCTTACTTACGTTTAAACATAACTGGCGAAATGTGGGTGTACTACCTAATGGGTACACCTCTGCCTAACCCTTCGGGGATTACAAGCGTGATGTTATGTTATGTTTAATCCAGAAGCGTAGCGTACCTTGGCGGGGCCCCGTATAAAAATTAGTTTGGGGGCCCTTAGGACGGGTAAAGATTTCTCAAAAAAGAAAAAAATGTTTGCATAAAATTAAAAGAAATATTTATTCATCATAATTATCTATCTGTCACATTTTTAAAAACAATTCAAATTAAATATTAACTCTCCTTGCCTTTTTTTCGGCAAACTGGTTAATTAAATAATTCATAGCTGATGATGACTTTAGTTTTTCTTAAGTTTCTGCCTCTATGGACAATAGTGACAGGTCTGACAGGCGTTCCTGTCCCATAGAAGTTCTTAAATAATTTTTTATCAGTTTTAATTTCGAGAAACTTCTTTGGGAAGTTTTCATTAATTTTTGCTTACGCACCTTGGCGGGCCCCGTAGGCCGGGGGCCCCGTATAATTGATACGGCAGATACGGCGGTAGCTACGCCCCTGGTTTAATCCTTAATAACGCGGGGTTTCTTGTAAGCAGATCTATACAATGTATTACATAAGTATTTTTAGACAAAAATGTATAAAAAATTAGGGGGTAGGAGAAAGGGCAAAGGAACCGAAAACACCAAAAAATTAGATGCAATGGTTCTTGCACGTTTATTCGATGCGGCCATTGATGTGTACTTGACGGGGATATTTTTAGGCTAGTTCTTTTTAAATTTGAATAGAAAAAAAATCGGCCAAGTGCAAGTTTAGAACCACCGTACAAAAAACACATTCTTGTAACGTGACCTCTTTTCATTTTAAACTTTATTTTATTTTTAGAATTTAAAGGAGTATGTAAGGATAGCTAGATCTAGCAGGTGGCGTTCTGTATTTTCTGCCTACCCCCATGGGAAAAAGGCGTGAGTTGATGTAGCTATGTATGTATGTTATAGCGGCAATAGAAACACTGAAAATTTCAACTCTGTACCTATTATGGTTACGCTGATAGAGAGACGTACGGACAGATGGATAGACAGTGGAGGTTTAGTAATAGGGTTAGCCCCCTTTGGGAGCGCAACTAGATTCAACTCTACTTATTTTTTTTGGTTGAAATAAATGATTTGAAAGTCAAATCATTTATCAGACTTTCACTTTGACAAAGTGCCCAATGAGCAGTGTGTATGTATTTTGTAATTGTGTACACTTTATTTTAATATGTAAAATTTTTTAGTACTTTTTTATTTTTATTTTTTTTTATCTCTAATTTTGCTGTTTTACTCTCGTACAAATAGCTTGCACCTACCATGTTATCTCTTCATCACTTCTGGTTGACTGTTAGAGAATGCCTAAGGCATTAAGTCCGCCTGTGTACTACTGTTGCATAAAGTTTAAATAAATAAATAAATGTATTATGAAGAAAGTTAGCTTATGTATATTTAAAATGCACAAGTATGTCTTATACTTGTGCATTTTAAATGTCCAATCTATACGTACTAATGTTATAAAGCTAAAGAGTTTGTATGTTTGAACACGCTCATCTCTTGTACTCCTAATCAAATACAGAAATAGGATGCTACGTTAACTCCTAGTGCTATAGGCTATATTTTTATTAACAATAAAATTATAAATCCGTTAGAAAAATACGGGCGAAGTCTCGTCCTACGTAATTTGATTAGGATCTGCTTGTAATCAATTTTGAGTCGTAAATAGTTAGCAAATGCATCTGCATTAATTAATTATTTATGAGTTGTATAATTTGTGTCAGCGGTTAGCTGAGGTTAGCGGTCGGCTGGTTATCTAGACCACGTCATACAGATCGATTTCCGGATTTTGTAATTACAGTACAACTACAGTGATCTATTTATACTAATATAACTAATTTGAAGCGTTCTTTTCTTTCTTTTTGTTTATTTGTTTGTGTTTGTTTGGTGTTAACTAGCGAAATGTGGGTGTACTACCTAATTGGTACACCTCTGCCTAACCCTTCGGGGATTACAGGCGTGATGTTATGTTGTTTGTCTCTAAAATTCCCAGAAAACAATCTACAAAAATTGGCGACCTTCTGCACGCTTCTGTATTACAGAAGCACTACCATTTCCACTGGTCACTTTGGAGCGCCTGACTGTGGTCCTGACTATCCTTATAAGATCTATCTACCGATATGTTTAGAGAGAATAAATAAATAAATAAGTTTTAAATTAAATACAAACTAAAAGGGATTAGAAAACAATTCAACTATTTGTTAGACTTTATTTAAGTTAGATAGTACTCGTATACAAAATAGGATAATATTTATTTAGGATCGCCAACAAAAGATATACACAAATCATGACATACAAATAATTAATAGTCTAGTAATATAATACCTCCACGCGTTACTGAGAAAAAAGGTCTTGACAGACAGACAGACAGGCGGGTTCCATTTTTGCTGTCTGAGGTACGCAACCCTAAAAAATATTATTCTTTGTCTCTTACTTTGAGGAACTTCAAAATAATAGTCGAACAGTCGAACTATGCAGTACTCGTAACCGGCGTGCTTGTATGACGAGATGTATGAACGTAGATTAATCGAAAGGACTATGTAAGGATCGTAGCAGGTGGCGTTCTGTAGTTTCTGCCTACCCCCATATGAAAAAGGCGTAAGTTTATGTATGTGTATGTAACTGTATAATTTGCCCGCAGTTTGCTCAGTTTGCGTGCGGGTTATCTCACCGCGTCACAGACACTCCACCGATGTCTGTATAATTACACTGCACTGAGATCGACCTCCTATTACACCGTAGCGTAATTCCCTAATTACGGTAAGGTCTTTTACGTAATTGGGCGAGAAGGAAAATGTAAGGGGAAACGTGATTTCTTTATTGTCCCCTAATCGGTAAACGAGGTCAGGAACGTCACAAGAGATTTTTGTCTCTTCCCAGTTTACCGTTTGGGAAATAGTTTGGTTAACATTCAATGTGACTGCTAAAGTTTAGTCTGTAGCCAAAACGTGTCGTAATAAAGTTTGATTTTCTCGTTTGTTACCTAAATTAGACTTGGGCACGTGACTTTTATTAGAACCAATGACCGTATGAAACGGGCTAAGGTCAGTTCTGAAATAATTTTTAATCAATATTCTATATTTTCTTTCAATTTTTACTAATATTATAAAGACATAAAGAAGTTTTTTATTTTTATTTTAGAGGTAATCTCTGGAGTCTCTCACTATTGAAGAGTGTCAATGTTATATGTTATACTTGATTTCCATGCGGACAAAGTCACGTGCAGAAGGTAGTTAAAAAAGAAATATTAAAGCTCATTTTGAATGATTACCGAATTTTCTTTCCGTTCACCGAATACAAGATTTTTACGTAAACCTTTATAAAACATTTCCTTCTTCAACAGGGAATCCATTTCTCACAGAATTTTCAAGAATCCCAAAGTAAGCAAAACCTTATATCCAATATGGCGAACGTAATACCCGTATGGATTGCGACAAGGTAGAATCAGATAACTTTTGTGACTCAAAAATATTCAGTCCCTAGTGACCCGTTCTGACCACAAATAAAATCAACCCAGGCAGACTTCCAACAGCAATAAAATATTACTACGTACTTAGTACAACCAAAACCGATATTTGTTTATTACACAAAGCACGCGAGCCAAGCGATTAAAATCGATTACGGTGTAACAAGCGGACCGATGCCAATTTCACGTTATTATCGCACCAATCATGGTAATTATTCAACCATTTACGATCAAATTATTTGATTAAATTCGATTTTGTTTTAATCGATAACGTTTAAACTCAGACGAATTTTGGTTAGTCGATGCACGTCACTAGCTACGTGGCGTTTGAATTTGGAAGGTGAATTCAAAATTTTGAATATAGAATTTGAGGATATTGCGGTTTTGTGGAGCTTCTAAAGTGGTTCAGTAATTTCAGATATAGTATGACGAAGGTAGGTAAATAAGTTACGTTTTTTACATATTTATAACAAGAGCTTTTTGTAGATTGGTACTTGGAATGAAATATAGGCCACGAGGTTACTTACGGAGGTATACTTATGCGTACATGAAAAAAAAATTGGACGAAATATTTAGAGATCTCGACGCTATACAACACGCCAAGTGCGAGTCGGACTCGCACACGAAGGGTTCTGTACAACGACACGATATTTGAAACTACATACTTACAAAAATATATTGCTTATTTGGGGTCCAACTTTTTAATTGTTTTGTTTTGTGTTGTTATTATATTATTTTTTTTCGATTCATATTATTTTACGTCTTACTTATTCGCTAATTCCGCTGACCATTTATGATAGCACAGCTTATAAAATATAATATTTTGAATAAACAAATTAACATAAACACCGGTCTAAAGTTAAGCTAACATGTCAATTACCTCAGAAACACCGATAACTGCGACCCTTCTCATTGGTTGACGTAAATACGAATGCTTTTAATATCATTTGCACTTTATCTTATATTTGATATTAAGGTTTTAAGATACACTGGTTAAGTCTGTAGTGTACATGGGTCGGGTTCGTTGGCGGGCAATGAGGATGACACTCTAGGGGAGTGGAAGGGAGCGGAGAGGAACGGGTAGGACCTGAAATGAGTAGAGTGGAGTAGAGAGGAACGAGGAGGAGTGGAGAGGAGAGGAGGGAATTGAAAAGAAGTGGAGAGGAGTGGAGAGGAGAGGAGCGGAGAGGAATAGACTAATCACGAGAGGAAACACTATGTGAATGTCTTTGCTCTTCACACAATAGAAGTTTACTTTCGAATAACATTTTTTTTCTTCCATGTCTTCCTCTAGATATCAGAATAATCACTAGTTAGAATAATTATATTTTTAAAGTACGAAGTTTTAAAGAGTTTTTTTTAACGAAGAAATAATTAAGAGTTATCTCCACAATACTTCAGTCTATTCTTATTTTTAAGAAATGTATCTTATATAATAATTTAATGCTTAGGTTAAATTAAAAAGAGGAACTATATAAAAAAATCAATTTATTTATATAGTTCCTCCACCCCGCTCCGCTCCTCTCAGCTTCAGCGAAGTGTCACGCTTTCTGAGTTCTGTTCTTATAGATGGCTATCTGACAGGCGGTCGTTCCAGGAAAAATATAGGTTTTCAGCTGCATCCGGTTAGATTGGAAGCCGGCCCCAAAGTCGTTGGAAAATGGCCATAAAATTGTTACAGACATGATGTACGTGTTGTAGAGACGAGACCGATTGTAAAACGGAAATGATGCAACAGGCTTTTAACTTTATTCTAATGGTAAATAAACTATGTAAAAAAAAGCACTTTTTGTGTAAAAATCGTTTTAATATACATTCCAATTTTATTTTATATTATTAGTTTACCAACAATAATTTACACTGGCACTATGCTTAATGTTATATGAAAATAATGCAACCAGATAGTGTTACAATCACTTATAGGTAAACTCCGCATACATAAAAAGTTGTACAAAAATAAATTAAAAAAATTGTACTGGATGGTACTTAGAGAAAATCTTTTGAATGGATAGAGTATGTACCTAGTATGATCTAGAATCATGTACCCTATCCATTTACAGGGTAGTCACATAGATTTTCATCGATAGTAATAAAAAAAATACAAAAAATAGAAGAATTATTATCTCAAAATTTTATAATTAATTTAATTGTTAATTTTGGGGCGTTTAAAATAATACTGAATCTATGAGACAAATTTGTGTTACAATGTCCATTTTATCCGTGACAATATGTCTAGCCTAGATATAATAACTTTGATATTATAGTAGGTTTATTATGAAAGATAATAAAAAACTTAACAATAAACTAAGTGCCTATATTATCACGCAATGGCGGTAAAATAAAAAGCTGTCTGAAAGCTATGCCAAAAGAGGCATTTAAAATAAAATAAAACATATATAATACACGCTCATATTTTCCCAATCAAGATTACTTTTGAACTCAAATAGCGGTGAACACGCAATACCTATTTGGAACTAAGCCTACTGCTAATCGCCTGTATACTGGCCTACAGGACCGGATTGTCCATTGGGCAGTATAGACCTAGGGGCCCCGAGCCCTTGAAAAAATAAAAGATTGTATGTACGAAAAAATACACACGTAAGTCTTATAATCCTTTCATTTGTTTAATGTAGTAAAAAACAGAGTAATTAAGGATAAAATTGCGTTGTAGTAGAATAAAAAGGTCGCAGAAGCACACGGCAGATCTCAGTGAATACTCAAATTTCTAATAAATAAAAACCAAAAACCAATACAAATAAAAACGGCAGAATATATTATACGCGCGCACACACACAAGGCAGTCGGGAGCGGAAGTTTAGAGGGGGCATGACGGCATGAAAAAGCCTCATGCCGTTTACTGTGACGGGTAACTGGGCGAGTTTACTGCCAAAGTGCACCAATAGATATTTCGCATAGAAAATTTTTTGAAAGAGCCCCGAGACGTGCAATTCCTAGGGGCCCCGTCATTCTTAATCCGGCCCTGCTGGCCTGGATATCTGTCATGTTGTCACGAACGATTTAATGCCGCTTTTTATCGTCAAATCTCTGCAACGCGTAGTGAATATAAATGTTTCGTATTGAAACAATTACACTTTTATATAGATACGTTTTTGTTGAAAGGAATTTGAGTTCTATTTCATTTAATAACAGGTATTTTTTTATGTTGGTTTACTTTCGGTAAATTGCTGTATTGCTAATATTAAAAAAAAGATAAATAAAATGGATAGATTAAAGAATAACATCTAGAAAGCGTGACAAATGATGGTGGCTGCCACGTAGGACTCGTGGTCTCACGCGCAACTGCTGTGCGTGGGGGTCCTGGGTTGGATTCCCAGGTCGAGCAAAAAGTATTACTTAAAGTAAAAAAAAAGTAAAAGTATTACTTGGGTTTGTCTATTAGTAATTTTTGTGTAACAGCCTCGGAGTCGAAACTTACATATCAAAACTAATTCGAATTTAAACTATAATTTTTCGTAAGAAAAATACAATCTCATCTTCTCTCCGCTCCGCTTCACCTTTAGAAATCAAAACCAATCGACACAGACGCACTATTGAAACCATCTGATCATCTCACTGAATCGTTTCAGCCAATCACAGCTGACACCAGCATCACATACGGGCCAGCTGACAATTCAAACATGGCTGCTGAAACTCAAACACTCGCCGCCATTCAACATTGTAGGATCCATTTAAATTGGATCCAGAGAAGCAAGTTTTGTGAACGTGAATATCCATTTAGAGAGAGGTCTCAGTTTCGTAGGTTAGTTACTGATAGTAGTGATTGTCTTTTGTTTAGATATCACGGCTGTTTTGTTTCATGTGGTAAGCAGAAGTGTTTTGTTTACACACACAATTATATTGTCAATTATATTCCATATGCACACATGGCCTATTATGTATCTGTGAGTATTATTTTTTGTTTGTTTGTTTAAACGTGCTAATCTCTGGAACTATAGCTACGATAGCCGGATTTATGAGAAATAGGTTATAAAAAATTACGCTACAACCTATGAAAGCGGAGCAGTAAATAGGCATTAAGTCCGGCTTTACAATAAATATATATTCTATTCTATTCTATTCTTTGTACAGTGTATTTTTTTACATGTGAATAAAATATTATTACATAAATAATTTAAAAAAAAATATGCCGTTATAAAAAACCATGCGGGCAAAGTCGCGGTCCGAAGCTATTTGCAAGATTTAAAAAAAATAAAAGGTTTGAATTTAAAAATCGATCGATTTTACGTTACACAGCGTGCTTGTTCTTTACTCAGAAAAATATTCAAAAATGGAACAGAATTTGAATGGAACTAATCATAACTAGCAAAAAAAGTTCTATAGTATTTGAATTAAACAACTAACTGACATGTAAAGGTTTTATAATAGTTTTGTAGTTATTTTGCTAGTTGGGCTACCTAAGTATTATTGTATGCCAAAAAACATAATAATATCTTCTAATTATATTACGAGTCCTCATCCTCATACGCCTCATGTAGCTACATGATCAACCCAACATGACCACTAATGAAAATGCGTATATCTTGTTCACTCTCCTGCAAAATGTAACCAACCTAATTTAGTTCGCTGGCAGAGCATTATTCTGGAATGTTTTGTTAGTCTCGTAGTCGGAAGTGCGACTACTGAGAGTTTTGGGTTCGATTCCTAGGTCAGGTAGTGATTTTTATGCTGAACTTTGCCTGTTTGGCGTAGCTGTGGGGCATACAATAAAGTTGATTTTTTATTTTGGTATTTTTATTCAATATCCTTATATTACTCGTATTATTTTTCTGAACACGTTCACATGTTTGGTGTTAATGAACATTTTTTCTATCATTTTTCTTTTATTGAGTTTTATCATTCTCCATTCCATATCTCATTGACTGCCCGGAGTTTAGAAGTTGACGATGTTATACCCGTGCGCCAAGGAAAGCACGTAAAGCCGTTAACCCTATGCCTGATATCATCCCGATCGTGTCGGATAGCCCAGCAGACTATGACAGTGAGAGAAGAGGAAGTGCACCTGTATTTGCGCACATACTTGTGCACTACAATATATCTAGCATACTTGGCTAGTCTCCATTGAGATTGGTCGCCGTAACCAAAATTCGGTCGCGAGAATTATTCTGGAGTGGTGCCAGAATTCACTCCTATTCTTGGAGACATGTTGCTAACCAATTGACTACTAAGTTCAAAGACCTCTTACTTCATAGTACGAACTGTATTTAAAGGTTAAGTTTGCGTACTGTAAAGCTACGCGTCCACAACTCTGAGGGGATGGGCAGCTTCGCAATTACGAAAATCTGTCGGCTGTGAAACTGCGTCGATTTGAAGGACTGCCGTGGAAGGATGTTAAAATGTATAGTGAAATACCTAGAGCAGGGGTTCCCAAATTGTGCGTCACGACGCTTGGGGCATCATGGAACTACTTATTTGCTCTCGTAGTATCTACATTCTATTGTAAATTTTGTCCTACAGCCCGATAGAAAATTTGCGCTATGGATTCGTTACCACCGATTAGAACTAAGGAATGAAATGTAAAAAGGTTGGGAGCCCCTGGCTAAGCGAATTTTAACGGTACACCCCCTAATGGATGTCTAGTTTAAGAAAATAAGTAAAGACTACCCACTCTGAATCCGTGGGTGTCGTTTATGAATGAAGTGTGGGATGTACCGTGAAGATATGAATATTACACAAAGTTATTTTGAGGGAATGACAGTGAATAACTCAAATAAAATGAGATGAAATTTTAAATAAAACTGAAAGTAAAAGTAGTTTTTACAAACGCAAAGTGGAGTAAGAACGATAGAAGAAATAAGCTTAGTTCGCCAAATTGATTCAAATCACAATCTTTCAATATAATCTACAGGATGCATTTTTGCATCCTCTACAAGATGTTCTCATAAAGGACATAAATCTAAATATAATATATAAAAGCGAAAAGACACTTATTCACTCATCATGATATATCAAAAATCGCTTTACGTATAAAAATGAAATTTGGCAGGAAGGTATTTTATAGTTAGTAGACGGACGTCTACTAACTATAAGCTAAGAAAGGATTTTTAAAAATTTCTGCCCTTAGGGGATGAAACGGAGGTTTAAAGTTTGTATGGAAAACTTAGGAGAAATGTAGAGGGTGACCTAAGTTACCCGAATTTAACTCGAGCAAAACCGCGGGCAAAAGCTAGTAATAAAAAAAAAAATAAGATACTTGTAACTCCTATATAATACGTGAATGAAGGGAGATCAAGCGCAGGACTAACGGCTTTTTTTAAGGTGGTAAAAATCATCAAATTAGTCCGTCCACCCTGGGTGGGGCGGAAGGGAATGTCAGACTTTTACTGACTAAAAAACCACCCTGTTCCTTCTGTTGCCCTTTGCGTTCCGGGGCCACGGTATCCTGTTAAGACATCCCGTGACCCCGAAGGACTAACGGCTTTACAGACAAATTGGCATTCTGGTATTTAAGTAATCCAATCTAGAAATCCAGAAATAAACCTGTTTAATCAGAAAAACAGTGAAACAATGAAAAAAAATAAACAAATATTTTTCGTCTAAGTTTTCCCGTCAATCCTTGACAAACAAAAACTTTCCTTTCTCAATATTGGTTCGACAAACATGGTCGTCTACGTCATTTGACTTTTATAACTTTGTAGTTATGGTTCACTCATGATAAAGTTAAATGGTGATAAAAAATATTAGAGCATTTGGTCGAAATTATATAGAAAAACTAACTTTTTTCCGCGACTTCGTCGGCGTAAATGTCGTGGTTGTAAATTTATCCCGTACCTTTGATAAAAATCGGTTTAGTGATTTATTCGTGGAAGCGTTTAAGACATACAGACAGAGTTACTTTCACATTTATAATATTAGTAGATACCGTAATAATCTGTCAACTGGTCTAATGTTTTAATATCGGCATGCTCAATTGTTTAGTCATTTTATTATGAATATAATTATGTGTTCAAATGACTGCCTGCCTCGTTGGTCTAGTGTTCGCGTGTCTAGTGGTCATGAGGTCTCGATGGTGAGGGTTCGATTCCCAGGTCGGGCAAAGTGTTATTGGCTTTTTCCATCAGGAATTTCTCAGTAGCAACCTATGGACTTATTGTGTACAGGCGAACGTTTAAATCATATTCGCAAGATATAAAGAATATACAGATAAGACTGATCAAGTTTCTAGTAAACAAACAGATTAAGAGAAAGTGTAACAAAGAATACCAAAAATTATTTTCTATTTGTAAAATCTTGCCAATAGATATGAAAGTTGAATATCTGATATGTTTAGAACACTACTATAATGATGAATACACAGTTGGTGTTGATAACAAATATAATACAAGAAGTGTAAGAGAGAAAAGACTAGTCCAACCTAAAGTAACAAATTACTACGGAAAAAGAACGTCCAGATACTTAGTACCGAAAGTATTTAATTAAATTGATTTTTTAAGAAACAATCCTAAGCTAAGTAAAGGTGTGTTAAAATCTAAATTAAGAAATCGTTATCTCAAGAACGAAGATGCGTCGTCGAGTATCTCGGATCGGAATTCATTGTTTACTAATGAGTGAACATTGAGTTTTGAACTAGGATGACCGGCTGGTTAATTTAAGTCTACATCTAAAATGTTAATGTTAAGCTAGTAATGTATAGTTTAACTTTAGTTTTTGTGAATATCATACGAGCGCTTCTCGCCATCAAACTGCCAAGTTTGGCGAGACAAAATATTGTAAGATAAAATTAAATATTAAGAAATAAATAAATAAAAAATAAAAAAAAAACCTCGGATTTGTGCCCGGTTGATGGCAATAGGCTCGCCCTCTATTACATGGGACTAAAAACATAACTGGCGAAATGTGGGTGTACTAATGGATACACCTCTGCCTAACCCTTCGAGGATTACAGGCGTGATGTTATGTTATGTTATATGTGTTCAATTAAAACTGTTTAATGTCATTTCGTTTCGTCCAATGACCTAGTGCTTAAAACGCCTCTCATGCATGAGGTTGTGGATGAGTAACCGGGCATGGGGGTATAGCAATGTAGTTTTTTTTTTTATATGCTCTAAGTTTATCTTGGAGATTAATGACATTGGTTAATGAAAACATCGTGGAGAAACATAGAATTGTAATTAATATAAGTTTGAAATAACCAATCCGCCTCAATACTTCAAGTCCCACGTAATGAGACACAATTGATTTATCTATTATTCTGTCATACCGTGATACCGGTATGACGGACTGGCCTTGAGTAGTCAAGTAAGAAGCCAGATTGAAGAGTCTTAATAGGAGGGTTATGTTAGGCACCTTCTGGGTACGGAATCCTAAAAATGTTGTAACTTTGACCTTCGATATCTCCGTAATCAGAAGGATCTCAGATATGGTGCAAAAAAAATGTAGCAATGTTAGGAAGTACATGTAACTCGGCCTTGTTAAGAGTCTTTTTACACCCGTTCTAGACAAGTCGAAAAAAAGTAATTCCGGGCACAACTTTATACACTAAAACACAGCTGCCCCGCGGCTTACTGCCGAAACAATCTCTCCCTTTATCCCCAGCAGCTAGGGTTCCCAACCCTCCCAGATTGCCCGGGAGACTCCGGTAATAATGGTTAACCTCCCGCCCTCCCGGGGTGCCATAGTTTCTCCGTTTTTCTACAATTAAAGCTAATTTCGATGGTGCGCGAAATATCTTGCAAGTTGTGGTACATTTCCGTCGATAACCGGTCACCTACGGCACGACAGCCGCGCGGTCCTTCAATGTATGGCAGTTCGCACGATATTTCTCGCATCGTCTAAATAAGGCTTTATACGAATCCGTCACAGCGGATTTATACCTTATATTGGAAAAACATCACGCCTGTAATCCCCGAAGGGTTAGGCAGAGGTGTACCCATTTGTACACCCACATTTCGCCAGTTATGTTTTTAGTCCCATGTAATAGGGGGCGAGCCTATTGCCATCAACCGGGCACAAATCCAGACTCCGAGGCAATAACACTTTGCCCGACCTGGGAATCGAACCCAAGACTTCATGCACAGCAGTCGCGCGTGCGACCACTAGACCAACGAGGCAGTCTTATATATAATTGTAAACTTAAAAATTAATTTGTTGTTAAAAGCAGTCAAATATTAGATGCTGCTCCAAAATCTCTGATGCTGCTCTCCCCTCCCCATACTCGATATCTTAAAGTTATCCAGGGTTGGTCCTTTCTAGGGTTGCCAACCCTACCAGAAGCCCTACAAACCATATTACATAACGTACTTAAGTACACACCGCGTCCATTTCCTGCGGCTTGTAGTCGGAGAAGTTTAGTGCATATTGAATTAGTTTGAGCTCAACGTGTTTTGAACAACCGGTTGAATGTATAGACGTATGTTCAATTGTACTTTTGTTTACGTGAATTGTGTGGTTTGTTTGCTTTCCGGCATCAAAGAGGCCAGGGACCCTTGGGTATTAAAGTCATCATTATTTCAGAATGTGAGACGGAGATGGAGCTATACAGAGGGACTATTGCCTTCTCTTTTTGCGACGGAACAATAATGACTTTTGATCAATTTATATTATAACTATAGCTTCTGCCCTCGTCTGTGTCCGCGTAGAAGTTAAGTATACTGCGTCTGACACTCGGCATTAGTGTAGGTTAATATCAGTGATAGAATTTATGCGATCGGAACAGTATTGTCAGAGATTATCTCTTACAAATAAACAAACAATTTGTCATAGTCCATACATTACATAACAAATTAAAATCATATAAAACATTTGTACAGTTAACAAGAGAGATTGGTATGCAGGGTCGTCAGATATAGTTGAACTTTTCTTAGAAACCGATGGATGTTTTCTAACGTAATTTAATTTAAAAGTAGATAATAAACAGTTCATTCATTAAGTGAAGTTTCAATCGAAGAGATATCTAAGAAGACTTCAACTAAATCTGTCTACCCTGAAAACCTCTCTCTTTGGTTGACAGTACATAAAATAAACAAACAACAAATAAATTACACACACACATGAGAATCACAATCGCAATATGGTTTCAACCCTTTGTTAAAAAAAATAAATCAATTTAACTATTGAAAACAAAACAGATAAATTGCGGGAAACCTTTTCAATTTAGAACGTACTCCCGAAATCCTCTTAAGGACTTAATAATAAAAAGGTTTCATTTGACTAAACAAAAATACGATTACTGAAAACATAATTACGATAACCAAAAACCAGAACATTCTTTGTTCTCACAAAGCTCACATAATAATAAACATGAATTTCATTAAGAAATGAATATTTTCAATTGATTCCAATTGATTCCCATTGAATTGGAAGGCAGTACGTTCAAATAAGTGGAAATATTAACGGGTTCAATTCAATTACTGTCGGAATCGGAAGCGGATTGTGAGACCTGTATTCACATGTGTGTAAATAAACAGTGAAGGATATTATTTTAATGCATCTATCAAAATTGGAATTGTTTTTGAAATGAGATTTTTAGACAACTGTCCCGGAAAGTGGGTTGTAACATTTCTCGCCTATAGCATCACGCTTGTAATCCCCTAAGGATTAGACAGAGGTGTACCCATGCACACCCACATATTTTGGTCAGTTATGTTTAAGTCCCATGTATCAGGATCAGGGGGCAAGCCTATTGCCATCAACCGGGCACGAATCCAGCCTCCGAGGCTGCTACTGGGAATTCCTGATGGAAAAACCCAATTATACTTTGCCTGACCTGGGAATCGAACCCAAAAACTCAAGCACAGAAGTCGCGCTTTGTGAACACTAGACCAAAGAGGCAGTTAATAATAGGGTAATAAGGGGCGAGCCTATTGCCATCAGGTCCAAGAAATCGTGAAAAGGAGAAAGCTTACATGGATGTATGGATTAGCAATATTTTAAGGGTTTTATAATGGTGTAGTTTCACACGTTTATATTACGAAATACCGAAGAATTAACCAGCAACGTTATTTCAGAAAATACGCTCGTATTTTCAGTGCAAAAAAAAAACAGGATATAGGTATTCAGCGCCATTCGAGCCAGCGAGAGCCACGTCACGGGCGAGCACATCGGCTCAGTGGAGCAAAAGAGGTTACGACGGCGCGTCGAAAGAGTTGCGAGACTATATAGAGGAATGTGGAAATACGTAGGAGCTTAATATAGCTCAAAAACATGGTAGGACACGACAAAGGCTCGGTTGGAAGTAAGTTAATGGTGTATAATTATTATGTTTCTTTAAAAGATGATGATGAACTTTGGAGATATGGAACGGAACTCCTTATAAAATCACAGCAGAACCGCCGTAACAAAAAAAAATGCTTTGTATAAACGTGTAATCGATGACTGACTGAAGGAAGTGGGGAGGGGGCACGTCAACCCCCCTCTTACCACTTTCCAAAATTAAATATATCGTGTGAGGTATTGTTTGAAAGGGCTTTATGTAAGGATTTCAAACATTAACACACAAGCACTAAAAAGTGAAAAATAAAAAGCTTTTTTACAAAAAAAGATCACCGCCTTCAAAAACCACAAAATAAAAAATAACTTTAGCTAGGAAGTCGGCGGCTTTGGTTTTATTTCTTGTTATGTAGGTATTGCCACCGACTTCGAGCTAAAAAATGTAGGCGAGATGATTTGAGGTGGAGCAATGATTAATACCAACCTAGAAAAAAAATAGGGAAGCTTTTGCCTAGCAATGGGGTATTACAGGCCACTAAAAATATTCTTTATAAAACTAAAAAAAAAAAAACTTAAAAAAGAAATTAAAATCGTCTTATACTCAAAATAAAACTTAAAATCGTCTCATTTTCGCGTCACGAAGTTACAATCAAGTTCAAACCTCAAAAATTTGTAGAGATGTCAAAAGAGATTAGTTTAGCTTCTCCCTTTGGTACAGCAACTGTTGCGGTAACAAGTTCTGAATTGTGGTCAGATTGTGTCTGAGGTTTGTACTTACTTTGAAAGTTTTTTGGCTATTCAAGTGTTTGTGGGCGCGGGACAAACGGCTTAAGCCTCGTTCAGACAGAGGCGGTGGCGATAGCGGTTTCTTGACAGTTTGGTGTAATTGTCCTGAATTAGTCCTGAAGGCCAGTCCATACTCTCCACAAATAAAATTGAAGTGTCTTTTGGAATCTCAAATTACCAACATTTTCAAATCAACCTTTTTTTTTTTGTCTGTCTTTAGATCTGTCTGTCTGTTTCTTCCGACTAATCTACGAACTCACTGCAACTACATTGCAAGTCGGATTGAAAATGTTCTTTGTTTCTGATAGCCATTT
Source organism: Hoplodrina ambigua (assembly GCA_949774945.1). Lineage (NCBI taxonomy): Eukaryota > Metazoa > Arthropoda > Insecta > Lepidoptera > Noctuidae > Hoplodrina > Hoplodrina ambigua. The sequence continues at coordinate 4,073,035 of OX458986.1, read as the reverse complement.
CATGAGGCATACACAAAACAGGCTATATGTATAACATCACGCTACAACATACAGGAGAAGGGCAGTAATCAAAGACGTAACGCGGGTGAAAAAAACCACGCGGGCGAATTTGCGGCCAGAAGCTAGTCGTTCAATAAAATTAAACTAAAATGCTACAGAATAGTTATATTTACGATTCGAAAATCAATTTTGAAACGAATACTTTTATGTCAGAGCGCTAGTCAGGCCCTTTGAAACAAACGCCATATTGAATGTTTCAGACGGCTGTCAAACCGAAAGGAGGTTGCCATTGTTTCTGACATCACAAGAAGGGTGGATGCCGAAACAAATTCGCGGAACAACGAAATGAGAAAGGAAAAGGGGGAAGACTCATCCTGATTGATCAATCTCAATCAATTGAACGTATTTCCTTTGGAGTGGGAGATAGATCTATATGTATAGGACAGGGATGGCGAACCAATGGCACGCGACAAAATAATTCTGACTTATGTAAAATATACCAAAAATCACACCAATAAGTGAATTTGAATTAAAATTTGAACGCCAAAAAATTACAAATCTATGTATGAAATCGAATTTAATTTACAACAGAGAAATCAAACTACCCTTTAAAATTTTATTTATCTATCTATACAAAAAAAATGCTTTGTCCTGAATGACTGACTGACGGATTAACGCCCAGCCTTAACCGCTGATTGTAGAGACCTGAAACTTGGAGGGTGTGTTCTTTGTATGACGTAGGCATCCGATAAAAAAGGATTTTCCAAAATTCACCCCATAAGGGGTTGAAACAGGGCTCCAAAGTTTGTATGAAGAAACCAAATGGTACGTTCACCAATAAAGGTTGGCCATCTCTGGCATAGGGGGTATAATATAGCTGTTAACCCCATCAGAGGGTTTTGAAGCGTGAAATGATTACCCAGAAGGCTTTTTCTAAAAACGGTGGGGCACAATTTAGAAGCTTAGTCAAATGGATTGCAAATCGGTCTACAAGGACAAAGTATTGGGGCTTTTTAAGTTATTTAAATAACACTCCTTTTTTTGGGGCAGTCGTGTAAAAAATCGTCAGGTGCCGGTCGGACTTGTTTAAGAAGGGTTCTGTACCACAGTTTACTGTTAAGATAGAAATATATAGTTTTTTTCGGTCTTTAATTTTCAACTTAAGAAAAAATCTTTATTTTTATAGCGGCAATGAAAATACACACTGCCTTGTTGGTCTAGTGGACGCAAAGCGTGATTGCTGAGCATGAGATCTTGGGTTCAATTTCCAGGTTGAGCAAAGTGTTAGTGGGATTTTCCATCATACTTTTCTCGTAGCAGCTTCGGAGTCTGGATTTGTGCCCGGTTGATGGCAATAGGCTCGCCTCCTATTACATGGGATTTAAAGATAACTGCCTAAATGTGGGTGTACTAATGGGTACACCTTCATTAGTGAGAATCCAACCCAAGACAGCTCAGCAGTCATCTTTACCTAAACCCTTTCAAACCTAAACTAACCTTCTCTTAAACACAGCTCACAGTTTATGCAATACGTTCCAAATTCCCACGCAATTCCCACTAGTGTGGTCGCGCCCCAACCTGGCGACTAAACGACGCATGAGCTAACCCCTCACTCGCTAACCACTTTTAATTATTCAACTGGGTTTCGTTAAACATAGGCTATTTTCTACTCTCTGTCGGAAACCTTAATTTTATAATGTCGGTAACGAGCATTTTTAAAGGGTTTTGTGGTATTAATAAATCTGCTTTCGTGAAATATTTTTGGTTTTTGCACGGTTTTTGTGGTGAGGGGCTAAAATTGGCGACGTCTAGTGTTAAAACGTGGTGATTAATGGTGTTCTCGTAGTTCTTTACTGGTAGGAGATAAGATATTTGGCCTGTAGTATGACAGTTAAGAACCAGTATTAGCTACATAAAAGTCTTACTACATAACATCACGCCTGTAATCCCCGAAGGGTTAGACAGAGGCGTACCCATTAGTACCCCCACTTTTCGCCAGTTATGTTTAAGTCCCCTATAATAGGGGGCAAGCCTATTGCCATCAACCGGGCACAAATCCAGACTCCAAGGCAGTTACTGGGAATTTCCTGATGAAAAAACCCAATAGAAAAAAGAAAAAAGTCTTACTATACTATTAAAAACGCGAAAGTTTGTGACGATGGATGGATGAATGGATGTTTGGCATTAATTGTTATTAATCTAGCTTAAACATGGACTTAAGATTAATAATTTTAAAGCCGTTTTTGTGTTCCCTTGGAACAATATACCAAATCTGAGGCGGATGAAGTCGCAAGTAGAAACTAGTGTGTATATTGTCACAAAGCAGTTGTGAGTTGACTATGGTAGCATCAACTTTTAGATCAATTTAAAGTTATCATCATCCCCATTGAGGCTTCGCAAAACTCATCAGAACTCATCAAAAAGTAATAAAATCTTCTCAAAACTTATAGTTTGGAAAAAAGCATTAAACTCATTTGTGACAACCCTTACTTCCCAGATGGTGATAATAAAAAAAGAAGTTGAGCGATAAAATTGGATTTACGAGCCAACTATGTATTACAAATAACTGGCTACTCTAGTCTGGGTTAGGGTTGTCAAAAGCAAAAATGATAGACGGATGCGCTTGTGTGTCAGGTTTTATTTTTCTAATACACGCAAGCGTTCATCTTGGGAAATATTTTTGTTTTTTTTTTGTATTGATTTTGCAAATACTTAAAGTTGAAGATGTAAATTTTAATTCATTGTGCACCATATTTTAAGAGGTCTTAATTTTTAAATTCTTTTATGCAGTAATTAATGTAGAAACACTGCCAAGGTCACATAAAATTTTAAATAATTATTTATTTTAGCATAACAGTTGTTTTACATAAAATTCCAATAAAATTATTACATAAAATAAGATTCTTCGTCATAAATACTTGAATTTAGTTCGTGGCAACCCTAATACTAGAAAGATAGTGACTCTAACCGGAGCCTATGCATCCGGTGGAAGCAACCACAACTTTGGAAATTAGCTCGGTAATGTTCCGGCTTCGATGCCTGGGTTGGTAAAACGTTTAATTATGTACATAGTTACTGTAGGCGATTGGAAATATGACCGAAATTGTTGGTTCGGTGGTTTTTGATTTAATCAAGGTCTTGTACAGTAGATGAAAGGGATAATCCTACTATTATTTTATAGGCAAAAGTTTGTGATTACGGATGGATGTATGTTTGTTCCTCTCACGCTTAAACGGCTTTACGGAATTAGATCAAATTTGGCCCACATAATTATAGATACAAGATTTTGCCAGCGGCTTCATCCGCGAAATGTCGGACCCCTGTTTCATGCCTTTAGCTTTAGGGGGTAATTTTGGAAAATCTGTTCTTAGCGGACGTCTACTAACTATAATCTACCTCCCCGCCTTTCATCTTTACCTGTCAAGTGGTTTTTGATATGTCGTGATGAATGAGTGTATGACATTTCGCGCATATCACATCACACCTCTGACTAACCCTTCGGGGATTACAGGCGTGATGTTATGTTATGTTTTTTTCTAATTGCTAATAGTAGATATATAATATTTATTTAAATGCCTTAGGCATTCTCTACCAGTCAACCAAAGGTGGTGAAGAGATAACAAAGTAGGTGCAAAAAATTGTACACGAGGAAATAATCGTATATGAAAATCATAGATTATTTATATAGATTGATGTAGCTTAACACATAAGATACAGGACTTTGGCTTATTTTGCAGTCTATGCAAAATTGCAGACGACATAACATCACGCCTGTAATCCCCGAAGGGTTAGGCAGAGGTGTACCTATTAGTACACCCATATTTCGCCAGTTATGTTTTTAGTCCCATGTAATAGGGGGCGAGCCTATTGCCATCAACCGGGCACAAAACCAGACTCCGAGGTTGCTACTGAGAAATTCCTGATGGAAAAACCCAATAACACTTTGCCCGACCTGGGAATCGAACCCAAGACCTCATGCACAGCAGTCGCGCTTGCGACTACTAGACCAACGAGGCAGTCAAAAAATCAAAATTTCAAAATTGCAGACGAATTTATAAGTAGCCCTCGTCCTCTTAAAGACTCAGGTGCAGAGCTAGGTTTCGGTCAAGAGGGACCAAATTTTTAGATTTTCTCGTAGAATACGGGTACAAACTTGTTAGAATATTTATTTTCAATTTATTTATTATTTATTTATTTATTTAAACTTTATGCAACAAAAAAGTACAAAGGCGGACTTAATGCCTTAGGCATTCTCTACCAGTCAACCAAAGGTGGTGAAGAGATAACAAAGCAGGTGCAAAAAATTGTACATGAGGAAATAATCAGATAAGAAATTTTAAAATAATTGAAAACAAAATCTAAACAAGTACACTTACACTCAATTACAATCAATTACACTACACAATTCAATTTACACTTTTAAAGTCACTTTGATCAAAGATCAGGAGGGGGAGTAATTGCACCCATTGCGCCCCTCTTCCGGTACACGCGCCTGAAGAGACCAGCTGTGCAATCCCTTTCAACCCCTGTTAAGAAACATCCCTGGGGGTGTAACACAGGTCTGCTTACTTGGAAGCCGAAGCCACAGATTAACATACATAAAAAAAAAATGTTGTCAAGAACGTGGATTTATATATTTATTTTACGCCATAGACATTCTCTAACCGTCAACCAAATGTGGTGAAGAGATAACATGGTAGTTGCAAGAAAAACAACATAATTAGAGATTTAAATAAAAAAAGTACTCCAGATACATAAATAAAATTAATTGTACATAAGTACAAAAAAAAAAATACTTACTAGTCTAGTAGTCTTACGTCTCTTGCTCGTAGCAAAACAGCAAAATAATAATTCCAGCCTATTATTATCCCACTGCACGACAAAGGCCTCTTACCATGCAGTGAAGACACGAGCACTGATCAGCCCTCATACTTAAGCCGGATTGGCGATTCCAGACTTATATTAATTATAAGGCCAGGTTATCTCACAATGTTTTCATGAAAAATGTTCAGTTTATGAGATGAATATTACAATATAGCATTATCTTGTAAATAGGAAACCTATTTTAGACCTTTTGGAAGAGGCAACTAGATTCAATTCCATTTGCGTTCAAAAATGCCTTAAACCGATGTCAGTAATGGCCACGGTAAATCTTAAAAGTACATTATAATGAATGACAAAAGTCACATTGGTATTTACCCATGCATAAGAGGCAGTTGCCTTATTCACTAACCCATCATTACATATTAAAATAAAAATTTCAATATTTCATTAAAAGAGGTATGAGGTTTTTAAGTAATCTTTACGAAAATCGAAGTAAAAAATATATTACATAAAAATAAAATGTTGTAAGTGACAACCCTAGGTTGAAGATAAATAGCAACCGTGAGCGGAACAGATGCACTCGATGGATGGCCGGAATAGTGGAAATTAAATTAATGCCTCCAAAGTCAGTTGGTGGCGCTGTAGCAAGATGGAAGTGAAAGAGTTATAAGAGAATGTTTTATGATCTACTCTTGAAGCTAACAGCATACAAAATTTATCTTATCGTTGCATTACAATAAAGACAGTCTTTTAATCATTTATCAGAAATTTCGTAGCACTGTGCTACGCCGTTGCTAGGCCGTAGCAATATGGCTACGAGTTTCGCCAATTGTTTGTTGACAAAGGCATAAAGAAATAGAAAATTGTAGTATACAAGAAAGGTGATAAATCAATGTATATTTTCAAGTGCAAGCCTATCTTTCTTTTACCTAATGACCTTTATTAAGACAAGTTGATAAAAGTGGGGTCATACGGCATCAAATAAATTCGCCCCCATCGGTATCAATTGGACAATACTTCTTCTATTATATTTTCTTGAATGCATTTTTCTGTAAGTATGTGAAACCACGTAAAGTCGTGCACAATGTCCGTGATACATTTTATACTTGTCTTTTGTCCAGTTGTAAAATTAGAAACGTGGATGTAAAGGATGATATGGAAGAGGCATTTCACTGTCAATTATACTGTGAGTACTCATTTTTACCATCTAGAACGGCTTAACTAATTTGGCTATTTTTTTGTTGTTTTCATAGGTTATTGAAGGGACATGGTTAGTATAATTTTTTTATCGAAAATCACCCAAAAATTCCAAATTTTTAATAGTATTTTGTATGTCGAAAAATGTGACGTTTATTAAATTACACCTGGGCAAAGCCGGAGCGAGTGATAATAATGTATAAAAATTACTTGAAATTTCGCCGATTAAAAAAAAATGAATTTAAGTAAGTGGTGACTTTTGTTAAACTTAAAAGTCTGAATCAATTGAACTTCATATTTTAAATTATTGACATACAGGGATATGCTTAGAAAATCAGTATTTTTTTTAACATAAGTGTGGCCAGATTGAATAATAATTTACACCGAAAATTGCAATTATTTAGTTGACCTATTTTAATTATTTTCTTCACATAATTTTACTTCGAAAAAGTCGAAATGTTTCTGACAAATTAGTGCTCTACACTCAGTCCTAACCACAAGCCACATCCAGCCTCACTACCTCCTAGTTCGGACCAGCCGAAGTAATACGAGCTGCGGTTTTATTGACAATCACTGCGCCGATATTGGCTCCATTGGTTCCGCACAACTGTAAACTTTCCCGTGAGACCAATAAGTCGAGATGTGTCCCAGTGTCCTTAATTAAAATACCTATAAGTGCTCCTGTGTACCTGGGGGCAATTCTGACGAACGATGGCAACCTAATAACAGTTTCAATCTATGTAAAATGCCTCTAATTTATACACATTTTTAATATATATTGTCGCTGAGATAAGACTGCGAATTGGCCTTCCGGAGTGTCTATGAAAATGAAGATACATACATAATATCACGCCTGTAATCCTCAAAGGATTAGACAGAGGTGTAGTGTTAGAAAATATGGTGTTGTATATATTTTTGTTATTTATAGCTAAATTTTTTGTACGTTGTTTGATCATTCTTCTTGAACATCACTTACGCCAGTGAAGGAAATCATCGTGAGGACACCTGGACTTATAATTAATGTTAGTCTGAAATCACCAATCCGCCTTGAACAAGCGTGGTGATCAGTTCTCGTGCCTTCTCTGTATAAGAAGAGGTTTTGCTCTATATGCTTTGCTCTACTATGGGACTATTTTTACAAGAAAATTAAACATGTTTTAAGATTGAAGACGTGTTTTCATTACATTTTATTGACCAAAGAAAAGGTCAAACATGGTCCTAATAGGCTAGAATTATTATCTTAATATATAAAAATTACGCATCACATTGTTTATCCGGGATAAACTCCGAAACTACTCAACCATTTTTTATGAAATATGGCTTACTGATGTATTTTGGTCAAACTTAAAAGATAGATAGATAGTTTTTATCTCGATTATTGACCTCAATATATTTACTTACTTCAAGCCACAGCAACGCGTGGTCGAGTCAGCTAGTTATCTATTACATTTCAAACTCTAGGCAGTTAGCATTGAGCTGAGTATTAAACATTTAATATTTAACGCGCCCATGCGAATAACCGCTAATACGCTTGAATTTGGTTTCTCCCAAATCCGGCAATCCCGCCGCTATATTTACGAGCGATATTAATACCGAATATGCATGTGGTTCCTGGTATCCTAGTATTGCATTTCATATTTCGGAGTATATTTTAACATAACCATAAATCCGTGAGTTGTCAAAATAATAATAATATATTCGTGCTCTGGCGACACGGTTGGCGTAGTAGCTGAGTGATTGGCTGTAGCGCTGCTGGTCGTGGCTTCGATTCCCGCACGGAACATATATTTGTATGGACTACAGATAGTTGTCACTGCCTCGTTGGTCTAGTGGTCGCAAAGGGCGACTGCAGAGTATGAGGTTTTAAGTTTGATTTTCAGGTCGAACAAAGTATTATTAGGTTATTCCATTAGGATTTTCTCAGTCGAGCCTCGAAGCCTGGATTTGTGCCCGGTTGATGGTAATAGGCTCGCCCCCTATTACATGGGACTTCAACATAACTGGCGAAATGTCAGTGTACTAATCAGTACTCCTCCGCCTTGTTGTGATGTTAGATAGTTGTGCCAGGTCTGTTTATCTGTGTATGTAATTTTATATGTTTCTATACGCACTCAGGATACATTAAAAATTTCTAGTGACGTTCTACTAAAGAAAAGAAAGAAAATATACCGTACAGAACCCTATAGCGCAATTTTTGAGATACACAAAAAAGATTACCATTACAGCAATCAACTATTGTAATCTAATTCTATTTCGACGACATGTTATTATTCTGAATATTCCAAGAAAATCAAAAATAATAATTGGATTACATCCGAAAACCCATTTCTAGTACAAACATTATTTTATATATTCCGAACTTATTTAAATAATGATGTAAGTTTATATGTCAAGTCGGGTAAAAATATTTTAGTTTGCTTCAAGCATTTGTCTTATACAAGCTGAGTGCTGCGACTTCGTATGCATGGTTTTTTTCACCCGCGTTATGTCTTAGGTTACTGCTCCACTCCCGAGGGTGCTAGCGTGATGCTATATAGCCTATACTATTCGTCATAGTTCTAGCTATCATGTTCAGTCAGCAACAAAAGTCGATTAACATTTATGATTTTTAAATCCTAATTATTAAGTACAATATTAAAAGTGAAAAGCAATAAATATCAAATTAAGATAAAATAAAACCTTAGCTATTGCCTAAAATTCTGAAAGCCAAAACATTATGTGTTAAGTGTCTGTTTGAATGATATAAAAAAGGAACATTGTTAATCGACTTTTGTTGCTGACTGTACGTAAGGGTGCAGGGGTGTGTTTATTTAATTTTATTTTTTTAGTGTTAATACCAACTTACACACTTCTTACTTATTACATAACATAAAGATAACATAACATCACGCCTGTAATCCCCGAAGGGCTAGGCAGAGGTTTACCCATTAGTATACCCACATTTCGCCAAATATGTTAAATCTCAAATTGGCTTAGCTATTGTGTCAGTTTCCATCTTGCACTATAGTTTGACATCTGTGTGACAGTGACTTGGAAGTAATGTTTATTCATATCGACCTATACTACTAAAAAAAGCTAAAGTGATGTTCTGTTTGCCTAACCCTCCGGGGATTACAGGCGTGATGTTATGCTGAGCTGCAATTTGCAAAAATGTACATTAGTGCTTTTACTTTGAAGCGTCTGGCAATTTTTTTTTATCTAGAGTAGGTTGTCTAAGTTATTAGCACAGTGCGAAGAATTACCGGGTAACTTCAGTGCCGAGTTATATTTCTATTAGGTCTCAATTCCGGTTGGCTGTCGGGCAATTTAATCAGCGATTGCTCGACCTACATTTTTAGGTCACAACGTGCGATCACCTTTAATTTACAAATATTTTACTATTTTAGTACAGTAGAAGTAGTGTAGTAATGTGTGGTAGTAGTGTTTTACTTTTTTTTTTACTGGTAGAGAATGCGTAAGGCAGTCCGCCTTTGTACCTTTTTGTTGCATAAAGTTTAAATGAATAATAAATAATAAATATTTTATTGCGACTGCTCAGGAGGTCTTAAGTTCGATTCCTAGGTCTGACAAAGTGTTATTGGGTTTTCCATCAGGATTTTCTCAACAGGGGCGGGGCAGTCAATCAGCTCTTTATAGTATCTAATTACTATTACAAAACGTCTTTTGGGCACAATTCGATGCGGATGAATTTTTGATGCCATTTAGTTTAAGTTTCTCTTTCTTTTTTATTCTGATTGTTTTTCTTCTTGTTTTTAGTTAAGCTTGTAAATAATGTATTATATTAAATAACTCCTTAACAAAACTATTATAAATGTTAAAGTTTGGATGGATGTTTGTAGCTCAATCATGCCAGAAAGGCTGAACGGATTTGAATGAAATTTGGCACAGATTTAGATTATAGTCTGAAAAAACGCAAAGCTACTTTATATCTCGTAAATTGTACGGTTTTCGTGAGTTAATATACTTTGACGCAGACGAAATCGCGAACGGGAGCCAGTTATATATAAGTACAAACTCGAACGTACGAACGAACTCAAAGTATGAACGGGCGAATTAAATTCAGAGTCGTTTAAAACTCCGTAATTCTCCTCTTGACCTTGTTTCGGTAGAAACCGGACCGGCTGAATGTACGGCCGTACGGCACCGTACAAAAGAGGAACTTTATGTTAAGTGTTGCGGATTAAATGCATGAGTGAGTATGCGGTCCTAGTCAAAAGAATTTTAAGTGAGGCGGAATATGGGCGGTTATCATAGCGTTTAAATTTTCGTGATGATGAGGATTTCAAAAGGCCAGCCAGGGGGCTTAGACAAAGTAACATCGCTTCGTAGCGAAACGATATCTAAATTCGTCATCGTCTCTGAAATAACGACAAACATTTTATAGCCAATGTAACACTATGGTCGCGATCACGATCGAGGCGAGGGCGAACACAGAAAGCGCTGCTTGTCTTGTGCATGGGATAAACACGATAACGATTCGTTACTTTATGGTTTCGTTATGAATTATAACATTGTCTACCAAATTGCGAACGATGTCGATTGACCACGTGACTTAACGCGGCTTCTGTCAATCCCATACATTTTAGTCTTTTCTAACTTCGTTATCGTTTTGAAGTTGTTACTTTGTCTTTGTTTGTTTGTGTGCTTCGATCTCGCATAGGAAGGGTTCCGTCTTGACGTACAATATTTACATTACATACATTCTTAAAAACGTGTCTTGAATAACAGTTTTACAAAAATAAAAGGTTTTAGACATATTTTTAATATTGCCTATCCGCGTAAATACCTAATATTTAATTTTTCTTTGCGCGGATCTGTAATTATTTTTCTGCAATAAATGTAACTGTAAGATAGTCTGTATAACATGAGCTATTTTACAATAAAAGTTCCGTAAAAATCAGTCTAGCCATTTCTGAAATAAGCCGAAACAAACAGACTGACAAAAATGAAAATAAATATGTTTCTGTTATAAGTACAAACAGACATTTCAATTTTATTTATTTAAATAGATAGTTAGGTATTTCTGTGAGTTATAAGACCTGAAATTAGTTTTGATAACAACAATTTATTTATCCGCAGCTCCATTTTAAATCACCCTGTATAAACCAAGGTTTAGCCAGTAAATTAAATAGGCACACTTGACATTGTTTACTGCTTAAAAACAATAAAGTCAGAATATATAAAACTAAGTGTATTTTACGTTCGGCCATTACCAAATGTTTACAACCCCTGGTCACGGATATACTTAAACGTTAACGTAACGTAAACGTCTAATAAATAAACATTTAATTTCTTCGTTTATATTTCATTACATGGTCGGTTTATTTTATAGATGTATTAAAGAAAATTGTTTACAAAATTTAATATTATAGAGGAAATTGCTAAATTTCATTTAGATGTACAGTGAACAAAAGAGATCGGTATGCAAGGTCGTAAAATATAGTTAGTTTTCTTAAAGAAAAGTAACTATATTTTACGACCGAGTCGGGCAAAGTGTTATTGGGTTTTTCCATCAGGAATTTCTCATTAGCAGCCTCGGAGTCTGGATTTGTGCCCGGTTGATGGCAATAGGCTCGCCCCCTATTACATGGGACTAAAAACATAACTGGCGAAATGTGGGTGTACTAATGGGTACTCCTTTGCCTAACCCTTCGGGGATTACAGGCGTGATGTTATGTTATGTTATGTTTTCTTAAAGAACCCATGGATGTTTTCAAAAGTTTTTTAATTTAAAAGTAGATATTAAACAGTTCATTAATTATGTTTAGTTTCAATCAAAGACATCCAGAAGTTTCTAAAAAAACTTTAACTACATCTGACTACGTTTACAAACATATAGACTCACATAAATAAACAGCCAGATCCGGGACACCTATCTGTAGGCCATACAAATATTTGTTCCGTCCGGGAATCGAACTCGCGACACACAGCGCAGCAGCCAATTGCTTAGCCACTGCACCAACCGTGTCGTTCCTTATGTTTGTATGTTTTTTTTTAACTGCCTCGTTGGTCGCGAAGCATAACTGCTGAGCATGATGAGGTCTTGGATTCGATTCCCAAGTCGGGCAAAGTGTTATTGGATTTTCCATCAGGAATTTCTCAGTAGTAGCTTTGGAGTCTGAATTTGTGCCTGATTCATGGCAATAGGCTCTCCTCCTATTACATAGGACTTAAACATAAGTGGCGAAATGTGGGTACACTAATGGGTACACCTCTGCCTAACACTTCGGGGATCACAGTCGTGATGTTATGTAATATTTTTGACAACTAACATTGTCAAAGCAGACAGTGTTAAACGAAGAGCTTCTAAAGAGCGTTTAATGTTGACATACCTATTCATTTCTGAAGTATCCAAAGACTAGGTACTGTAATTTGAATTTCTTGATACTTGATCGCCTGTCAACGCATAAGTTGCCTTTGTAACTTCCAAATACCAATTTAGAACCTGACACATACACTACACATGTGTCAAGTCTCAGGAAATATCTTTCACTACATATCCTTGTAAAGGTCGGTATACACGAAAGCGGTTCGGCATTTGGTTTGGCATACTAAACATATTAAAAAAAAACATACCAATATTATAAAAAAAAAATATCTCAATATTATAAAAAAACATACATTGGTATGTTGGTATATTATTGAATATAAAAAAAAACATACCAATATTATAAAAAAAAAAACATACTAATATTATAAATGAGAAAGTAATACGTAGTAGTAAGTGTGTGTCTGTCTTTTACGTTTTCACGACTAAACCTCTAAACCGATTTTATGATAGGTACAGGATTAATTTGAACTCTAAGAAAAGACATGGGCTACTTTTTACTCCGCGACTTTATCTGCGTCTGCGACATTTTCGCGGACGAAGTCGCGGGTAAAAGCTAGTATCATCTAAAACTATGTCCAGGTGAAATGACTGTCGACCAGAAAGAGAAGTTTGGTTAATTTTCCTGGAATGTCACCCTTTTTTTAGAGGATAGGAAATCATGGAAAGAAAGAAAGAGAAAGAAAAATATATATGACTTCTTCCACTCTGGGCAGAGAGGAGGGGTCAGGGTGTCAGATTCTTACTGATTAAAATCCATCCGTGTTCCTCCTAAAGCCCTTTTGCGTTCCAAGGCCGCGGTGACTCTTTCAAATAACATCCGCAACTTTGGTAAGGAATATCACTCTTAAGCTATTAACCTTAAGAGTGTCATTCCTTTCGGGGTTGCGGGACGTCTTAACAGGATACCGTGGCCCCGGAACGTAAAGGGCAACAGAAGGAACAGGGTGGTTTTTTAGTCAGTAAAAGTCTGACAGTCCCTTTCGCCCCACCCCGGGCGGAAGGAGTCATTTGATGATTTTTACCACCTAAAAAAAAAGAGTGTCATTCCTTCATTTATTTTTTTAACTTAATGACTCCGTATTTCTTTTTGAAATACACAACAAAAGATGTTTTATAAAGAATTTAATAATAAATAAATTACAGTGTCATCTGTCAGCGACACCGCTAATTTCAACGTCACTTTCCAACATTAATATTATTTAAGGCGTCGTTACGACAGGTTTTTGAGACAGTGCGTTTATTTGCTTTTATTATAATTCTTTTCTTTTTACAAGCTTTTATTTAGCTTGCACTGTTCGTATGTAAGTAAGTTGTCCTTTCAAAATTTGTAAACCATTTGTCGACCATTTGTTGTTATCCCATTGAGCTAGTTCTGATGACAATACAATGTCAAATACTCAATATTCTATTAATATTAAATTAAAGCTTGTTTTTCAAAAATATTATTATATTGTTATTTTTTGTAAGATAATTTCCGAAAAGATATTAAAGGAAGATATAGACCAAGGCCATATAATGAATGTTATGACTTATCAAAGCGTGTTTCGGGAGATTGTAGTCTTGTTAAAATGGCTGGTATTAGTTATTATTGGTTATTTAAACTAAAAAAATTGAATAGGGTCTTTTCTCTTGTAAATGACGTTCAAAAGTGCCTTTTAATGATCTAATTATAATAATTGATTTGACTTTGATGTGCTTTTGTTTTGTTTCCTGCAACAGTATAGTGAAATTAAAACAAAATCACAGATCGGTAACGATCCTAAGACTGCAAAAACTGACAAGCATTTAAAGGCTTGATAAACATGCTTGATATAACGTCAAGAACAGTGTTCAAATATTAATATGTACTCGTATTTCCATTATTTTCATCAAGCATAATCAAGGACAAAGCTGGCTTATCAAGTAAGTACATCAAATCTAGTCCAAATCGATTCAAATTTTTCCACAAGCATTTTTTACCCTAAAAGACTTCAGTAAGTACCTAATACACTGTGTGATCAATATAAGTTCCATTTGTCAAAATCAGTCCAGTAGATTAGACAGAATAGAAAGCTCATACATAGTTAACATCGGCCGGCGCGGTCAATTGGCTCCACTTGTATGATAAAAATCATTAATCATAATTTTATTATTCTAGAGTTTCTGGATTCCTGGTAGCTGGTAAGGCACTCCATACTAATATTATAAAATAATGTGAAAGTTACTTGGTCTGTCTATCTATGTGTCTGTCTGTCTATTTATTAAACGACTGCCCCAAAAAAAAGCGTGTTATGTGTTCAGGGTTAATGTATGATAGTATGATAGTTTCTTTATTCCACCATAACTTTTAAACGCCTGAACCGATTTAGATGTATGGGGTATAGTTACAATCCTTGCATCTTTCCGAGTAACATAGGCTAGTAAAAAATAAAAAGAAACCGGTGTGGTTACTTTAAAACGTAAATTAATACCAACCTCAATTTATCTATATAATTTATGTTTACCGTCTAGAATTTGACAATTAGATTTAATAAATATATTACACTGTAAATATAAAACGTAAAAAAAAACTGACGAGTAAACAAAGTATAAATATATGTGCTTAGCAGTCGTGTTATTTAATTTTTTAATTATAGTAGGTTGTCTGTTTGTCTATCTATCTGCCTGACTCAAAGCTTTCCAACTAAATCAACCATTATCACCATAACCAAACCAACCAACCATTAACCATTATATAAAATTTGTGTTAGTTTATAGTTATTGTACTTATTTATTTATGTATTTGTGTTTTATGGGCCATAGTTGCCTGAAATAAAGGTTTATTATTATTATTATTCACATTTATTTATTATATATACATATATTATTACATTTTTAAATATTTATATGAAAAAAAAATAGAAACATTTAAAAATATTATTCTTATTATTAAAACGATTTTGTGGTTTAATTTTACACCCCAAGAAAGAATGTAGACTACTTTTTTCCGTGTCTTCGTCTGCATCCACGATAACCGTTATTTAGACAGGTAACTTAAAGTCAACTTTAAAATACTTTGATGTCGTGTTGACCCGAGGTGTACCCATTAATACACCCACATTTCGCCAGTTATGTCTTTAGTCCCATGTAATAGGGGGCGAGCCTATTGCCATCAACCGGGCACAAATCTACTGAGAAATTCCTGATGGAAAAACCCAATAACACTTTGCCCGGCCCGGGAATCGAACCCAAGACCTCATGCACAGCAGTCGCGCTTTCGACCACTGGACCAACGAGGCAGTTATGATTAATATTAAGCCTGAAATCTCCAATCCGCCTTAAGGAAGCGTGGTGATCAATACTCGTGCCTTCTCTATATAAGAATAGGCCTTTGCCCCGAAGTGGGACAATAACAGGCTATTATTGTGCCAGTAGATCATAATTCAAAGGCTGTCTGGCAGAGATCGGCTTGTATGATAAGCATTTCATTGTACATTATTAATTCAAACATAATGCTAATCTATTCTTAAAATAATCTTCTTGGAATATATCCTGCGCCTAACACGAGCGAGCGGAGTTAATGTAATGGAAATACCCGATTTGTACATACTGATTGTTTAGTTTAAAGACTTTATATTTTTAACTAATTTCTGCCCACGCTTCGTCTGCGTCAAAGATTTCTCCATATGCAAAATTTGGGCCCACGTTTCATTACCTTGGGGATTTTGGAAAAACCGTTCTACCGTTCGTAAATAAACGGCACTCACACCTGCAGCAGTAAGCCAGGCAGTACAGCCGTGCCGTGATTGGCTTACCTCAATGCTTACCTACACATATAAAACATGGACAGGCCGTAATAATGCAGACAGACACTATTAAAAAGATTAAAAGAAAACAGTGTACCACTCAATTATTATAATCACACTCATACGCGAACAAACGCGACCTACACGTGACCTAATTCGTACGAGCGAGTGCAAACAGTCCCTTATTACCATAATCCATAAAGTCTAACTTGAGGAAAAACATTTATTTCTTAACTTATTCCTTTGTGAGAGGATTTATTTGTTAAACCTGTGTATAATTGTAATTTATTTCGTTTGCTTTGAGGATATTTCGTAAGAGGGAATTTTAAAACAGTTTTGTTTGCTGAGTACTGAGGAGACTGTGTAGTTTAGTCATATTTAACCTTATTTGATTAGTTTTAAATATGAGAAAAACTCTGTTCCTAATTTGAAAATCTTGACCGTTTGCCTTGAAGGTTGACAAGCGGGTTTTAGTTAAAAAAAAAACTAGTTATTTCTTTCCCGAAACTGCGATCGTGTGGTTTTAATCACCCGCGTTTAATTACTTTTTTAGTTACTATTTCGCTCCCTTGAGTCGTAGCGTGAAGTTTTATAGCTTTTACTATTCCTCATAAATCTGGCTATTATGTACAAAAAGATTTTTTCCAATCCGATCGACACTTCCAGAGATATAAAGAAAATAAGGGTCTTTTTACACTTGTAATATAGATCTATTTATTCTCACTAGCTCTGCTAAAATGATAAAGGCGGTTCAGAGATATTAAACTATAAGGAAGTCCACTAAAATAATTTACATAGAATCTCTAGTTAATGTGTGGCCGACGTCACCATTGTACGGCTTTCAATTGGAAGCCGGGTTTCGAAAATAAAGTTGCAGTTTCATTGTTTCCCTGCGGTGCGCGGTATGAATGCATTCATTCGAATGAATGGGACTGAACGTATGAATGTAATTGTTTTACAAGTCTTTGTACGTTCGGAATATTATATTGTTCATGAATTCTATGGAAAAAGGTGATATTGTGTTATAAAGGTTACTGTAGTTATAACTAAGCTGTTATTTGAATGAAGCACTTGTTTTATTAAATACTGGGTGAGTTTTAATTTACAAAGTGAAAGCACTAATGGATTAAAAACAATTTTTAGTACTAAACCAACACAAAAATGTAAAAACAGTTATGTTATACAAAAATGTAACCACGATCAAAATGAAACACGATATTAGAAGAGAAAAGTGTTAGCTATTTAGTACAGGCAAAATTTATGAGTTCACGTCACCGACATGCTGACGTGACCGCGTCACTGACATGCGAATGTGACGTAAAGTTTTCACTTCCATCGGCAGTGTCCATCGATTATCTGTTTTCTTTTTATATTCTGTAGCAACGTGAAAAATTTACTGCAATACAATTCTTACTACCAGGAAAACAGATGCAAAGTTATGTAAAGTAAAATAAATCAGTCTTCCGTGCTTTCCCTCTGCGAGTAGCAATACCTGAAGTGTATGCTTCTCGCGTAAATTGCTAAGGTGAGTGATTGCATACAACTTGCATCCTAGGTTCCTGGTAGTCTCAATAGGTTTTCTATGTAACAGGGTGCAAGGAACATCGTAATACAAACGTTTATATTGGATTCAGTAAATTCTAGTTACTGTTAATATTTTTTGTGGGATACAATAAATAATAGCAGTTCTGTTGGAAGTCCTCGTGTATTTTTAGGGTTTTGTATTAAAACTAGAAACTCTTTTATTATATTTCTTATTGCTGTGTATCTTTCTATCTATCTGTATGTGTGCCGGTCCGTCACACCCTCATTAAATCTAATTTTTAATCAATTTCTACGGAGCTGTACAAGTTAAAGTCACATAAAGCGATTTTCTATTTTTACAAGCTTTTATTTAGCTTGCGCTGTTTGTATATTATATAAGTATGAATGTAAGTAAGTTGTCCTTTCAAAATTTGCAAACCATTTTTCGACCATTTGTTGGTATCCGATTGAGCTATAATTTTACATACACCTTTAGTTCTGATGACAGTACAATGTCCAATACTCAATAATTATTGGAATAATTTTAAAATAAAGCTTATTTTAACAAATATTTTTTAAAAACAACTGACAGCTACAGAAAACGACAAAGATCGTACTGTGCGCTCTTTTATTGCTTACAATCAATTTTCTTTTAAATCGAAATAGTGCTATGCTATTCCAATTTCAAACACCTTTTGAAAATTCGAATCTGTGAAGAAGAATACACCTCTCACTTTGAATGAATGTTTCAAAGCCTTGACCAGCAGACGAGAATGTCTCGTTTCATATGAAAAGGCCGAAAAGCTACAGGAACCTTGACCTCTCAGACAAAGAACTATTTCAGGTTCAGAAACAGATATGTCACTAAGATTTGTTTGTAGTCAACGTTATTTCAGTTGAAATAGACGCCCAGTACCTATTGTTGGAGATTTTATCTATGTACTGTATTTTGAAAACGAGAAGAGTTTATTTGTGAAGATTTAGGCTCGCTCGCACCATGAAGCATTTAATTCAATTAAACTATTTTCAGACACTTTTGAATTGTCAAGGAGTCTGTCAGTTAGACAAGAAGTTCATCGACAATGAATACAGAATACTTATTACGTGTTTTAACACGCCAAATGTATTTAGGATCGTTGTGCAAGCGAGATGAAATAAATGAGATGGCTTTTTATGGATGAAATTTTAGATTAAAATCTCTAGTACCTATTATTATACTAACATTATAAATAATTAAAATACGTTTGTTTTTTTATGTTATTTTGTTTGTAAGGCGTAAACTCTGCAACTACTGGTCCGATTCTGAAAATTATTTCGCCAGTGTTGGCAATACACACAAAGGACCAGACCTGGAACAACTACCTCTATGCCATACAAATATATGACCCATATGGAAATCGAACCAACGGCATACAGTGTAACAGCCATGTATATCATACACATTGTTTATACAAGAGTTAATCATATATTGTGATCGTGTAAATATAGCTTAAGAGCTTAATCATGTAGTCGACCCGGTGGCAGTGGGCTGGTGGGCTCGGTGACGTGTCACAAAAAGCAATTTATCATTTTCATTAAAAGCGAATTTCAATATTTACCGTTTCGTTATTTTTCATCATCGCGTCACGGCGTTATTTCAGGCTTTCGATTGTTTTTACATTCAAAACTGCACGATTTTATAGAACTAATTTAGTAAAAGTTGTTTTTGATTGTATTGTTACTGTTTAATACGTTAACTTGAACGTTTGTATTGTTATATACATATTTGCACGTTTAAAATGTAAGGAAAGAACTACAAACATTTTCTAAGCTTAAATGGAGACTTGATATGTAATGTACCTATGCCAAATATGATATGAAATAAGCAATATATTTTTATTAAATGATTTTTTAACTTAAAAGAATAAAATATCGTTTCACAAAAGGATTCGACACAAATGCTATATCATGTCAATCAATTTGACAGCCATTTAAATTTCGACTTTTAATTCTATTCAGCAACTTGACAGTTCAAAGACAAATAATGTTACCATATTACAACTAATAGTGTTGGGGTAGTGAAAATTTTGCGTAAGGAACGAATGATAAGAATGGTTTAATAACAAGTTAAGTATAATTATTATTTAAGTTCATTCAATTTCGTTCATTCTTACACCACCTCACTATCTTTTTTTTATCAAAACTTAGTAACCCTTTAACTGTCAAGTTACTGAATAGAATTAAAAGTCGAAATATAGAAACAGAGTAAATATGGTGCCCGGGGTGTCATTATCTGTCAAAATTGCCTCTAATTTACCTAACTACACTTTTAATTAAACATTGATTGTCACTGAGATGAGATTATGTCGTACTATACAGCTTGTTCTCGTGAATGTGGTTATTATATACAAATCCTTTTTCCCAATCTGACTGATGATTCCAGAAATTAGCGCGTTTAAACAAACACACAATAAACTCTTCAGTTTTATAATATTAGTACAGAAATGTAATAGAAAGCAACAAATTCTACAATGAAATTCCAAGATGGTAGTAATCGACTCAGAAATCACTCTAGAGCGACGTTCCCGCACCGCTAGTGCTCACATAAATAATGTACTGCAGTCTTATGAGATCCTGGTACCCGGTGGGGCATGATTAAATGTTTTGCCGGCATTTGCAGTACAATTTCAGCAATAATGGCTGGCTTACTCTTTCTTTTTCTTTCTTTGTTTTTGCCGTTCTTGTGCCAAATAAACACAATTTATTTCTTTCATAGTATGAAAAGAACTTTGACCACAGTATGCCCATTCTTTACTTAGATCATTTTTCACATCCTGTTCAGAAAATAAGCCAAATTTTCCTTTTGTTGGCGGTTCTGGACAAGTCTTAAGTTTCCTCCCAATTAACAAAAGTTAATTATTTAGTTAGATAAAGTGGTCAAGTAGGTATGACATTGACACACAGGCGGACGGACAGGCGGACAGACAGACGGACAGCGGAGGCTTAGAAAATAGGTCCCGTTGGCACCACTCGGATTACGGGACCATAAATACACACAAATCTTTGCATAACTCTCCCCCCCCTCATGTTTAAATCGTACCTAATTAAATTAGTATCAGGAAAGCATAGCTCTAATGTACTGGTGTACTGTGTAGTATCATGTAAGTAACTTAGAAGAAAATAATAAAATAATTTGTGCCACCAGTTACTTTCCCGCATCGCTTGTAGTGTTGCTATAAATTATGTACAGCGTCATTATGAGATCCTGGTAGCAGAGGGGCATGATTAAAGGTTTCATTTTCATAAAACCGCAGAAACAAAGGGCAAGAAAAAGAAACTTTATTAAAACGGAGAAAAACTATTTTCTACTTATTATTTTATTATACTTTACTTAGTTTTCATTTGGTGCGGGTACTTACTTACTAGTATTACTTTTTACACGCTTGCAAGTATAACATTATAATAATACTAACGAACTGCCCCGGCTTCGCACGAATGCAAATATACGACATTTTCAGTGGATTTCCCACATTTTTTATAAATAAACCTTGTGCGTTAAATAACGAACACAACCGGTCCAATGAAATCGGTCCAGCCGTTTTCGAGTTTTGCGCTTAGCAAAACATTTAGCGATTCATTTTTAATATATAGATTATCGCATAGCTTCAATTACAGATAATATTAACTTGCGTTACGTTCATGTTATACGTTTTCATACATTTACGAATTTTATATTTGGTGTTAAAAATCAGTGTCTAAGCTAGCGCGCAATGTACGCAAAATATTGCGCTTATGACGTAAAAACGGGGGCCAGGACTCACGGGGGTATTTAAAGTTAAGTTATAACATTTAAAACTTGTTTTCGTAGTTGAAACTTTGGCAGGAAGTTCCCAAGTATGGTCCAGGAGGAAATAATGGTCGGAATGCTGGAAATAACATGTAATTTTTGTTTTTTAGATATACACGGTTACTTTTAAGTCGTTCTGGAACCGAAAGCCATAAACTCGATCATCAAACTCGAAACGATTGGGACCATTTTTTTTAAATAACAATAAATAAAATTAGTTGTTCAGTAAACTTTTACGAGTTAGACGAACATAAATGTACTGAACAGTTGATTTTTTTATTGTATTTTTTTTTTTTTTCATAAAAATAAGCTCAAGTACTTTTGGTAAAAATAGCCTAAAAAACATATCCCTTATTACATCACCAAGTTCGTGATCAAATCAGGGCTCTGTGTACTCAATTGTTTAATTAATGGACCTAATAGGAATATTAATTAATTCAATTAATCTAATTTAGATGCATGAGAGGACAGCGTGTCCCCTGTCCCGCAATTTAGTTACCTAAATCATAATAAATCAATTTTACTAACGAGTTTCATTGTTTTAGGTATTGACTGTTTTTACGAAGAATAAAATATTTTTATCCACATTTCAGCAATTATGTCCCATGTCATAGGGGGCGAGTCTATTGCCATCAACGGCACAAATCCGGATTCCGAGGCTGCTACTGAGTAATTCTCGAAGGAAAATCTAATAACACTTTGCCCAACCTGAGAATCTAACCCAAGCGCTCATGCTCAGTAGTCGCACTTTACGATTACTAGATCAACGAGGCAGTCACTTTAGTATTCAATAGACGAAGACCTAAATACAAAAAAACAAATGTTTTAATCATAGTAGATTGATTGATGATTGATTTATTAGGACCTTAATTCTCAGGACCAACCACTTAGGCGTAAAAAAGGTACCTATTTACTTAAAACACAAAAAAAAGAATTACACATTAGGCACCTTAATCAAATGCTCTTTTATTTAATTTAACGGTTTTTACAAAACTGACTAAGCGTGAGTTGGATTCACCCAATAATGGATCCGTACCATAAATTAGAGCAGGAACCATAATTTTTTTTTTTTTTTACGTGGTTTTTTGAACCCGATTACTAAGATCAAAACTTATGACAGACAGAATGACGGTAATTAAGAATAGAATAAGGTACTAGGCCACTCTGTAGGTGCAGATCTCTAAAAAACCGTTGAGTTATTCCACCGTAACAAACTTCGTGAAACCATTAGTGTTAGAAAACAAAAAAGTCGAAAAGCTTTTAAAAAAAGAACAGAACTTTGTCCCGAACGACGATTTCTATGAATAAATATTGTATTTCGGAATTTGAATTCGCCGGCGTTCGGGAATAAATTGAGGGATTGAGATGCTTTTTTGTTTCGCTAGTTTTGTGATACAGTGGGACAGTGACACGGGAGAGCAACTCTCCTCAAGCAAACGAGGCTCGAATAGGTTATTATCGAAATAAGATAATGTTGAAAGACGTACGCAGGTGTGTGTGTGTGTCACAGTTCTAGCCTCTTAACTCCGGGCTGCTACTAAGAAATTCCTAATAAAAAATCAAGTATTCCCGTTTGAGCACCTATTTTTTGACCACCTATGCATTGCATCTATGCATTGAGCAATTATCTTTACTTTCAATGCATAGGCGCTCAAACGGAAATACTTCGAAAAATCCAATACTGAGGAACTTAGGTACTTATGGTACTTAAGTACACAAGTACCACAGTACCATTTATTGCGAAAATAAATTAAAAACATAAATGCTCAAGTTTCAAACTTAGACTAAAGAAACAACACAAGACTCGACACTCCTTTGTGCTAAAACTTGGCTTGTATTGTACCTAATAAGAACTTTTTGCAATTACATTAGCATAAATAAGCAAGGTAATTACCAAGTTTACCTCGATGGAGGCACGTGTACGTGAAATTGTAATGCTTAAAATAATGAGAACACAGTTAGTACTCAATTCTGAAGTTCAATTCTCGTATTTGGATAGTTGACAACCAATAATTCCAAAAAAAAACTTCTTAAAAAGTAAAACTTGGGTTTCAGTGTTCCTTTAACGAATTTATGTCTTGTTCTCATTGATTAATAGTGTCTAATACCCAATCAAACCATTTACAAGCACTTTAAATTGTCAAGGAGTCGATTCAGAAAGTTTGAAGCTCATGCTCATTCCAAAACCTGCACCGGTTTAAATTCAAAATACCGATTTATATTTTATAGAAATCATTGCTGCCTCGTTGGTCTAGTGGTCGCAAGCGCGACTGCTGTGCATGAGGTCTTAGGTTGGATTCCCAGGTCGGGCAAAGTATTATTGGGTTTTTCCATCAGGAATTTCTCAGTAGCAGCCTCGGAGTCTGGATTTGTGTCCGGTTGATGGCAATAGGCTCGCCCCCTATTACATGGGACTAAAAACATAACTGGCGAAATGTGGGTGTACTAATGGATACACCTCTGCCTAACCCTTCGGGGATTACAGGCGTGATGTTATGTTATGTTAAATCATTGCAATTTCTTCGTAATTTTATACAAAGCGTAGCATACAAATAAAAAAAGATTAATAATGAAATTAACAACACAATTAGTCATCCAAAAAATAAATACCGGTACCCCAAAATATTTCCCGAAATAAATTCTTTAAATGTTTTCACGGGAGCTGTTAATGTGTGTGTAAAGATAAATGGTCTAAAATTACCGGAGATACATTACAGAATTACCGATGTCCATAAATCATGTGAGTAGAGGTGTAACACGGACGGGGCGATTAAAGTTGGTAATGAATGGTTGGAATTTCGTGAAGGTGCGTGGGCTCTTGGTACTTTAGGCGCTTTGCACACGGAGCATTAAGTTGCTCCGTTGAGGTAACTGGCGACTCCTTAAAAGTTTCATGTAAAAGTTGATAGTTGCTACAACGTTGCCGGTTGCCGCAACTATTTGGCAATTTGTGAGCAACTTTCATAGAAGAGTTGCCGTATGACGTTGCCATAGCGAAACTGGAATTGACGGGCACACGGAGAGGGAGGGAGGGTGTGAAATCGCCCGAAGCGTTGCGATTGACGGTTGAGGAAAACGGCAACTTTAAAAACCGGTACAACATTTAAAAGTTGCTACTTACGGCAACTAGCAACTAACTTAGACATCGATTGCGGCAACTGAAAACTGTTGACGATTGCCGCAACTCGAAACTTAAGCTGCTCTGTGTGCGCAGTCCAATTGAAATGTACCTATGTAAATAGCTAGTTGACAGTTGCTGCAATAGTTGCTCTGTGTGCAAAACGCCTTAGTAAGGGTCCTGAGACGCGATGCTCACTTTTTAACATTACTGTAGCGATATCTATCGCACATTTGCACCCACAATTTCTACATCTCGCAATCAAAGTTCGCCGCAAAAACCGTCGGGTAGTTCGGCTCACCTGACACAGCACAAGTCGGGTCGGAGGATCTTCCCTTTTTAATGGAGAATGAGAAACTTTACACCCTGTTATTCGTCTAAATAGCTATGTAGTATGGATTTATTTACTACCCTCTTCTTTTCGTAGCGATAATACATCTATAACACTATACATATAAGCACTGTGAGCCTAGTACGTGGTCGTCCCGTCAAAAATAAAATATAGCCAATGTTATTTGTTGATAATGTAGCTTTCCATTAGTAAAAGATTTTTTTAATAGGTCAGCTAGTTTTTTAAGTTTGTCTATTACTGGCTTTTTCCCGCGACTTCGTCCGCGCAAAAATAAAATAAAATAAAAATAAAAACCAAAATAAAATATAACCTATGTTACTCGCAAATAATGTGGCTTTCTAATGGTGAAAGAATTTTTGAAATCGGTCCAGTAATTTTTGAGTTAATCCATTACAAACAAACAAACAAAAATACAAATTGTTCCTCTTTATTATATCGTTTCTTTTTATAATCTTAGTACAGATTCATGATAGGTATAAATAATACCAGTCCCTTATTGTCCAAAGTAGTGTAGGGCAAAGAATTCCATATTTAAAAGAAATACCTAGTTTCTTTGGGAAAGTTGTTTGTTATCATGAGTGCAATCATGTGTTCAAGTATCGGTCATTAATTCAGTCATCCTGTAAATGTTAGAATTGGATTCATGCAGTCATGCGAGCAGTGGTTAGTGGATACCGAAATTAACGGGATGTATCGATAATTAATCATTCGGTGCGCAGTGACCGCAATTCACGCGTTGCTGTAATTCGTTCGGTTGAGTTCGCAGAATGCAATCATTCTGTCTAGTGAGTGACCCTTGGAATGTTGGTGCAATCGGTAATTCCGTATATTATATTAGTTCTGTATTCTGACTGCCTCGTTGGTCTAGTGGGCGTAAGCGCGACTGCTGAGCATGAGGTCTTCGGTGCGACTCCCAGGTCAGACAAAGTGTTATTGGGTTTTTCCATCAGGAATTTCTCAGTAGCAGCCTCGGAGTCTGGATTTGTGCCCGGTTGTTGGCGATAGGCTCGCCCCCTTTCATGGGACTAAAAACATAAGTGGCGAAATGTGGGTGTACTAATGGGTACACCTCTGCCTAACCCTTCAGGGATTACAGGCGTGATGTTATGATGTTATGTTCTGTATTCAAATACTATCTATTATAAATAAATACAAATGTTTGAATAGTTGTTTGTTAGTTAATCACGCTAAAACCGCAAAACGGATCTGGATTAAATTTGGCACATAGATAGATTACAAACCTACCCTAGTTTACAAAAAATACTTTGACGCGGACAAAGTCGCGGGCAGATGCTAGTAGATTTTAAACGGAACCCTACAATTTGATCACAAACATCTCTTTTTCTAATTTCCATTGTACTTTTGTGTAATAATAGTGAACTATTTTTGGGGGTACTTAGGCACCCCAGTTACAATTTATTTTAATATAATACCTACCTGCCTACCTTTTATAGTTTAGAAGCTCGGCGCCATTCGACATTTTTCGTCTGTAGTAAGCAAAAGTCAAAGGAACCCTTTAAAATAAAACGGGATTTCTCGATAAAGGAAATTTTAGAATCTTTGACGTTTGAATTTTGTTGACAAGTAAAATTTTCGAATGCAATATTTGAAAATGTTTAAAAAAAAGAATTTCGCGTTGTATACATAATTGATAGGTTGATGATAGATAGGAATTTATTTTTCTTTTAAAAATGTCAATTTAAAAGGAATTATAGAATATTTGTTTTTAAATAACGATTCGAAATTATCCATCGTGTTGTTTGAAATCAGAAGGGCAATTTCTCGTAATTAAAAACGAACAAAATCTTTTCGCAATATCATCTCAGCGACATTTAATGTCAAAAGAGGTAAAATAGAGGCATTATTGACAGCGACTGGGATTGAGAACGTTCCTAAAAGTTAGTAGAATTTCCCCCCAGGTCACACAATTATACAGCATACACGTCACAAACCATAAAAAATCATTATCCCTTACTGACAAACGCCACCATTGAGATACTTTCAAAGAACCACTAAAAGTAGCTCAACGATTTAACCGCATAAGTCCTACATACCTACCTAAGAAAAAATAAACCCACCTTCCTTCAGAATTTCAACACTAAAGTCCACTTAAAAGTTCCCCGTGATACTAGGGTTGCAGAAGCGGCAAGGGAGGAGGAGTCTACTACTTTCAAAGAGGATGTAGTACTGTCAAGTACTAGAGTAGACTTGCACTACTTACGCATGACGTTTCTGTGCCAGAGATCTTATATAAGATCTACTTGAAAGATCTCGAGGACGCGCCATGTAGCGAAGTTGACTTAAAAGTAGTTTTTGAGAGTTCTATCTGTGCCACGGATTTTTAGGGTTACCGCGGTTGAAAAGTGTGATTTTGTGCAATTTTTTTACGCTGTTTTAAGTTACACAAATTACCTACCTAAAACGTTTAGTAGGCCCTGAAAAAGTTAACCTTAATTAACTAATCTTTCCTAAATATGGATTGTTTATTATAACGGCACGGGGCTTTAAATCTTGTGTGTTAAAATTACTTTTTTACTATCTTTTGCATCCGATTTCGTCCCGCGGCGGCGTCAAAGTTTAGTATATCATAAAACAGTTTATGACACTTGGCAATAGGGTTGCTTCCTATCAGTGTAATGAGTTTTTAATTGGACAGGTACATCCAGGGATAGGGCGGAAACAGATTTAGAATACGCCACGCCACGCCTCGCCGCGCCACGCCACGTCAATAAAGCTTGCTTAGTAACCTCTTAGAAACAAAAATATTAGTACAAAATAGACATAATGACAAGGTAAAAAAGGTGACGGCTCACGGGTGGCGCGCTGGCATCTAACAGCTGGAATTTCCGAGGCGATTCCGCTGTTATAATGCGCGATACTCATAACCCATGCCTTTTACTACCAAAGGAAGTTTCATCTTCCTTGATGAACTTATGCTCATAAACCTGAAGACTATAAAGTACAAGAAACGTTACATTGTTAGTAACTTTATTTAATACTTTACGTACATATTTCATCTTTATCGTTTTACTCAAGTACTTAATACGTACCATTTTGTCAATTTTTGAGACAATGTAAGGTGTTGTAAAAGGTTTTCTCAGAGAGTTCTTAAGTGCTAAAGTTAAGTTTATTAGTAGAGCACATTAGTAGGTATGTGAATGTAGGTGCTAGTGGTGAGGACTCTATACAATTCGATTCAAGTCTAAGTTACCACTAAAATGCTATAATATTTTGAGCTTGGAGTCAAGACTTTTGCTGAGTGTGTGTACAGTGTACCTCGGTTGTTTCATATGGCAAAGTGTAGAACTAACGCCGCGGCGCGTGCGAGCACCTCTTCGTCGCTTTCTAGAAACTAACACACACTTCATTGTGATAGACATGTTTGCCTTGTCCAATCAAAAATTTAAACGTATGGCTATAGAAATACTAATAATGCTTCAGTATTGTATTATGTTTTAGCATATATGGAACTGTTTTTTGTCCCCAATAAATTAAATTAAATAAAAATTCCTACCAGCTTCACCTTAAGAAGTTACAACCAGCTACGGTTCTACTATTAAACATTAATTAATTCTACTATTAAATTCAGGCAGGCAAGTGCAAGTCAACTTTTAAGTTCTTACTTTTCGAAATTAATAAACGGATTGTAATGAAACTTCTTACACATAAGCAAGATACATACGTCTAAAAAGTTATCAGAGAACATTTTCAGGTCGTCAGAAACCCGAAAGTCTGACAACCAGTCTTACCATGAGGTATCGTATTACCCAGTAACTGAGTTGTGAAGGTCAGATAGGCAGTTGCTACATGTAAATACTGGTATTCGGTTGCATCCGGTTAGACTGGAAGTCGATCCCAACATAGTTGGGAAAAGGCGAGGCAGGTTTTGGTATGCAAATTTCACAGCAGCAGTATTGGATTTAAAGTACAAAGTCGCTTGGCATGACATAGGATGTATGTGTTTTAAGTCCCGTCAATAAGTCGACGTGTTCGGATATTTGAGTTGAAGCTTTACGATTACAATTCCGCATCGGAAATTCCAGCTGTAAAATAATAAATGAATATAAAATCAAGCTGTTAATTAATTTTGCTCGTCGTTCTTCCTCTACCATATTGATTGTACAAAATTATTCATTTCATTTTGAAACGATAAATATTTATTACTTTGACCATTTATTTATTTATTTAATTCGTTGCGCATAAAGTCGGCTGACATTATTATAAAGACCAGCTTTTTCCCGCGAGAATTTTCTTACGGATCTCCAATTTTTTTTACAGTCAAATATAGCCTATGTTATAATCTGATAATTTAGCTTTCCATAGGTGAAATAATTTTTAAAATCGTCAATTGTAGGTAATTTCTCAAGTCCCACGTAATGAGACACAATTTTTCTGTCATACCGGTAAGTCAGCTGGGGCTTGACCGGTTAAATATAGACATTTTTGACAGATTTCGATCGTTTCTAAAAGTTAGTAGAATTGTCTCTCTAAAATCCTAGTCTGTTACATAAGCGTCGCCTTACAGTCTAACCTTAAGGGACGAAATAAAATGGTCTACAGAGAATTCAATAGATTTGTTCCAGTATTCTAACCCTATTTATCCCTAAAAAATAGGGCATCAATATTATTGTAATGAAGGTTCACTTACAAAATACCTAGACACAAGATTTAGTACGTGCCTACAACAGTTTCGCCTAAAAAAACGATAAATCTTAATATATTTCTTTGTTATTTTCACAGATTTTTGTTGTTAGTTTCATCGAAATCTGTATCATGAAACTTGGTTCATAAAACAAATATCTAAACAAACATAAAAAAGCACTTCTTTGTAGACGGAAAACTAATATGGAGTTGATATTTATTTTGTATTTTGTAGAATAAGTAACGGTTGAATGGAACAACTTTGGGCAAAAGGTTTTACCATTTTGTAAATAAATGACACTTTTCCTTAATCTGTGAGTTAAAAGATAAAAGTCTTCTTTAGATATAAAAAAACATCGCCGATCTTATTACACTGACATAATAATACTTTAAGGCGCTTAGCACATAAAGCAACTATTGCAGCAACTGGCAATCGGCAGCCAGCTGTTTACATATATTTCAGTTCGACTGCGCATACATAGCAACTCGAGTTTCGAGTTCCGGCGATCGTCAACAGTTTTCAGTTGCTGTAATCGATTACTAAGTTAATTGCAGCAGCTAGCAACTGTTAAAGATTATACCTTCCTCAAACGACAATAGCAACGCGTCGGGCGATTTTACATCCTCGTTCTTCCTGTGCCCGGCAATGCCCGTGTCGCTACGGTAACTAAAAATTGCTCACAGATTGCCATAAAGTTGCGGCAACCGTAAACGATATAGCAACTATCAACTTCTAGAGGAATCTTTTAAAGTGTTGATAGGTAGTTGCCTCAACTTAAGTTGCTCCGTGTGCGAAGCGCCTAAGTAAACGGCTAGACATATTAGTATTTTAGTTCAAAACAAATATCCATAAGTAATAGGTAACTTTAACTGAAGTAGTTTGTATGTACTTATAAGCAATTGGCGAAACTTCACAGACGGCGTCAGAACCTAACCTATAAAACCTCAAACGGTATATACCTTTTTAGAAGCTGTACGTTTGAGCTATTTGGTAGTTATTTATAAGTTTAGTAATTTGCATTTTAGACATAAACCTTCCTTTTGAATCACTCTATCTATTGATGAAAACCTCATTAAAATCCGTTGCTGAGTTCAAAAGATCAAAGTGGCGGGAAGCGACTTTGTTTTATACTACGTAGAGATGGACTGGACTTGGTAAAATATATATATATATTTCTTGTTTATTAAACCGATAACTGACTCATCATCATCTTCATATCAGCCGTAGGACGTCCACTGCCGAACATAGGCCTCCCCTACAGATTTCCAATAGGACCGGTTGGGAGCGGTTTGCATCCAGCGCGATCCCGCGGTCTTCATCAGATTGTCTGTTCACCTTGCAAGTAAACATCCCACGCAACGCCTGCCAGTGTGTAGTCTCCATTCGAGAACTTTACGGTCCGATACACATCATGTCCCGTTAACTGGGTATCGATACCCATCATGTGTGTGAGTTTTTCCAACTATAAGACTTTATCGTATCAAAAAGACAGTCATATTTCTATAATATCTATACCCTAGTCGTACAAAACAATCAGAGCGCAACAGTACAAGTATAGTTCCAAAAAAAAACTTACCAGAAATCCACGAGCCATTCCACCTTACAGGCTTCAGCTCCTCAGTCAACAGGTCTTGAATCCTTAACCGTCTCCCCTTGACCCTGGGGCCTTCATCGGGTGGCGTCAGCAGTACCACTGACGTCACGATCAGGGCTAGCACTGCTACTATCACGAGCAGCGCTATGAGGATCCCGCGCCAGTTCCGCTGGTTCGGACCACCGACAACCAACTTCTGAAAACAATGGGGATATGTTTAGAACTTACGTGATTCTTGAGGGGTAAGTAGGTGGTTCAAGTTAATGAGGTACATTGGGGAACATCGTGGTTCTTTAAATAAGGAAACAAGCTAATGTTACTTTATAAGAGAGTTTTGACCGAATTTGTCTGGGTACTAGGTAAACATGACTGACAGAAGGTCGTTGCTTACGTTTGCTTCGGCCTTCTCTCAGCCATCATCGTGTTCTCTCCAATGGTCCCGACAAGGCTTGGTAGTAGATCGAATTGGACCCGAGAACTGAGACATATGTCATCTTCATTGATAAACATCGATTATGCTATCTATCGAATCTGACGAGTATGCAATAAATGGTATTAATTCATATGAAACATTTTCTTGATTTGGCTTGCAGACTACAATATCACTTAGCTAAATATTGGATAAAGTGGAGTTTTTTTATCAGTCCGGTAATAAAAAACAACAAATAAAGAATACTATTATACGAGTACCTAACTGTCACAACAAAAACAATAGCCGCCACTATTGTCATCTATAAGCCACGATACGTCACAGCGATTCGTTGATTACTTGAAAAAGGGTTTTATATCGTTCGCTGTAGAACTTGATGGATTAACAGTGTCCAGGAACGATCACTGACATCAGAACGATAGATAGGAGTCTTGGAAGCTCTCGGTTTACGCGTGATTGAGTAACAAACATTTAAACATCTAAATATCACAAACTTTTTACATTCAGTGTAATGTAGGTAGATTTATATTAATTCTTTTTGTTAGAATGTCGGTAGATTTAAGTTATAAATGCGTCATTTTAATTATAACACTGCTGTGGAATACCTACTTGACTTTTTACAAAGTTTCACTTGCACTGTTCGTATGTATGTATGTGAGTGGTCCCTTCAAAATTTGCAAACCGTTTTTCGACCATTTGTTGGTAATTTTGCATACACATTTAACTGTGATGACAAATTGACAATGCAATGTCCAATACTCAATATTGTAATAATTAAAGATTGTTTAAAAAAAAATTTTTTTTATTAATTTACATAACATAACATAACATCACGCCCGTAATCCCCAAAGGGTTAGGCAGAGTTGTACCCATTAGTACACCCACATTTCGCCAGTTATGTTAATTAATTTGTTTGTTTTATTAATTTGTATTGACTAACCTCAAACATCACAATAATATGAAGTAAGATTTTCCTATGAGGGAAAGTCTGTTCTAAATTAGAAATAAGAACATGACAGTCCGCTACGAGGGCTGACAGACTGTTTTACGTAAAATAATAAAAGTAGCTCAAAATACGAAATACTTAATAAGGGAAAAAAATAAGGGATTTTCATATAATAAATTGAAACAGTCTGTACCGTGACCACAATGGACTAGCCACAATACTAACACCCTCTAAAATAAAAGCAGGGAATTAAAAATCAACCTGTATATATTTTTGTATACAGGGTGATTATTAATTTACAAGAAACGTGAAAAGGAGTCATTGTACTCAGCAATATGAACAATTTTTACTACGGGACCAGCCCTAAAAAATATCAACTGTTCCATACTAAAATGCTTTACAAAACAATCAAAATGAGTTTTTATTTTGATGTTTAAATGTTGATCATAATGATGAATACAATGAACCCTTTTCAGGTTTCTGGTAAATTAATAATCACTCCGTATAATTTCCTTCAAAATTACCATAAATTACCTTTTGAATACAGATCTTCAATTAATTATATAAAAAGTAAAAAATATTCTCACACTGAAGGATATGAGGCGCGCTGCCGTTTTCCCGCCAAAATGTCGGCCATTATAACAAGTTAGTGTTGTACCAACGATAACGTTTCGGTGGGGAGGTACTTATTTAGTTTTATTATGGTTCGCCCATAGACAATTTGTTTTAACGCTACATTACTTTTTAAAGGCTATCTTGATGTAAGGTGAACGGGGCAACACACCTGTTAAGTGGGTAGTTTGATATAAAATGTATGGTCTGTTGAATTCAGAAGATTTTGCTGCTTTTAACTGATTTTTCGACGGTTTTCAATGAACTTTCTTTTAAGTTCAATCAAAGTATTTATTTCAATTAGGCCAATAAAAGGCACTTTTGAACGTCATATGCAAAAAAGGATTGTATCTAGTTGCCCCTTCCAAAAGGTAGTTTTGTAAGGAGAAGAATGAGCAAGAAACGCCATACGTACTCTTTTAAAATCAATATTTATACAATATTTGCATACAGAATCATACATAATTTAATATCTATACTCAATATTATAAATCCGAAAGTAATTCTGTCTGTCTTTTACGCTTTAACGACTAAACCACTGAATCGATTTTAAAGAAATTCGGTACGGGGTAAGTTTAAACCCTAAGAAAGGCCATAGGCTCCTTTTAATTCCGCGGCTTCGTCTGCATCCGCAATAATCGACATTTACGCGGATCGCGAGGAAAAGCTAGTATACTAATGTAATAAAGTCAAAGAGATTTGTTTGTTTGTTTTTAGTTACCAGTCGGATTGGAAAAAATATTTTCGTATAAAATAGCCAGATTCATAAGGAATAGTACAGACTATTATCATCCTGTTACTAACCAGGGGAGCGGAGCAGTAACCAAAGACCTATCTTAATACGGGTAAAAAAAAATCACGGGTACGAATTCGCAGGGATTAGCTAGATAATTATATAGGTTTGCGATCGCTAATCCCTCTTGAGTAAGCGCGGCGCCTTCTCTGTATGAGAAGAGGCCTTTGTCCTGCAGTGGATCAGTACTAGGCTGGTATTATTTTACGTAGAATTTTGCACACTGCGTAATATTTAGCTTGACTTATCTTGCAAAGTTTTCCGTGGAGCTAAAAATACTTTAGGATTATACTCTAATCTTTTCAATTAAACTTCTCAAAGGTCCTCCGGATTAAAACGCGTAATCTGTGGGATCATTCGGAGAAGATTGAGTGTCTTACAAGTTGATTCTTTGTCTCTTTCTTTCTCATTTAAATTAGAGGATTATTTATTTATTTATGCATCTGGTAAGACTGGAGGCCGACCACAACATAGTTTTGAAAAGGCTAGGTAGAAAAAAAAATGTCTCTCTAGTATAAAAAAATATCAGTCAGAGTCTTATAAACTCGCTAATAATCGACCAATCAGCATATCTATGTCATATTTCTCATAAATCTGTCAAAAAGATTTTTTGCAATCCGACTGGAGTTTTAGAGATAAGAGCGTAGGATATCAAACAATCAAAAAATCTCTTTAGGTTTAGTATATTCACCACAATATCTGGTCTTAAATATAGCCTACCAACCCTTCTCAAAAAGGAATTTTACTCGTATGCTATGCGGTGCAAAAGCGACATTTTTTAAGATTTCTTGATCACAAGAAGAGGTCTTGACAATTCAAAAGTGCCTGTAAATGGTCTAATTGAAATAAATGCTTTGACTTTAAAGAATTTTTGATTAGAAATCCTTTAATGAGATTTGAATTTCACGAAGCACTTACAGTCCGAGCACCAGGGCTGCATAAAAATGTATATACTACAGTGTTTAGTATACCAAAGTAAACTTACCTTCTACCAAATCGTACGGTTAAGATTTATCTAGTATCAAGACTAAAACTTAAACTCTGCTTATCTCAAGCGAACGTCCTGCACATTATGCGACATTAAGACGTCGCGTCATAGTGATGACGTCATTAGGCGTCGTTAGCTTCGCCACATGTACCTATGAGTATACTTACAGTTGGTAGAAAATGGCTCTAATGACTTGTTTACACAATGGCCCATTTTGGTGCCACTTGGAATTAGAAGGAACTACAGTAAACTATACAGATTAATTAGTGACAAGAGGGCAGGCCTTTTCTGGGGGCATTAAAATCAGCATTGCCAATCATCGCCTTTTGGGGGCTTTTGTCCCATTTACAGCGTATAAGGACGTTTTTTTTGCCCTATGTCCTAGCTTACCCCTTTTTCTTTTATATTTGTTTCATAAATTATAATTTTAGTCTTAATTATAAGCTTTGTGCTTTGTTTAATTATGGATTTAGATATTTGATATGTAAAATAAAATATGTTTAACATCATTTTTGACTATAGCGGATTTAAAATAAATAAAAAAATATAATTAGTACGGTAATCATAGAAGAAAGATCACACATTTTTGACAGTGGCTACCAGGTAAACATAAATTGAAAGTATTCTAAGAGTGCGAATCTTTCACTTATTCGTTTCGTGTACTAACCCCTTCCATTATGTTACTTATTACTCTTAGGACATTATGTTGTCCAAAAGCCAAAAAACTATTTGAAATTACTTCCGTACCTTTAAAACCCAGCCTTACTTAAAGCACTTGAATCTTTCTCACTATTATATCCAAGTCTAGTGTTATACGGCTCATCTTTCCTTATGGCCGGAGATGGATAAATTATACCAGGGAAGCAGCATCTGGGTAATTTTTCTTTAGCTTCCACGCTTTTACATTTTTCTTGGGATACTGATAAAATGAAGGTTATAAACGTCAGGGCCCTAATTTTATTTTGAATCATTGGTTTGTCGATAGGTTTTTAGACACAGTCTTTAGTTATTTAAAACTAGCGTCTACTTGCGACATCGTCCGCGTCAAAGTTGATCGGGGGGCACAGTAGTCCCCCGCCAAGACGAGCCAAGCGAAGCGCAAGGGCACTACCTACCTTTTCTCGAAGTGTTTCGTCGTTTTTTTGAACCCACATAGAGTTGGTATATTATTTTCGGAATAAAAAGTAGCTTATGTGCTTTTCCAGACTATAATCTATTTTTATGCCAATGAATTTAATTCGACACAATAAATTAGCAGACAGATTTGAAGCTGGTTCCTAATATTTCGACAATCAGTATCCTAAATCCAATAACTACCGTGATTTTGCACGTAACAAACATCCATACATTTTTAAATCCCAAGATACTTCCTTAATTTCAAATCAATAAAACCCAACGGGCCCCTAGCCCGAGTATAAAATTTAGCGTGGTCACGTTCCTGTAATAACGGTTTTCAGTGTGGGCGTCGATGTAAAATGATCAATTGCTTTTGACAGCGGACCGGCACGTACATCGCGGTCGCACGTACCTCTACATACCTAAGCGTTTACAGGGTTACTGTCACGTTGTAGTGGGTTCAGAAGGCGTGAATAACGTGTTAAGAAATAGTACCTACTAAAATAGTCACAAAACGTCTAACAGTTTTACGTTTTATAACCACGATTGTCGGAGAGGAGCTCGTAGCTAAGTAATAACAGCCGCACGAGTCGATCCGTCAGGTTAAGCTACGCTTGCGGGGTTGGACCGGGGATGAGTACCATCTTTACACACCGAGACTCAACCGCGCCTCGGAAAGCACATTGAGCTGTTGGTCCTGGCTGTCATACGTGGATATGACAGTCGTTACAGGTCGATCAGATCAGAAGATCAGAAGCCCTAAAGTATGACAACTAGTCTTATTATGGGGTATCGTATTACCGAGTTACTCGGTTGTGGAGGTCGGACTGGCAGTCGGTCCATGTAAAATACTGGTATTCAGTTGCATCCGGTTAGACTGGAAACTGACCTCAATATATTCGGCAAAGGGCTAGGCAGTTAGGTAGATTGTCGAATTGTCGTACTTGCTTGGAAGGCTGGTAGGAATCCGAAATGCATAAGTAAAAAAGCTTGTTCTGCGTGTGTCGATGATTTTAGTTTTTTTTTTGTAGTTTAGTTAGTTTTAGGAAGTGGACCATCGTCTGATTAGGAGTATCGCACTCGCACTGGGTATCGGCGAGGTCTATAATCAACTTTTCCATTTTAACATCCAATCAAAGATAGCGCGACAGTAACATTTTTATCTCATGGCATGAATTGTAATGTAAAAATGTAAAGTATACCTTCTAATCTAACCTCGTCTGTGACCCAATTCTCATACATACGTGGTACCAGGGCTGCAAGACTACTAGGTAATAGATTTAAGGATAATAGCTAGTAATCTGTAACGCGAATCCAGGCAAAAAGAAACTGATGAGTCTGAAACGGCTAAAATATGTGCCTACCTAGAATGATATGAATTGATAGACTGAGTTTTTTGGAAGGATGGATGAAGAATGGTCCTATTTGTACTGTGGATGATGGAGTTACTGTCGAATTATGTAACCTGTTTCATCTCGCAACGTTAACTTATTCAACAGGTATTTTTATAGAAGTTAAGCTCAATTTACAAAATTATCTAGCAGGTAGTGACTACGCTAGACCTTGCGAAATAAGCTCTTTTATTAACTTAATTTATTAATTTGCCTCGTTGGTCTAGTGGTCGCAAGCGCGACTGCTGTGCATGAGGTCTTGGGTTCGATTCCCAGGTCGAGCAGTGTTATTGGGTTTTTCCATCAGGAATTTCTCAGTAGCAGCCTCGGAGTCTGAATTTCGGAGTCAGATTTTGTAGTTCGGTGGAGTGTACACCTCTGCCTAACCCTTCGAGGATTACAGGCGTGATGTTATGTGTTCTTAACTTGCCTTCATTATTTTCCTGAAAAAACATCACAACATTTTGTAAAAAGAGAAAAGTTCGTTGAACTCCTCTGACTTAAAGTAGACGTTGGCTATTTAAGCACATAAGAATTTCCCTCTGGCCTCTGGGAAATTAAGCCGTGTCCCTCAACACTTACTCGGTGCACGGCTAAACGTGACCACTTTTGAGGAAATTAACTTAACAGAACCTACACTGTACTTAAACATAAACTGAGCTTAATTCTGCTATAACTACCCAGCCCACAGTCTTTCATAAACATAACTTCACGCCTGTAATCCCCGAAGAGTTAGGCAGAGGTGTAGCTGTTAATACACCCACATTTCG
This sequence comes from Hoplodrina ambigua, assembly GCA_949774945.1. Classification (NCBI taxonomy): domain Eukaryota; kingdom Metazoa; phylum Arthropoda; class Insecta; order Lepidoptera; family Noctuidae; genus Hoplodrina; species Hoplodrina ambigua. Next base: position 4,034,817 of record OX458986.1, on the reverse strand, counting down.
CCAGGGATGTTTAAGGCCAATGTATTAAGGGGAGAGCCTAATGCCATCAATCGGGCACAAATCCAGACTCCGAGGCAGATACTAATAAAAAATCAGAAATAAATTATTGATGGAAAAACCCAATAACACTTTGCCTGACCTGAAAATCGAACCCCAGATCTCATGCTCAGCAATCGCGGTACCAACACAGGCGGACTGATTGAGTTACACTATGTCTCTAGTAGTTCAATGTACTAAAGTCGTTAAGAAAATGCAACGTGATTTGGTTCGGTTTTGGTGAACCACATCCAACTAACTAAAACGTCACACGATACACAACCCGTACTTAGCGATCAATCAATAGCAATCAACACTCTCACATCACTTCCTGGTCCTTTTAACCCCCATTACGAGACAAAAGCCTCCATTCCCGTACCCTTGCAATAGCTTAGGTGTCATGTAGCTCAATCGATCCAATCACCTCTTAGGGACGGTCGTCTGACGATTATATGGCAAATTGTTCGAACATAGTTACATACAAGAGGTAATAAATTTAACAACCTTCTTGGAAGCTGTCAGTTTGATCTGTTTGGTGTCGAAACACTTGGAGCATGGGGTCCGAGCGCTCACCTTGTTTTTGGGACATCGCCAAGCGTTAGTCGACTCTTATATGACAAGAGTGCTTGCTTCTTGGGTCAAAGGACCTGGTAGTAGCAATGCTAGTGAACTGCCATAGAACGTGTTAAAGCTTTCAGACTTTTAGGTACTAGCCACATTGACAGCGATGCGGACGAGTTTTTTGATGATTGCGTACTACCATAAACAGTATTTTTTTTTACCAAAATTCATTTTTGCCCAATATTGCTTAATTTTAAGCAATATTTATAGTTGCATATTATTACATATTGCATTATGTATAGTAAACGGATATTTGATGTGTTCATATGTTAGTAATTTAATATATTCTTGATCTAAACTTTAAAACTAAGACTTAGTTACCTATGTAAGGTCTTTTTATATTAGGTGGTAAAAATCATCAAATGACTCTTTCCGCCCTGGGTGGGGCGGAAGGGACTGTCAGACTTTTACTGACAAAAAAAACACTCTGTTCTTTCTGTTGCCATTTGCGTTCCGGGGCCACGGTATCCTGTTGAGATGTCGCGCAACCCCGACAGGCGTTGGCCCCGTTGGGGGCCCCGTCCCTGTGCTGACAGCTCTTTGAGAGGCGCGCGAACAGAACGCGCCGTCGACCCGGGCCTGGTCTTTGATCGGACGGCGAGCTACCCATTACTCGCCGTCCGCAAGCCCGCGCACCTATGTAAGATCTGCATTCAATTTTGTACCTATTCCTAAAATAAATAAATGTACTTTTTAACTCAACTAATTAGGCTACAAGAAAATATTGTCAGAACAAAGATCAAAGCCATATTATAATACCAGTGTGTTATTATCCTATATCAAGGCAAAGTCCCCTTCTCATCCAGATAATGAAGGTCGATTAATTATCATGCTAGCTCACTCCTCGTTAGCGGTTCCAAACCATTAGGTTACGGCTTCACGATGTTTTCCTTCATCGCAAGTAAGTCTAAGATTAATTACTTACTGAAGAACTTAGGGCATACAAAAAGTGACATGGTACTACGGGTTTGATTCGCAAAAAATCATCTACTATTCTCTACCAAACATTCACTTCAACTCTGTCGGGAATTATTTGGTTATTGTTTTTATTTTTATAATTATTTTCTCCTGTCTTGGGTTCGAAACCTAGGTGGGGAAAGTGTTATTGGGTTTTTCCATCATCAACTGGGCAAAAATCCAGACTCTGGGGCTAGTAGCAGCCTCAGAGTATTGATTTGTGCCCGGTTGATGGCAAAATTTATAGGCTCGCCCCGTACAAATGAGTACACCTCTGCCTAACCCTTCGTGGATTACAGGCATGTTCTTCTTCTTATCGTGTGGGTAGTAAGGCCTTACGACCCTACACACCCTTGTGTCAGAGTTTCTAAACCGCCACAAGGGCCTCTGACATGGTTTGAGTGGAACAGTAAGTCCAGGTTTCCTCACGATGTTTTCCTTCACCGATGCCAATGATGTCCAAGATAAACTTTTGAAAGTACATATGAATTGAAAAATTCACATTGGTACTTGCTCGGATTTAAACCCACAACCTCATGCATGAGAGGCGGGCGCCTTATGTTATGTAGGCAACGCAGGCATGTTATGTAAGTATTTTATTTGACATTTAAAGTTTGTTCTTTTTTCCTGCTTTTATTGGCATCTTCATTTTCCATTACAATAATTCTGTATAATATTTACGATTATCCAAAAAAATGTCAGTTTCAAAGCTTTATTTTATTTTCAAAATTAACATTCAGCCCACTCATCGCTTCTTAAAGCGATCAAAATGTATGCAACAGAATCCATTTTTCGTTTTTCAGAGTTCCCTGTAATAAAGCTTGTTCATATTCATGAGTACTTTCATCCCTGAAAGATCGATCGTGGATTAAAAGTCAGCCGGAAGATTCAAAAGCGATTTCGTAAACGTTTATCGTTTACAAATGCGAAATTTTTGTAAGAATCGATGGATATGTATGTATGTATATATGTTCCTCTTTTACGCTAAAACCGCTGAATGAAATTAGCAGTTTGTCACACATATACATATATACACATTGATCTAGTATTTCTTTGAGTTTTATCTCGTTTTGGTGTTCCCATCGGATAATCTAGGATTTTTGTTTAAATCTAAAGTCTATACGTAAATAAGATCGCGGGTTGAAGCTAGTGTGTCCATAAATAGTAACATTGAGAACACATAGTAACAGTAGCGTTATAGACGTGGCAACAACACGTTGAACGAGACACTTTATTTATTCACTTCAATGCAACGAGGGCGGTACAAACTTATTACTTGTCTTACTTTAAAGGGCCCTAGAGTAACATAAACATGTCTTATAATGTTCCCACAGTTAGGACGCAAGTCTCATTTCTGTATGGGGAAATCTTGGTCATTGGTCTTTTAAAAAACATCTCTATATCTTAGGAAGTCCACTGTGCTGAGCCTGCATGGAGGAAGACCGAACAGTTACTGGGTAATACGCTACCTCTCGGTAAAACTGGTTGGCCGACTTTCGGGCTTCTGATTACCGCAACTGCTTGCAAAGGTCTACAAATAAAAGCCAGGGCAAATGGCTTACTTGCTTTCTGTGGCACGGGGTAACACCTCCAAATTCCAAACTCCGGCCTACTACTGAGTTTCCTAATGAAAAATCCAATAAGACTTTTTCAGATCCGAGAATTGAACCCTCCACGTTTAGCTTTCGTGCTTGTGACCAAAAGATCTGTCGGAAAATAACGTATTTATAATGTTATACCATATACCAAATTACCTGTCTCAAACCATATCGTTACCACAAAACATAACACCAAAAACGAAATCAGTCTCAATAGGCCGTAACAGACTCCCTAGCCTTAATAGCCACTCTGCGCGTTAATGGGCCGTTATCTTAACAAGTGCCTACTCGGGTGACAACCTATTACATCCCTTCGGTTTATCTTGGGCAGGTCCTTAGAGCCTAGAGGCAAATGTGAAAGATTTTGTATCGAAAGACCAGATCTAATGAGGGATTTTGTATCTTTTAGTTTTAACTTGAAAATTAATGGGTATTTTTTACATCTTTTCAAGTAATTCAGCTGAAAAAGAGATGTTACTACGATACAAGTGACTAGGATATCATAAGATCGCAGAGTTTAAGCTAATTTGATGTTCTTTGAACAAAATACTTTTATCTTTGATTAGAAAACTTGAAATGGTACAGTAAGATTTAATCAATTCATGGTTCCGGAATTTAAAGCCGAAATACGAATAAACTCAAAGTCAAAGCTTTTATTTCAATTAGAACGGACTTTTCAAGGTATTTTGAAGTTCCCTTTAAATCGTCAAGAGGTCAGTTAGTCAACTTAATTTATTAATTATATTATTCATAGAACGAAAGGCCAAAGGCTTGCTATAATAATTAATCAGGTCTTTTAATTTGAAGGATGGCTGCTTGGGCTCTCATGCATACCTAGTACTTAGACACACATGAACTTCTTCCTCTCTCTTTCCCAGGAGACCAGAAAACCATAGAACCCGAGTTTTATTAATTTAAATCTTATAGTCTCTAAGTTCATTATAGTAACCACAATACCTACTGCAATGAACTGAGAACCTGTAGCTTGCCAGTGCTGTATCGTACAGATATAGAGATTTAATTACTTAGTCGCCGCGCGCAAAACTCCAGGGATATGAATTTATAACATATACGGAACTAAATCTATCTTGTATAGTAGAACTAAGTAATAGAATTATTAATTCACACGTTGCAGTAAAAACTATTAAGTACCTATATTATACCTACTAAGAAAAATGCCGAGGAGGTAATTGTAATTTTTACTTTATGGCACAACCAAAGAATAAAACATACATTTTCTTTATTATATTTGAATTATTTAAAACACTTTAGCTCTAAAATTAACAACAACACAAACCGCCTCATGCTTTCAATCTAAATTGGGCAAATAATAAAACTCGTGTCAATAAAGAAACATAATTAACCAAAAGACGGTGCTTATCACGTCTGCTCACTCGCTCGCTATACTGGGCGAGTGAAAGAACATGATAAACTCGTTTCTTTAACGGTGCGAGTTATAAATTGAAATGAAATTATTTTCATTTATAACAGTGACTAGATAGAGTATTTTCATTGTTTAAACTGGTTTTACAGGTTAAGATAAGGATTACAGACAGACAGCCACTTTAACAAGCATGTACCGTATCCTTTAACTACCAGGAGACTATAAAAGATTGAAGGCATAAAATCAGTTTTTCCTTTACCAAAACTCGCCACTTTCATAAGAAAATAAAAAGATAGCGACTTATCCCTTCGAACGATAAACATTTACCGAAGCCTTAAGCAAATTGACGTGGTGAAGCAATACGTACAAAAAGTTGGTTGTATCGCCGATTTCTATGTGGTATCGTAAAGGAAACACTATAGCTCGTTCGCAGAGCAATTTCCCCCAAACTGCCGTTCTACTATCGCTGTTGACACAAACATTGGCTGCGAGATGAAAACATCCTGCGAGTTTTGACGCCCTGGTACCTACACTTATAAATAGTTTAGTAGTGGACTCGCTACTTAATTCTTTTGCAAAATTATTATTTAATTTATACTAATGTAATAAAGCTGAAGAGATTTTTGTTTGTTAATAAGCGCTAATCTCTGGAAGTATCAGGCGCGAAAAATATTTTAGTATAGTCATCAAATTCATAAAGAATATAATTATAACATCTTGCTACGACCCACGTGAGCGGAGCAGTAACCAAAGCTGTTACAGACCGCGGTTAAAACTGGGGGTATACCTATTAACACATATGTATAGAAAGATCGGACAGATAGACAATAATTATGAGTTAAGTTGAAAACCTCTTATCTTATATCTGGTCCTAAGGTACGCATTTTTATGTAAATTAAATAATTCACAAAAAATGCTTCCAAATAACATTCCACATTCTTAGTCATAAAATAGTTGAAAAAGAAATTCGCACAGTTAATTCTTTAAAGAGCAAGTCTTTACTATCACACTTCCACCAGCCTTCTAAACTCTTTGACCCTCTCCGAACACGATCCATCCTTATATTGACCAACACAGTCATTCACTAACGGAAAATCAACAAAAACTCACACTTCCGTAAAATACACAATGACAAAAGAAAATCAACTACGGCCATCCGTAGTTTTTTACTTTTACAGTCGGTTCTATACATTCGTAGGTCTGCATCGGGTAATCAAAGGAAACTTTATCAACATTCGTACGATTTAGAAACAGTTGCTTTGAACATGTTGGTGTTACTGTTGGTCCTTTGTGCTTTTGGAGCGAATGGGAAACTTGATGAAGATGACGAGCAAGGGTCCTCGGGTACGTAAATGTTTAAGAGGAATTAAAAAAAAAACTCTAAAAAGCATTTTTTTTAGACTTATCTTTTTTGTTGATAAAAAAAAACTTGAAGCGTCAGTTTGTTATGTATAAATAACATATTACTACTAAATGCATATTAATGCATATGAATACGGAACTTATACCAATAAATCTTTTTTTGTCGATCTGTTTGTTTCGGCTGATCTTCTAAACGGCTGGACTGATTTTGAAAGGATCGGGGTCCGATTTTCTCCAGCAGATAGCTAATTTTATAAGGAGTAATTTAGACTTCTATATAAGAAAAAGAAATAGGGTTCTACCCAAAAAAAGACCGCCGAAATAACCGACAATCATGCGGGCGAAGTAACATAACATAACATCACGCCTGTAATCCCCGAAGGGTTAGGCAGAGGTGTACCCATTAGTACACCCACATTTCGCCAGTTATGTTTTTAGTCCCATGTAATAGGGGGCGAGCCTATTGCCATCAACCGGGCACAAATCCAGACTCCGAGGCTGCTACTGAGAAATTCCTGATGGAAAAACCCAATAACACTTTGCCCGACCTGGGAATCAAACCCAAGACCTCATGCACAGCAGCCGCGCTTACGACCACTAGACCAACGAGGCAGTCATGCGAGGCATGCGGGCGAAGACACTGGCATAAACTAGCTAGAACATAACGATTATACAACAAACTCGGTAAAGATTTGCTACGGGTAAACAATTTATTCCCTTAAACTAGTCTGTTTGTTAAATACAAACAGAAAAAAGAAGTGAAAAAAAATTGTTTTAGCTTAAAACCAGAAAAGTGTGATTCGGCATACAAATCATCTTAATCATACTGTTGAATTGTATTTGTACTTATAGACAGAATTAGATGTATCACAATAATGTTGGTTTGTTAACTCAACCGTTCGGAAGTACAGTTCACAATAATATTGCGATATTATTGTGAACTGTACTTCCGAACGGTTTTCCGAGCGTTTGCAAAATAATCACTCTACCTAGCCTTTTCTCGACTATGTTGGAGTCGGCTTTCAATCTAACTAAATGCAGCTGAATATCAGTATTTTACATGGAGCGACTGCCCATCTGAACTCCACAACCCAACTGTGTAAGACTGGTTGTCAGACTTGAGCTTCTGACAACCCGTAACGACTGTCAAAGATGCACGTATAACATATGCTAGGACCAACGTGGCTAACGTGATTTCCGAGTCACTAAGGAGTTTCGGTGTGAAAAGATGGTTAATTGGTCACCCATCACCAACCCCGGCAAGCGTAGCTTAACCTGATGGAACAACCAGTGCGGCTTATGTTATTACTTAGCCACGAGCACCTCAGAGAGTTTGCATAACATATTGTGAAAACAACTATAATCACAAGGTTTTAACATGACCGCACGTTTGTTTAGTTTCTTTGTTACAGTTTGTCGTAAGAGACTGAAGACGGAAGTCTTTTTGGCTCTTTGTTGATGCATGGAGTTGTTCATTTTTAGGGTTATGTAACAATAGGATAAAGGATGCTAAACAGGACCCTGTTACTAAGACTTTACTCTCGGCCTGTCTGTGTATCTTTAATTACTCAAGTCAGCAATGTCCATTTAGATACAAGTGAAACCAAATTGTTATTTTTTTATTATTAGTTTTATAAGTGTGTTTATAAACTTTAGATTTTAGTTTTCCTCTATTTGTCATCCGTATCACTAAGCATCTTGTTAAAGTTTGTTGACGGAATACTCTTGACATGTTGTTACAGAATAAAACAGTTGTGATGGCATGAAAAAAAATACAGAAAAAAAAAAGTCCGAAGTAATGAGACATAATTGATTTTCTATTGTTCTGTCATACCGGTAAGTCAGCCGGGGGCTTGAACGGTTAAAGCCGTAAAAGACTGATATAGGTTGTTGCACAGACTGTATTACTAAACTGTTAAAATTGTTTTCAAACATATTATTGTCATACTCATTTTAATAAATGTTGTAGCGTCTCATGTCATTTTTAAACAGCTTTACCTTTATAAAACTAGTTCCTGTTTTCGATTCATACATTTTTTCTCTATTTTATCTAATACTTAGATAGTGTGTGTATATACCAACATTGTAAGACCTTCAAAAATTATCTTTTAACAAATAGCTGATAAAATTCATTCTTCAAGAAAAGTTTTTCTTGTAAAATACTGAAAAACTTTCTGAAGACTGACAAGTACTTACAATGCTCTAGTTCAAAACTTTTTAAAACAACTCCTTTGATTGATGGATAGAACTGAAGACGATTTTCATCTTAAAGGGTTAACTTTTTAAATTACTCGCTTTTTGTTTGAATTTCGAACAGATCTTTATTGATAGCTTAAATAAAGAAGCCATTTATCTTGATGTATTTACTGTTGGAAAGGATTAGAATACTTAGCTTTTTAACGTAATTTAATTAATTTTATTTTATGGCAACTATTTTATTGAAATTAGCTCTTGGATTTTCTCTACCATTTACCATTAATCAAACGTGGCCCAACAGTACGATTTTTTATGTATCGTGGGTGCTTCTACAAACATTTAAATGTAATAAACGTTTACTCAACTTATTCATTTGAAAATAAAGGGTTATACATCAAAGTTATGGTTAAGATAGACTGTGTACGTGTACTTTAGTTTACGTCTGTGGAGATCAATGTGAAAGCACCAAAAACAAGTACCTTCTATGAAAGTTTTTGTTTCGTGAGTCGTCGTGATGTTATATAGCCTATAACCTTTCTCGATATACGGACTAACGAGAATGGATTAAAATTGTACCTGTACCAATAGGTCCCGGGATTTGTGCATTCAGTGAAACAAACAAGCTCTTCAGCTTTATTATATTAGTAGGTTAGGTATGGATGTCAAGATAATTGAACAAGAACAGTAATCACTGTTATCTAAGGGTAAGTAAGGGAACATAAAAACACTAAAGCTGTGATTTCTAAGTCTGCTACAAAATTGAGTAAACAAAACTAAAAATTAAACATTATTTAATTCGCAACTTTCAGACAGTCCATTCCAAATTGAGGTCAAACTTTCATCCAAAACTTTATTCGGCGGCGAAAAATTCGGACCATTTCGCCACTTATTCGCTCGGTTTTCTCACTTTAGGAAGAATTCGAAGCGTTTATCAAACAATGTAGTCGCGAATTTTCGGTTTTCTGAACAGCTGTTGCAACCGCATACAATCTGGAGTTAAGGAAATATGTAGTACTTCTTTGTTCTGCGACCGCTAAATGTTTTTGATAATTCGATTTAAATGAAATTGTTAAACAACGGTTGATGTCCCTTTTTTGCGGGGGTTCATAGTTTTTGGTGGCGCTGTGTTAAATGTTTGAGAACAAAGTAAATTGGAATAGTAGTTACTGAAGTATGTTTGTTTTTTGGTTGGTTGTCCTTTGAACATTTTTTTTAGATGGACGGTTTGTTGTTAGTTTGTTACTCTTTCACGCGTAAACGGCTGAATGGAATAAGCTGTTTTTTTATCCCATTTTTGTACACGATCAGTGTTATTTAGATCTTAATAGGTTTTAGGCTTATCTACAAAACTTATTTTTTATTAGTTTTATTGGTCCTTCGAGCCAAAAATTAAAAGTTACTTACACCCACTTTCCTGCAGTGCAATTCTGTAAAAAACCTCCTTAGTTTGAATGAAGTGATCTTGAGGTGAGTTGTCAATCCTTAGCAACTCACCTGAAGCTCATTTCATCTTTATTCACTGAAAAAGATATTTACGGAATATTTCTACTAGTCTGACCTCACTGTATTCAATTATGTTGATGTACCCTTTATGTTCCGAACTCTGTAATCATGTTTTGAGGTAACCGAAAATTCGCTGAAACATTCTCTGTTATCTCGTTAATGTGAACGATCATTGTTTCACACAACCGACTTAGGCAATCACCGGTACAAGAGTAATCTATTTAGGCGCCCAATTCGGCCCAATCCACTCCTGTGCGAGTATGCGCGCCTGGTACCGGCGTAGGTAACTAATGTAGATTAGCTACAGTAGATTGTGACTGACAGATTATTCACCTGTGATTTTAGGATAAGGTTGGTTCAGTAATAGAGTGAGCGAGATGGTCTGTTGATTAGAGTGAGATAGCATTTATTTCTGATGTCACGCCTTATATGTATTTCTTTACTTATCCAATAATTATGTAGCAGTTTCTTGCTATTATAATAGAGTAGCAATGCTTAGTTTATGCATTCCTAGTAGTCTCACTTGATGTCTTCGACTTCGGAGATCACTTTTGAACCAATTTACCAGAAATATTTAGCTAAGTGTCAATCACTAACTACCCTTTTTTCAACCCTATACTGCGTTTGTAGTTAGTTTGGAAGGATGTACGAGTATGTATAAAAGGATGTTTCTTATTCTTTCACACTTAAACGACTAGCGATTTGGCACACGAACTAAGTTTACATACAGGATAATTATCCCGTTTTTATGTTCCTGAGTGATAATTTATAACTTTGATTTAATTCTGAAGTTTACGTACAAGTCGCGAGTGAAACTAAGCAAGCTGCAAGCTAAACACCTGAATTCTTTCATGATGATTAAATTCCATTCCTCCTATACAAGTTTTGTCTCTCAGTTTTAGTTGTTATCAAATCTGAGACTTGTTTGGCCTAACTCCGACTGCGCTAACAGATAGAGTACCCACTAAGACGAAGTTGAAACTAATCGATTATCATAACTCTCTCCGCCGCCAAATCCTTAGACTAACAAGTGTGCCTGGTGGCGATAGTTTTAGGTAGCTGGAGCAAATATACCTATTAGATTAGGTAAGAGAGCATGCAGTTTTGGGAGGAAGGTCGAATGCATATTTTGAAGCTAGCGTTAAATAAAGCTGACTGAGCTAGCTTACTGCCTCGTTGGTCTGATACCCTAGTACAGACGCGATCAAAGCGGAAAATTATTGGGTTTTTTCATCGTCTATTCTTTTGCATAGGTAACGAGTTTATAAAAACCTGCTAAATACGAGTGGGATTTGCACATAAATGGTTCCGTACCTACTATCGTACAATATTAAGATAGAGCAATAAGCGTCAAAAAATACGTATCTAAAATACAGCCCTGTGACGGACGGATGGACAGATTAATAAAGGAATAGAACTTCGTTTGGACCCTTTGTGTACAGAACCTCTAAAAAGTACTAATTTTTTTTCGGCAAAACGGGTTCAATACACCCAACATTTCATCGAATCGAAATCAGAAACGCTCAACGGTTTTGCTTGTAACCAGAAGACCAACAAGGCAGTCCTGGTTACCAGACTATAGTACAACATAAACATGGACCTGTCTAACGAAAGTTATAACATAAAACGTTTTCATTTTAGTTAATTTGTGAGAAAAGCGAGCAAAGTTAATAATTTTGTTATTCATTTGTATTTTGCGCCAAATGCGGGTATTGTGCAATGTAAATGTTTGCTACGTGCGGCTCTTTCCACGTTGAATAAAAATGTACGATATTTATGTATCGGTCACGCTGTATTTATTTATCAATACATGTAGGATTGTTATCTTTTAACCTTTTAATTTTTAATTTTCTTACACGTTATGATTTAGTAGTTTTTATATAAGCTACATTGTATTCACGTTGTGGTACGTATGGAGTTTCTTGCCCATTCTTCTCCATACAAAACTACCTTTTTAAAGGGGCAACTAGATTCAAACCTTTTTTTGTATATGACGTTCAAAAGTGCCTTGTAATGGCCTAATTGAAATATTTGATTTGACTTTTACTTTAAATGGAACGTATGAATTTACATAAGAAGAAAGATATTACCCCCCTCTCTTACTTACATTAATTCATAATTGAAACTAATAAATAAATAACTTTTGCCCGTGACTTTGTACCCAGTACCAAATTTTATCAAAATCGGTTCAGTAATTTAGTCACGAAAGCGTAACAAACAGACTGACAGCCAGAGTTACTTCCGGGGCTGCGGGTTGTTCGAAAGAGATACCGCGCCCCCGGAACGCAAAGGGCACAAGAAGGAACATGGATGGGTTTTAGTCAGTAAAACTCTGACACTTCCTCCCGCCCCGCCCAGGGCGAGGGAAGTCATTTGATGATTTCCTATCGGTAAAAAAAAAAAAGCCAGAGTTACTTTCGCATTTATAATTTTAGTATGAATAACGGTTGACAACCCTATATACTTAATATAAAGTACTTTCATAAACTACCTATTTTTCTAATGTTTCTCTCCATAAATCTCCAGACCGCTACCTGCCGAGTCCGATTATCTCACCACAATATTATTATGCAAAAAAATCCACACAACTATAAATCTTATCTCTTTGCAATAAGGTTTTAATTTCAAGTGAATTGAAGAAACAGATGCGGCTAGAATTATATCAGGGTGGTTTTATAATGAAATAGGTGTTTGAAAATGTCGTTGACCGCATTTAAGGGTCAAATTGCAATAGTTTTAGTAGTTAACACTGAACTTTGCAATTTGAAATCATCGTCATCCAATTAGTAGACCCTTGCTCCACCAATAGTGGTTGTGTACTTTGGAGTCGAGTTTTCAGTAGGTACAGTCAACAAAAGAGATAGGTATTGTAGTCACTTGGCGTGACCTGAAACCGGGATATTATTATTATTGAAATACTTATTATTTATTACCGTTCGTGTATTCACTTTAAATTAAAATATATTTGTTAGTTCTAATTATTAGCTAAAGCTTGACAGCCGCTGACACGCAGTCTGTCTCTATTCTAGAATCAAAGTCATATTTATCTCATATTAAATAGTTTGTACCTATATGGCTCAACCAGCCAGGGTCTCTACAGTATACAGGGTCGTCAGATATAGTTTAAGTTTTCTTCAATCATCCAATGAGGTATCGTTGGAAGCGCCATGATATTCCGCTGGTTACTGGCTTATGACGTCGCTAAAAATTCAAAATGGCGGCAACAGTAGACATAAAATGCGTAATCAAAACATTTAATCTAAGTAATTATATTATTTTTGGTTTTCAAGAAAAAAACGTGATTTAAATTTTGACAATATGATAAAACAAAAAGATTTTTTAATTTGGTTTACGTTTAAACCAAATGGATCTTCGATGTTAAAACCGGTTGCGTCTTTTCATAGATCAGTAACCTACTAACACATACAAAAGGTCTGTTGGAGAGGGGGGTTTCATACAAATTAGGTCAATCGTAATTTAGCAATTACCGTTACATAAATAAAATTAATTACCAACATTCATGAGTAACAAAATATTTTTCCTACCAGGCGACCATGACTTGGACGAAAGCTTAGAGAGGATAGGCGCGACGGTGGCCCAGGTGTACGAATACCCGTTCGCTGCCTCCCTGAGCAACAACGACACTTACATCTGCAGCGCCGTCGTGCTCAACGCATACTGGTTGCTGACCGTGTCCAAATGCTTTGATGCGTAAGTATTTATATATTTTTCCTATAAGCATTTGATCACCGCTCAATTAAGATCGTGGTCGCAAGCGCGCTGTTTGAGCTGGTCTTGGGTTCGATTGACAGGTCGGGTAAAAAAAGTGTTATTGGGTTTTACTATTAGGAATTTAGTAGCAGTTCGGAGTTTGGAAGTTAAAAACTATCAGTCGAATTCCATTACATGTGATTTAAACATAACTGACGAAATGTGAGTACCTACACTAATGGGTACAATTCTGCCTAACCCCTCGGGGAATACAGGCGTGATATTATGATGATGATGATCAGTCGAATTGAAAAAAACATCTTGCACATGATAGTCAACAAGGCAACATAACATCACGCTATAACCTATGAGAGCGGAGCAATTACCAAAGACGTAACATAAAGCGGGTCGAAAAATAAACTACGCGGACGAAGTCACGGGTAGAAGTTAGTTTCCCATAAAATAGCTCTTCAACAGATTGGACGTGAAATATTAATTAAAATATTGGTTTTGAGTGCATCTCACTCCGGTGGTATTGGGCAAAGGTCAGTAGGGCGCTGAAGTTTTTACCGGATTGTTTCAGGGGTAAGGTCAAAGGGCAAATTATTAGCGGACTCTCTATTTTTGTCCAGCTATCCGGCAATAGTCTAGCCACCTACTAAGTAAGAATACCGGGTAAAACGGGGAGAATAGAAAGGCAGCGGTGAATCGGAACGAAACTGTAAAAGAGATTTTATAATTCAGTAAAAACTGGAGAGTATTTTTTGTCAACAAACTATATTATTTTAACATAAAAATCTCTTTTAAAGTTTCGTTCCGATTCACCCCTGCCACCAATTTATACATTTTTTGTTTTTCTGTCTGTTTGTCATTCATATTATTCGTTCCGAGCTGGACCGATTTTGACGGGAATTTCACTGACAGATAGCTTATTTTATAAAGAACAACTCAGGCTACTGTTATTACACGAGTGCCCCAAAAATAGGAGTGTTATGTGTTCAGGATTAATGTATGTATGTATGTGAGTTTCTTTATTCCACCATAACTTTTAAACGCGTGAACCGATTATCATGTATGGGGTATCGTTACAATCCTTGCAACGTTCCGAGTAACATAGGCTAGATACAAAATAAAAAGAAACCGGTGTGGTCACTTTAAAACGTAAATTAATACCAGCCTCAATTTTTTTTTTAATGAATCTTGTCGTGTCTATTTTTATCGTCTAGAATTTGACAAGTAGATTTAAAAAATATATTACACTGCAAATAAAAAACGTCGTAAAAAAAAATAACGACAAGTACAAAGATGTGCAATTTCTGCAGTCGTGTTTTTTAATTCTTTTAATTATAGAAGCTTATTTTATAAAAAATACAAACATCCGAATTGAGAACCTCCTCCTTTTTAGGATTCGGTTCAAAAGTAATTAGGGTTCCGTGCAAAATAAAAACCCGTGATAAAACAAAAAAACTTCTACCTTCATTTCAACATTTTTACGACAGCCAAACTAGGATCGCAGAATCCGTCTACGAAACCTTCCTACAGACGTAATAATGTAAACTGTGTAATTGCTTGTACCATTGTTATTGAGGTCAATTGAATGTGTACCTACCTGGCTGTAGGCTGGGTTCGGACCCTTGCAAACAAGTCCGTTTGAAAGATCAAATATGTATCTAGCTAACTGGATATAGAATTAACAAAAGTAGATAGTAACCTAAGGCCTTTTGTTTGATTTGCTTCTTATTAATGTCAAATTAAAAATGGTTAAAAGAAACAAAATATTTTTTTTGGTGACTTTTAAATCGTATCGCGGTTCCGCGGTTCCTAAGGCCTATTGATGTTTCGGATCGAAAATGGTTAGAAGAACAAAAGAAAGCTTTCAACTGAAATGATTATGGCACATAGCTGAGAAATCTTTACTGTGTTCATATTATAACAGGTATTGAAAGACACATATCGAAGCGAAAGTTACATGTTTTTCCCATCAATGCATCATTTTTAGGGTTCCGTATTCGAAGGGTGCTAACGGAACCCTATTACTAAGCCTCCGCTTTCCATCCGTCTGTCAGTGGGCTGAATCTTATGAACGTAATAGCTAGAGAGTCGAAATCACAGAATGTGCATTTCTTTTGCAAAATACAAAATACAGCAAATACAAAATGTTGCTATAGGGGCAATACAAATACGAATACAAAAATAAATACAAAAATGTTTTATTTCATTTCATCACAAATACAAATACAAAACATTTTTATTTCATTATTAGATCGTGTAATAATGAAATAAAACATTTTTGTATTTATTTTTGTATTCGTATTTGTATTGCCGCTATAGTAACAAATAAAAATTAAAAATGAAAGGGAGTCCCCAATCCTTACAAGAGATCTGTTTTATTGCGTTTTTTGTTTGAGTCCGACTAGCACTTGACCGTTTTATTTTATTCTAAATACATCATCATCACACTACACACACACACTACATAATCTCCTCTGGAATAAGCTGGTAACGGAGATTTTGAACGTCAATGTTTCAACTGTCTATAACGCTTTTATACAAAATCGAGTTTTTATGTTAACGACCCCTGTACTGTTGGATGCACCCGTAAACACAATGTTTTCGCGTTATATGGCGCCCTAGTATAAACAGTGTTTTTCCACACCAAATAACCCCGTATTTAACTTTTCAGGCTAGCAAGTTTCACCATTTATTTTCAGACAAACAAACACAGCTCAATTATAGTGGATATAAAAACCAACAAAATACGACAGAGAATAAACTTTACCAACCAGACATACATACATCATAATATTTTTCTGTTTCTTTTTCTTTCTTATGGGTTACCATAAAGTCTAAGTCAAATCATTTATTTCTAGGAATTTTTGTTTACAAGAGAAAAATATAATTTAATCTAGTTGGCTCTTCCAAAAGGTACCTTCGCATAGAAAAGAATGGGCCAGAGTGCAAGGAATTCCATACTTACTCTTTAAAAACCTGTTTTACAATACATACATAACATCACGCCTGTAATCCCCGAAGGGTTAGGCAGAGGTGTACCCGTTAGTACACCCACATTTCGCCAGTTATGTTTTTAGTCCCATGTAATAGGGGGCGAGCCTATTGCCATCAACCGGGCTCAAATCCAGACTCCGAGACTGCTACTGAGAAATTCCTGATGGAAAACCCAATAACACTGCCCGACCTGGGAATCGAACCCAAGACCTCATGCACAGCAGTCGCGGTTGCTACCACTAGACCAACGAGGCACGGGTTTTACAATAGTTTGTTTGTAAGACCTAAGAACTAACCTGTGAGACCTATAATGATAGTTTTTTAAAGCTTTTATATAAAAAGAAATACATTTGTGAATGTAAAGACGATATACTTACCTTAAATTAGAACTTCTATTAGTACTTAAACATAAACGTAAACATCACGCCTGTAATCCCCAAAGGGATAGGCAGAGATGTACTCCACATTTCGCTAGTTATGTTTAAATCTAGTACTTATACCAGTTAATACAAATTAAGCAATGAGAAACCGAGGAGGAGTACAGGAGTACAAGTATAGGAGTCACATGACTAACTAGCTTTTATTGTTAACAGAAAGCTTAAAAAAAACAAACCAACAAGCCGAGAGTCCCACAGGCATGCTCATTTTTACAGCGCTATCAAATTAGTTGTTCAACAATATTACGTACAATTATTTTAATAGCTTCCAACAAATGGCACTTCTAACAACCATTTACAGCGTTTATCTTAGCTGTTAATGCACAAATTAGGGATACTGTTTACGTTAAATTAAGACAAGATTACGAATCCCCCTTAGCCGAAAGCAAATACCCATTTATTCAACAAACACTCCAACGGTTCTATCGTCATCTCGCTCTAACATTCAAAATTCAGTACGAGGGATAGAGATGAATATGTTTGAGTCATTCAAATTACGCATTGCGTTGGCTGTATAGCCTTTTGCCTCATGATAAACAAATCTACTTTGTCCATTATGTACTGAAAAGGTTAGAGACTAAATGTTGACGTTTATTCACCTTTTTTTAAAATTATTATAATGAGCACCACTGTTATTTGGCTGTCAGATATTTAGTAAATTAGTTTTAATTTTTTTTTTTTTTTTGACTACTTTAAATTTATTTTCTATGTTTTCTGTTGCGTATTTCTGTTGTTGTCTAAACTTATATTATAAAGAGAAAAGAGTTGTGTTTTTGCTTGTAATGGATAAACACAAAACAACCTAACCGATTTTAAAAATTCTTTCAAATAAAAAAAGTTACTTTATCAGCGAGTAATCGAAATTTGCGTGGAAAAAGTCGCGGGTATAAGGTAGTATTGTATATAAGTACAAAACCACAACCCAACTCAGATTCCTAAGGCTTCGGATTTATTCGGCTCGTGTTTCAATTATATGCAAATCAGCATTCAGTAATGTCATCTAATAGGTACTATCGACCGGTCTGTAATTGTTCTACTAGTACTTGTACTATGTTTTCTGAATCGATGTCACCAAGTTCATTCCGTTCTAAGTATGCAAAATGAGGGATTCCTTCATTTTTACAATATAACATAATCCATTGCTTTCTTTGTTTCACAAATTCGTCTGCTCAACACTGTTAATAACGCAATGATTGTCTCTGAATTGTCAAAATCTACTAATCTTTGTCCAACATTAATGTATTAATGTCGGACAAAGATGGATATTAGTAGATTTCCGAGAATATTAATTATTATAGTAGGTACTACAGTACCTACCGTTCTCGGAAAATCTCAATAAAGACTAACGAATATAGAGGATATATTATAATAGTGTATAAGCAAACACAGGTGCATTTCCTCTTCCCTAACTCTCATAGTTCCATTGGACAACAATCCGACACGATAGTAGAGAGAGATCAGGTGGAGGGCCAATGGCTATACGTGCTTTCAGAGGCCCGTGCCTCACAATCCACTTCCAAACTCCGGGCTGCTGTTAAAAATCCTAATACCCCAAAATTACTTTGCCCGACCTGGGAATCGAACTCCACGCTCAGCTGTCATGCTTGTGACCAAAAGACCAACAGGGAATTCCTTGCCTACTATAAAATGTAATTGAAAAAGTTACAATAAAACTTGCCGACTTCAAAACTTGGTAGGTTCAACCCCACGGGAAATCACAACCCCATACTTGAAAACTAAAGAACAAAATCAAATCAAATGGATAAGTGCTTGTCAACAACCATCAAACGGAAATAGAAAAACCTTATCTAATAATCCAACTTTCGACGAAAATATACGTCTGGCGATACATAAATCATCCTATTTTACTGTGTTACTAAACATCACAGTTTATGTCTGAGTCCGCTAATATCCCAGTCGGTTTATGTAACCCCCCTCTAATACCCTCAGAAGGACCAACAATGTGGGAAAGATACGCCGTGGTCCTTTTATACGGAAAGTATACGAGGGTCGCCGATGTATGTAGTTTTATATATGGTATGGTACTAGGCTAGCAGAAAACGAAAGGGATTTGTGAGTTGAAGATTTTATTTAGCAGTTGTCAAAGTAGATTATTGAATAGAATGATGAAAGGAAATGTTAATTGACTTTAATTTTGGAGCAGCACTTTGTCGTCTATGCTTAATAAAGGTTTCTCTCTCGGAAACCCTATACTCGTTAATTTATATTTATGAGAACCCCTTATTTAAATATTTATATCTAACCGTTTCAAAACGAAAATCAATTCAGTCTTCGGTGCTATATTTAAAATTAGGTATACGTTCCATTCAAACTCTATTTTCAAGTTTATAAATAAATCTCTCTAACCGTTAGTAAAGGTGTAAAGTCTATAAAATCTATTCAAGGGCAACCCTACGCGAATCCCCAAATCGTTGAAAGGCCTACCCTCTGGGCTAAACCTGACACATAGTAATAGGTAGGATAAAAGTCGGAAAAGGGAACGAACGATACGTTATGCTCAAGGTAAACCCTTAATGGTAGATATGTTACTGTAAAAGATTTAACTACGGTAAAACCTAAAATTTTCCAGTCAGTCTTAACATTTACTAAGTATTTTTGTGTGATATATTCGGTAATATCGAACTTATACTAGCATTCACTCGGTAAATCTTAGGTTTTACCCCCGAGAGACGGTCATTATCTGCCTAGCATTTTCCCAATTATGTTGGGGTCGGCTTCCAGTCTACCCGGATGCGGCTGAATACCAGTATTTTACACGGAGCGACTGCCTATCTGACCTCCACAACACAGTAACTGGGTAATACGATACCCCTGCCACAGAGCGACGGTTATCTCGAAAAATATTCAAATCAAATTAAATCATTTGTTGAAATCCATGATGTAGTACACTTATAGGTATATAAATATTTAATAGAAACAATCATGGACCCTGTTGGGCATAGCAAATTATCTCAATACCTAGTACAGGCCACCTTACATTTACTAACTCTCATTGGTAAATCCAAAGACTTACAAGTAAAACCTAAACTTTACCAATATTCAGGCTTTATCAGTAACAGAAATATTAATAGCTGTTTTATTATTTATAGGACATTGGTATAATGTTTGGACACGATAAGCTGACAACGTAATGCCATTATGATTGTTGTAATTTGTTTGAAAGTTTTTCTGAGTTATTAATGTTTTGTTTGTTTTGTTTTTATCGCTGGATAATAATGAAGAAAGGAATAAGGATTCCGGACTTCAACATGACACTAATTGATGTACCTTTTGCCTGTACAAAATATCGATACATAGGTATTTCTTTTTTTATGGAGTTTCTTGCCTATTCTTCTTTATACGAAACTGTATTTTGGAAAGGGTAGGTAATTTTTTTTCTTGTAAATGGTGTTTAAGAATGACTTGTACTGGTTTAATTGAATTATGTTTTGACTTAGACTAATTCATTTATCAGTTACAAAATAATACTGAGCATCGTAATGATTAACAGTTGATATTAGTACTACGTAGTTGGGCTCCATATAAGAGAAAAATCTGACGTAAAGCTTCAAAATCATGATTTTACTAGGTATAGTGACTTCGACATAATAATAATTATATCTATTATGATGCTTTCAGTACCTACGAAATTGTAGATCTTACCACATCGTTGACAACATGTACCGTCAATTATTTCACTGTTCTATTCCATACATTTTGTACGTCTAATTTGGTGCACTTTTGAAAAATGTTAACGCTGATGGATCTAGAATCATGACAGGAGTGCACGGTCAAACTCTTTCACCGAAAGTTATGAGCTACAATGTCATCAAAACCAAATTGATGACAATCACTTTAGACAAATTCAACACAACCTTTTTATAATTTTCATCAAACTCACAACCCAACCGACCCAAAACCGAGTCCCACTTTAGTAAGACCATTGTTCTCCATAATTTATGTGAAGGAACGTTCTTTTGTTTTCAGGAGCATCATAACATCGTATGTGACGCACAAGAATCTCAACAATTTCACAATAAGGGCAGGCAGTTCGTATAACAACAAAGGAGGGGTTCTCTATAAGGTAAAGTTTATTTTCATCCCACCATCTCGGAAAGAGTATTTTTAATCTTCAATATCTGAGTGGAAAAGCCGTTTTTATTCTCTAGAGGATAAAGTAAATTGAATTTAGAACATCGTGTGCACTATGTTTGTGAATTAAAAAAAACATTAAACCTATTTACTGCTACCTCTATGGTGCCGAATATATCATACAACTTTTTTTTAATTTGTTAAAAACTCAGACTCGGAACCTTCTTGGTGTTCTTTTTTCAATTTGCTTTGTACGCGGTTCTTTACGCGGCATTTTTTCACGTCATTGTTAAACCTTATATTAAAAACAAGAAACTTGAAAACCCTCTCTCTCCAACATTCACGCCAAGGGAATCCGATGAATCGGTACAACTATTAAGTATGACAGATAGTTTACCGAAAAACAGTACACAAGTGACTATCACCAATATTACAGTACCAAACAAAAATATTACACTCAATTTAAATAACTGTAGCAACGTTACTTTAAAATTTTCTTAATTATACCTTAGTATTATTTTGTCATAATTTAAAGATTATTCTGTAATACTTACCTGTCATAATGTAGTAATTAATACCTAAACTGAAATAAAAGTGTACCTATGTTGTGATTGTAAACGTTTTTTTTTTTTGCATTTAGTCATTTCCTCGCTGAGGTGGAATGAAAAGTTACGTGTTGCACTCGAGTGCAAAGATTTTTCACCTCGTGCTCTTTTGATTCCCTCGCTAACGCTCAGGATTCTAATTTTGAATCACTCGCTGCGCTCGTGATTCAATTTTAGAATCCTTCGCTTGCTCGGTCATCAAAATTGAACACGCGGTTAAAAAGCAACTTTGCACTCTTGTATAACAAATAACTATTTTTATGTAATCTGCTAACAATTTAGATTGGGTTTGTTCATGTGACGTTCTATTTACGTACTCTGTTTTTTCGTGCTTTTTGAGGATTTATGTTTAGGTGTTCCCTCACCGGGAGCATTCAGGTGTATTGTAACATTATAGATTCAACTTTGAGCATTACGTTACAATAATACCTCCCTGACTAACGAGCATTTGCGTGTAATGTAACATATAGATTCGACTTTGAGCATTACATTGGAAGTGGAGCGCATTGATGTTACAAGTTGTATCAAGATATTACACATTGTATCATTACAAGATGCGCATTGTAATGCTCGGTTCTCCTCCTTCACTGATGTAATGCTCAAATTTGTAACGTTACATTACACGCGAATGCTCCCGGTGAGGGAGCACCTTTTAAAAAACACCGGCTCAGTGTGAGTTGTATGCGGAAACGAAGAGTTCTGTTTCAACGTACAATATTTAACACTACACAAAAAACGTTACTGGGTAACATGATACCCTCGGATAAGACTAGTGGTCAGACTTTCAAGCTTCCGACTAAGCGCTCTTACGCACTAGCGGTTAACCGCGCGGCTAGCCGCTTTTCCAGTTTAATATGCAACAGCTTATGATTGTACCTTACGCGGTTGCATATTAAACTGGAAAAGCGGCTAGTCGCGCGGTTTGCCGCCCCCGCGGTTTATAGCTAGTGCGTAAGAGCGTTAAGCGTAACGACTGTTAATGATCTACAATTGACAGCCGGGATCAACGACTCTACGCGCTTTCTTAGGCAACACTATCAACTTTGAAACTCTGGGCCTGCTAGTGAGTTTCTATGGAAAAACCTAATAGTATTTTGCCCGACCCGGGAATCGCATTCAAGACCGTTAACAATATAACTTTATAACTATCCGTATTGAAGTTAATAAATATTATAATCATTTTCTAAGAAGCTAATATTTTAACTTTCAAGATCAAACAAAATGATTATATTATGAAAGGTACCTTACCGTTATGGACCTATAAAATGTCGCACCACTAATTTATCGTACGCCTGTCATTTCATTATCTTTTTCCACTTTACTGCGTTTTACCCAATTTTCCTTGTTGATCCTTCTCGTTTCAGTTTGCTTAATATAACTGTATTTTAGGGAAATATAATTTTCTGAAATATGATTATAATTGAAGCTATTTTAATTGCCTTTTGTTTTCACATCTATCATCAAAGACTCATCTTTGATATGTTAAAATATACCTTATTTGGAGTACATAGGTCACAAAATCTCAAAATTGACGAGGTTGTGGGTTGGAACATTTTTGCTTAAATCGGTCCAATTATAAAATGCCTCAGTTGATAACAGAGATGTCACCGGAAAATAACAAGATCCGTAAGTTTATCAATTTACTAGGAAGTTTATAAACTTTCGTAAGATTCTAAACGGGAGATAAATTGTAATATTTTACGTCCACATTTTCGTAAATTGATAAACTTACGGATCTTGTTATTTTCCGGTGACAACGTGTAAGTTTATCAATTTACGAAAATGTGGACGTAAAATATTACAATTTATCTCCCGTTTAGAATCTTACGAAAGTTTATAAACTTCCTAGTAGATTGATAAACTTACGGATCTTGTTATTTTCCGGTGACAGAGACAAAAGCATTCACACTGATATTAACATGAAATTATTCGCAAAACCAAAAGGTAAAAACGATATCATGAAAACGTAATAACGTAATCAAATGAGCGGTGATATCAGACATTTTTATTCGGAGCGTAAAATCTTTACTGCGACACCGGAGGGGCTGGTAATGAGTCCGTTACTGCCTTCGTTTATTGTCGTTCGGCGTATGAGCATCTTTGAGCGACTGAATTTGGTTTAAAAGCGGCTTTTTGGAGGATTGTGAGGCAAAAACTTCAATTTAGAACGACGAAAAGACTCTTTTTATTCGGTCTTTATGCTTGGTGCTTAATATAGAGATGTGTTGATTATCATCTACTTATACTTGCTTACATTTCTGGGATGTTTATAAAAACTGGTCCTTTGATCGTAGACTAAAATATATTTTGTTACACTACAGTGATAGAATTTCGGTCAATGTAGTAATGACTTTATGGCCTCCTAGTAATTAGATAATCTAATTAAAAACAACACTGGAAAAATCGGTAAGCCCTGATTTTTAGAAGCATGTCGGTCAGTATTCCACTGTTTATATAACCTCCAAATAAAACAATTTCTATAAAAAAACAAGCTTTCGTATTGTACCTATTGTCATGCAATGTTCATAATTATGTATTTAAAACTTCCAGCTCAATGGAACACTAGGAACTTTGAATTGGGTCAACTTTGTTAAACTTTGTTAATTAACTAACAACTTTATTTAACTCGTGAGATTTGATTAAGTAACTATGACCACTTTCCGGCTTCATCACCGCACCGGCTCTGTAACATTATAATATTGAATTGTCATGCAAATTACATATTTACAAAAAATTTCAGCTCAATTGAACATCGGGAAGTGGCGCTAACTTGTAAGACTAGGACAGCTGAAACTAAATAAAAGTTTCTCTAACTTATGTTTAAAACAGGTCAAATCGAAAACTACAAATGGGACTCTCAAACTAAAGTAAACGTCACGTACTAGGAGAGCAGATAACGTCAGCAGGTTCCATTTCAGCACTATTCATATTTTATTTACGTACGGCCCGTCGCGTCTGCGTACTACGAACACTGATCAGACTGGATAGCGCGGTGATTAAACATTTCGTGTTGGATAGTTTGTTGAACCTGTGTTGAGTGTGTTGTGACAATGGTCATTTGTGGAGAGCCTATATTTTGGAACAAGTAAGGGTCGTTGACATTATAACTTCAAGTTTAGCGTTTAGTTATCATAGACTAGGCTAGGCTTTTTTTTGGATAGTTTTTAGTCTAATAAAATGTGATTTTTATGGGGCCGACTGCCATTGACCCAGAACTCACTTAATTTCATTATCATTGACAGCCTTGTTCCATCCACTGCTTAATATAGTTTTCTCCCTGTTATATCATGTCTTCCTGGTATGTGCTAGTTGCACCTAAGTGTAACTAACACATACCAGGAAAGCATGAAGCACCTGAGCCCTTCCAGCACTACTTAACTAACTAACTGGTACTTAAATCGGTATTCAACCTACGCAATTAAAATTTAATCGTAAGCAAACAGTAGTAATACAATTTCTAATAATATGCTAAACGTTTTCGAGGAATTGATAGAAACTATTTACTACGCACTAACTTCACGAATTAAACTTTTATTACTTGACTCAAACTAATTGTGCTACCAGCTGTTGTCCGGATATAAAAAACTTAATTTAGTTGTCTTTTCTGTCTGCCATCGTAAAAATAAATGAAGATTTTTGTGCCTTCACATCTGGTTTTGGGTGACGTCACAGCCGAAATCCGCGACATTAACGTTGCGTTTACGCAGCGTACACCTATCTTCGTAGGACACGCTCAGATGCAAAACCCAACCCTGAAAAGCCTTCAACAAATTCTTCGAAACAAAACCATAATAACTAACATTTTTGTTGAATTCCAGATAAAAATGCTGATCAACAACTTCGACCTTCACGTATCTGCAATCAAACTAGAAAAACCGATGGTCTTCAGTTCTCAAGTGCAGAGCGTCAAGTTGCCGGGCGCTGATGATGATATTGCACTCGGATTCTTAACCTCCATCATTGCATGGACTCCTATTGGGGTACGAATAATTTACAATACTAAGTACCTACATTGTGTGCTAGCTAGTCAATTTTTAAACTCTTACATGACATATCTATACTAATATTATAAAGAGGTAATTTTTGTGAGGTTGTAGGGGTAATCTCTGGATCTACTGAACCGATTTTGAAAATCCTTAAGCAAATGGAAAACTACGTTATCACTGAGTGGTTATATTTATTATAAAAAAAAATAGGGATCCGTAAGAAAGATTGCAGCAGTTGCACTATGCGACCACTGTACCAACGGGGCAGTCTTTTCAACAAGCGAGGCTGTCAGCCTTTAAATCCAATAGAAGTATTAAGTCCCAATAGTTAGTAGGCTACAGTAAAAGCTTACTTTAATAGTAGCAACACCTGCCGGGGTTGCGGGACGTCTTAACAGGACACCGTGGCCCCGGAACGTAAAGGGCAACAGAAGGAACAGGGTGGTTTTTTAGTCAGTAAAAGTCTGACAGTCCCTTAGAAGGAGTCATTTGATGATTTTTACCAACTCAAAAGAAAAAAAAAAAATTGTAGCAACATAAATAGTTCTAACACATACACTTTAATTAAGTGTTAGAATAACTTCTTATTCAATCACCATGTTGTTTGGTAACCTTTTCAACTTCAAATATCTTCAAACTAATAAATAAACTTTTATTTATTCTGATGTCATATTTGGATCTTTGACCGTCGTTACGAGTCGTTAGAAGCCTGAAATCTGACAACAAGTCTTACCAAGGGGTATCGTATTACCTAGCTACTGGATTGTAGAGGTCAGATAGGCAGTCGCTCCATGTAAAATACTGGTATTCAGCTGCAACCGGCTAGACTGAAAGCCGACCAAAACATAGTCGGAAAAAGTCTAGGAAGATTAATCTAAGTACTTATTCAGATAGAGGGCACACTATAGCTTGTCTTTTACTACTATTATTCAAAGTAATACTCACGTAACAGTCTTTTATCAATATCAGAAAAGCCATAAAGATTTCACGATTAAAAATAAGGGACCACGAAGAACATATGAGTCTAAGATTGTGAGACCAACCATTTATATTATAACGTCAGATAAAAAATGTCTGCAGGAAAAGGTTGCTCCGTTGAACAATTGTGAAGAAAACGCTAGGCATATGAATTTCCGTAGAACGTAGGATGTGGCGTAGTTTTTTATATTTTATGAAATGGAAAATGAAGTTTTTTATGAGAATATCTGGTGAATAACACTAGTCTTTTTTTGTGCTACTTGAGGTCAAAGATCTCTTCATTGGAAGATCAGGATTTTTTGCTTGATATACTTTTTATGAGCTGTCAAAATACGATTCCTAGATTTTGTATTTCGAACTGTGACGTCACTTATTTGCCAACTCAGTTGACGAATTATTCATTGATTTTTAAGTAACATAAAAGCTGATTTTACAATTAATTGAAAATTAATTGGGTTTTCAGAATGCAATGCAATGAAGTGTTTATTTACAGTTTCTTTTCTTTTACAGCACATGCGAGTTGTAAACGCTCCAGCGATTGATCCATCAATATGTGAGAGCGACACGAAGATGCTACCAGGACACTATGTATGCGTAGGAGGTGTACAGGATCCTAACAGACATTTCTGCAGGGTATGTTGATTATGCCATATTTTGTTTAATATGTTGAGAATTAGCAGTGGACCAATTTTGACAAGACTTTCATTGACAAATAGCTGCTGTTATACGTAGGCTTTAGGCTTTATTTATTTTAGATAAATAATTAGGGCATTACACAAAAAATAAAACAATTAGACATTTACAATTCGACATTTACAAAGTCGTAATTACAATTACAGACCGTTTTGTTTCTCAAACGTGTCAATTTTACACTGATCAATTTTATTTTTACAATGATTGTTCGCTTTATCGATCAAATCCCCCACACAATATCACCCTTTATCAACCCCCTCTTACAATTAAATATCAATAGGAAGTTCCGGCGACAGCAACAAACAATTTCACGGGAATTAAAACAATCGCAACTTTGCCAAAAGTAAACAAAGAATTTAAACATCAAACAGTCATTATAAAGAAATGTAGGAACTGGGTCACCAAATACAGGAAAATCGATACTCCAGTAACATTATTAATCGAAAATTAATGTTTTCTCAAAGTTAATCTTAATCAGATTAATGGGAGACGTTCTAGTAGGCATTTACTTTGAGAAACTCTTCATCATTTGAAGGTTGAGGCGTGGATTTGGTGTTAAGAAGTTTTGGTGTAGCTGAACATTTAAAGTTTTTGATTAATTGCTTACACATGGCTTGTAATCGCCTTTGGTATGTGTGTGACACATGACATACTCGTTAAGTACTAAGTAACTTTGAGTAAACATTATTGATGGGAAATAACTTTTATTTTTGATGTGGAAATCACTGTTTTTGAGAGCGTTCAGTGTAACATACGCAAAACATTGCATTAGTCATGACGGTATTTAATGTTTAATTGTAACATTTATAACTGGTTTTCTTAAAAAAAAAGTTAGAATTTTGACCTTCCATATCTCCGTAACCAAAATAAATGATCACATTGATGGGATTAATTCTTACTTACGGCTTCTTTAAGTATATTTTTACTCCCGTTATAGTGTACGTACGTATTATTCATAAAATCGTAATTATTCGCCATAATCCTGGCACAATAAAACTGTGTACCTCTTTCGATGTTTGAGACAACATATTTTTCCACTATCCCTGGCCACATAAAAATAAAACAAAATTTTTGAACAAAGAATACTAAAGTGGTTCTTAACCAGTGGCCCGCAACGTCATCAAATAGGTAATGATTAACCACTCTGCTCGACAAGATTTTGACATTTGACACATCCCTTGACTCGGCAGGGTGTTGTGGATCACGTCATAAAATTGTGGAATTTACATCAACTTTCAGGATTCAATTTTTTAAGAAAAATTAACGTTTGCAGCTATTTTATAGAATAAGTTTGTGGCAAATATCTTTAACTATAACTCGAGGTCGGTTAAACCACTTCAGATCACTGCAAAATTGGTACAATATAAGTTTTTCTGCACCCTATCCAAAGGCAGACCATTCAGATTAGCTAAAATTAAATACATAAAGAACCTTCTCGCTTGCTGAAAAGATGCATTCAGACGAAATAAAGACATTATCATTCCATCTCCATTGTTGTTTTTGGCATTATCCATACATAAGTACTTTAAAAATACAATCAAATTTGTCAAAATTTACACAAAATTGTGGCACTTCTTAGTGCTGACCGTTTACCCAAGTTTCATAATTCGATTCAAAAGTCGCGTTCAGCCTAATCGATACTTGAAATAAAATCGAGGTTGGCCAAAGGAGTCCGAATTAAAAAAAACCTTTTGATAATATTTCTCAGGATTTATATTTTATATTAAATGGATAAATAAACGCAAAGCTTAATCAGGAGCGTAAGTTATTTTTAATAAGGTATAAGATTTACTTAAGTAGATATTTTAACCGACTTCAAAAAGGAGGATGTTCATAATTCATTAAATACATCATTATGCAGAAATCTGCTAAAATATTAACTGAATTATTTTGTTATTTGACTTAAAATAATTAGGTCTAAGTGAAAATCCAAGATGGCGGTCGTGAAATTTTACCTCATTTTCGGCATTAGCACTCCCGAAAACCATGGACATGACACCCATGACGCATGTCGTTAAATTTAGCGGCCGCCATCTTGGATTTTCACTTCGACCTCATTTTCGGCATTAGCACCCCCGAAAACCATGGACATGACACCCATGACGCATATGTCGTTAAATTTTGCGGCCGCCATCTTGGATTTTGATTGTGACAAGCGGACGGACAGACGAACACACGCGTGATCCTATAAGGTTTCCGTTTTCATTTGGACGTACGCAACCCTAATCCAATGTTACAGCCCCAGTCAAACTAATTAGATAAGTTAATTATTAATATTGATGCAAATAATTAGACGTCCTATTAAATGTGTGAAAAACTCGATATACACCAATCTGAGATAAATGTATACTGTGCACGCTGCATCAAATTTTAAAAAAGTAGGTAATGCACCAACATTAAAATTCTTAATTAAATTTAATATAAAATTTCAAAAAAAAATATAGGTAGGCATCATAGGTATAGTTCATTGGTAAGGACCAATAAGCTATACCTATCGTAGATACATATTTTTTTCTTTTGAGTCTTGAACTAGAAAACTATAAATACAATTATTAACTGAGCTGGATAGCATAAATAATTAATGTTTATTGTAATTTAAACTTAAATTCCATTTATATTAATTTTTACGAGTTGATATCTGATATGAGTAATTTGAATTAGTCGAATCGATTGAAATAAAAAAATAATCGATTGACATAATCACAATCGCACATCAATGCATTAAAAAAAAAAATGGTTGACAATTTCTAAGAACACAAAATGAGTAGTGGTAATGAATATTCCGTGTTTTTAGACCCGTGTTTGTAATTTACACTAAGAATTGGGCATTTTCTTGTTGTTTATTATATTTTGAATGACATTTGTCATGTTTTTCATAATATCTAGATGTATTATAGTGATATTTGTGACAAACAAAAATGTAAACACGCACGGATTGGCGCGAAGTTTCGACTTTGGATATCAAAAACTTTATTACCACTACTAATTTATGTTAAACTATGGATGAAATCGACAAATAAATCAATTATGAGCTATTTACTGCTCCTTTAGTGGAGCTTGGATGTCCAAAATCCACAATTTTTATGTTTTTTAGCCTCGACTATTATGGTCATCAAAATGGCGATGATTGCATTTTCACACTTGGATTTTAAAACGGTAATTTTATATACTCGCGTGCTAAATCTAAAAGAGTAGATGGCGCTAACATTTAAACAATTTATCAAACTCTGTTACTTAATGCTCACACATGAGATTAGATGCCTACCATAATCAGTATTTACACTTATTGGTCAGGATGACGCATGCGTGAACTCCGGGGTCCAATTGGACCCACTACCGAGCCGGCGGAGGTTTCTGTGTTCGGGTCCAATTGGGGGCGCTTCCGAACTATACGGTTAAATAACAACAAGTCCATGACGCGTCTTAGGAGGTATATTCGAATAATTATAAACGTGTTTTATTTATCGAACAACCTTACAAATAATCGATATTAACGCCAAACTGTTGATAGTCCATGGTAAGACAATTTTTTTTTAAACTGTCCTCCAATACTAAAAGGTTAAGAACCACTGAGTTAATTTCAATTCCTTTTTCAAAAGCTCATTCAGTATTGAACTTTTTTTTCTTTTTGCAAAGATGAAAGTGTCTCCTCCAAACTCTTCCACCTCATTGGTCCATTTAATCTGACCTAATAAAACGAATTCGAAAGCCTATTTATTTTACTGAATCCCGGGTTAGAACCGATAAATTTTGCCATAAGGAATCCTCCGTCAAGGGTCTGTCAAGGGACAACACGTTATTTTTTATCCAGCGCTTGAATTTCGTTCCCATGGGGGAAAGGGTGAATTATGATGGCTTTTTTATTGATCAATTGCTTGAAGCGCTGGTAATTTTATCGGAGAAGTTGAAAAAAACTACCAGGCAACTATAAACATGATATAACATTTTTTGGTTTTCATGTCATAATTTTAAAATGAATAATTGATTGCGTAATAGTTGAGCGATTGGCTGGTGCGCTGTGTGTCGCGGGTTAGATTTCCTCACGTAACGAGTATTTGTATATAATATACCACAGGTTGTTGTTTTCGATTCAGTTGTTATGTTTAAGTCCCAATACTTACAGCAATACTTAAGTAAATTCAGCGCCCGTTCCAAATATTGCAAAGCGATAACGGCAAAGTAAACATCATTACGTACGGTGTTAATAGCCACAATAAAATTAAACGTACTCGATATGCTCATGGAAGCGCAAACACATAAATCATCTCGATCGTTCCGTTACATTGTTTTACGAGATCATTTATAAATGTCATTGTGACGAAGAATAAAAACAAAATGGGGATAAAACATGCAGTTATTTATGTAGTCGCAATCTGAGGGAAATGCGATAACGGTGCCGATTCCCCTGTTCACAAACTAAGCTTAAATTAAAAAATTGGCATCTCTTACTGACGTACAGCTAAAGAAAAGGACGGTGACACTTAAAAACTATGTTAGGGATGTCAAATTAATTTTGCTTTGAATTTTCCGTTTTGTTAATCAATACGTTCTGAATTGTCAACTATAATTGTATGGAAGTTTAAAATTGACTAATCTTATTTATCACCATCCCTTTCTTTCTTGTTTTGTTGAAGAGAAAAAGATAGAAATAGTCTTAATTAAATTTAATTCGTGCATAATAGTATCGACACGATTGTCGGTTTGAGTCCCTTTGTACTAGGAGTACATGTTTTGACAAGAGGTTGATGACAATGTTAGAAGCAAACATCATTTAGTGAATTAATTTGAATATCGGTGTCAGGGCTGAGCTTTGCGTATTTAGGTTTAAAATCAGGCTTATAAGTCAATAAGGTAGTATTGTATGCTTAGGCCCCTCGTACGCCTTAAAAAGGCCTGAGACCTCAGAGTCCCGAAATATATAAAGACAGCTCAATGATATTATTATTTTTTATTTTCATAATTAGGCTTTAGTATTGTTAACCACTGACAAGTCATTGATAAACACACACTTCTATTTCAGAAAGACAACGGAGGCGCAGTGATTCAAAACAACACGCTAGTCGCTATATCTTCCTTCATCAACGTTTGCGCTCTTTACGCCAAGACACACGCCTTCCCCAAAGTCTCAATTTTCGTCCGATGGATCGACACCGTAATCTGGGACGAAGACATCAGACCGTCAACCACGGAACCAAGCACTACTTCTACCACAAAACCACCAGCAAACGCCACTGAAGGGGAGCCTCAAACGAGGGGATATTTCGCCAATATGGGAAAGTACATGTTAACTTTACCATTCGACCCTATAAATGTGCCGATAGAACCAGCAGAAAACAATTCTGTGTTGCCAGGAATGAGTCTTTACGAGTCGTATTTGCAAAGTATAGCTAGGGCGAAGACTTCGACAACTGCAGCGATCACTGTTAAACCGACTACATCTAGCAGCAAGCCTTCTAACAAGCCTAAGATGATTTCCCAGTACATGTACGCGCGACTGCCTCAGAAATATGACCGGTACGGTTAACATATCCTTAGATATTAGTTTTTGATTAATTAATATATACTTATATAAAAAAACTTTTTATATAATAGAGTTTTTTTGTTTGTTTATTTGTATAAACGCGCTAATTTCTGAACCAGTCCGATTTGAAAATTATTTTTGTTTAAGATAGCCAGACTCATGTGAAGTAGTATAATATTACGCTGCAAGTCACGGCTGATCAGTAACCAAAGACGTAACTTAACGCGGACAAAGTCGAGGGCAGAAACTAGTAATACAATAATTGTAACTCCTAGTCCTTGTTGCCAACATGTTGCACCACAAAAACATGTTGTTGAAACAATGTTGCGGAAACTTTTTTGACAATAAAAATGAGACATAAACAACGTTACAGTTTATACTTAATTTGTTTTTCTTTTTTTAGAGTCTGGTATTGAAGTTAATAAAAATAGAAGACGACGGTCTGCATCTCCGCCATTATTGAAGTAACTATAGTGCTAATCTACATCAACTAAAATACCGATAGGATTATTTTTTTGTCTATGTATTTACTTTATTTTGTAGTGTAAATGTGTATTATTATTGTAAATAAATTAATATTAAAAATAGACACTAATATAAGTAAACAAATTTTTGTTTCATTTTCTGTGGGTTCTAAAAAATAAAAGTCTCATTGAAAGGAAAACAAAGGTAAAAAGAAATAGTGTATATTTAATTTTACTTTATTCTAAAGATCATTGCTTAAAAGTCATAAGCCACAAACAAAACAGGCGCGAGAGTTTGTATGAAGAAAAGAAAGCTTGTAAAAACCACACGCGTTTCTTCTTAACGACGACGTCAGTGAACACTATACCTCCTCCTAACTGATGATTCCCTAATACTTCAGCAAGATAAAACTTCATACATCAATGTGACTTCCTCATGGGATTGCAGCCATTTCCACATATTATTCTGGCTCCGGATCAATATTTAATATCGCAGATGTTTATTTGACCTCGCTCCCAGGACTCCCAGGTGTACAGCTCTCATTATGTCAGAGTATAACGAGCCCGCGGCTTCGCTTGCCAAAACTGTAATTTTAGTGTAAAGAAAGAAAAATTGCTTATTCACGCAAAAATGTCGCACATAACATGTTTATTTTAGGGAAAATATAGTTCAGGATTTCTTGAAAGAATTAACATATGTAATTAGAATGAACAAACTTCATACAATTAATTTTATAATCATCAGTTGCAAGAAACACAAACGCCGTGTACCGCATCGCGATAGCAATTCAACAATTTTAGTTTATCAAATATCACAGTGATGTGTACGGCACCTCTCCTTGCGTTCTATACTTTCCTGGTACTTCTAAACCACATAGGCATAACTCACACACGGCCAATGTAAGATTCTGACAGCTCACGGCTGGAAGAAGAAAATGTCTCCTATATATCCTAAACCAGCCTTTCCCAAAGTAGGTGATAACGCCCCCTTATGGGCGCTACAGGCCTAAAAGGGAGACGAAAAAAATCGGGGCGTCGAGTAGAGGCTTGGGGGCGATTTGTAATTTCATTTTTTTTAGGTGGATTTTACGTAAATGCAATAATGGAGGCGCTAAAAATAAATTATTCTCAAAGCGGGGCATTAGACAAAATAAGTTTGGGAACCCTAAACTTTCGTATGGTCATAAGAATATTGCCATCCACCCACCCACACACATCAAACGAACCGACTTGGTAATAACTGTATGTTGTTTTTACTGACAACAAAATAACATCGGTAATATTCAATTACTGTCAAACTGAAGGTCGCTACAAAGAGATTATTATAGTGAACAATTTTGGTCATCGGCCATTAAAAACGAATCAAAGAAAATGATAGGAATTATTTCAGAACGTAGGTAATATAAAATCAATACAATAGGCCTATTCCATTTTCTTTT
This sequence comes from Hoplodrina ambigua, assembly GCA_949774945.1. Taxonomy (NCBI): domain Eukaryota; kingdom Metazoa; phylum Arthropoda; class Insecta; order Lepidoptera; family Noctuidae; genus Hoplodrina; species Hoplodrina ambigua. The sequence goes on along the minus strand of OX458986.1, from coordinate 4,000,228 downwards.
ATTCACCTATATTTCTTAAACTAAATCCGTAGAGATTGTAAAAATGAACGTTTGTATATTTTTCTTCTACGCAATCCTCAACTATTTTTCTAAATTGTAAAACTTTGATGGTTCCTTGTCGAAAAAAAGAATCCGCAACGGTGACAAAGCCGTGGGCAGCTCGCATGCAGCTGATATCGGAAAGGCGTGCGTACGCGCGCTTTGAATACGGTTCATAGTTGAACGAAAAAAGAATAATGCATGGACATGTATTTAAGTACCGTTTACTAATTACCACACATAACATCACGCTTGTAATCCACGGAGGGTTAGACAGAGTTGTACCCATTGGTACACTTACATTTCGCCAGTTATGTTTAACTCATGCCTCATGCCATCAACATCAACCAGGCACAAATTCAGACTCCGAGGTTGCAACTAAGAAATTCCTGATGGAAAAACCCAATAATACTGTGCCCGAGCTGGAAACAGAACCCAAAACCTCATGCTCACCAGTCGCGCTTTGCGGCCAACGATCAACGAGGCAGTCCTAACCACCAGTCACTCGGTATTATCGATTTTAAAATTTCTACTACTCATATTTGGCCGATTTTTTTTTCTACCCCTCTTATCCAACTACGCAAAGAAAACAGGAAAAAACCTTTTATCTTTTATTCCTGTCACATAGGTAAGAACACAGCCGCATAACAATATGCATTTAGTACCCAGATAATGCTAACCTCATTAACGTTGAGTATTACGCGTCGCCGCTCTATTGGCCGCGGTCCAAACGCTGTGTACCAATGTTTATATTTGACAATTAAAATAAACAGCAGGCCTAGCCATATTACAATCGCTTCGTATCTAATCTCTTTCTACGATCGATAACGCTTAGGCGTAAGCGATTGTAGAAAGCGCTAAGTCGGTAGCCAAGATGAAATGATTGAGTCAATCGCTCGTTCTACGACGTTGTACGAAAAAACTTATACTTTAGTCTATGGTGAGCGATCCTACAGACGTCAAACCTACGTCAAAATCACAGTTGTGTTTATATTGCGCGGGCGGAACTTTGTTTTTGAATTTTTTAACTTAGATAAAACTATAAAGTGTAAAAAAGTGAAATAACATAATGTATGTTTCTTTTAATAATTAGTTTATTATATTAAAACAGTGCGAAATGTCATTTTCAATACCTGTGACTCGAAATGATAAAGATCTTGCTTATCAATGAAGAATACCTTTTATGAAGTGAATATTTTTAATAGGATGGAATCTAGATCTTGAGCAAGCCCGAAACAGTTCGCAGCTTTAATAGAATTCATTTAAAGGTGCGTAAATTACAAATTATTTCGTAAATATGTTCCTTTACTAGTTGAATTTCTATCACACTCAGAGCACGTCTTGAAATTGAGACTAGTTGAAACATAAACAATGACGTGGACCCGTCGTGAACGTAAACACGTACTTATGAAACAAAGAAATCAATTGTGTGGCTTAATTACTAGACCCTTTGGATATCTAAAATATTTGTGTCACCAATATTGGTGACACCAACAATGAGCTGATTATTTGTAATAAAAGTCCAAAATTATTTTTTAAAAACAAATCACTTCTCGTTATCGCCACAGCTGACTAAAGAGACGCCATTTTTTAGCGTTTTCTCTTGGGTCTTCGTGATCGCTCGGCTAGCGTTCAAAAACTACGAAAACGTTTCGTTAGCGCTTGTCAAAAGTGTAACTTGGCTAGCATTTGTACGGGATGTAGCGATTAACGTCGTAGAAAGGATCAAATTTCAATCTATCATTACAAACGCTATGTTAAATTGTAAACTTGTCTACGAATTATCTATTCGCTTGTTCTGACCACGTGATTTAGCGTTGAGGTAGTTTAATTCCCATACATTATCATTGCTTTCTACAAGCGTTAACGATTGTAGATTGTCAACTTGGCTAGGCCTGCAGTATAGCGAAGCATTTCACTGATATTTGTATTGGTTGATCGCTTGATATTCTTTTTTCTTATGGTCAAAAATGGCAGCCGCAGGAATGGTGTTTGGAAGCGCGAGAATTCCAAGGATCGATTTTTACAAAGATTAAATAGATCGATTTTAGATTTCTTAGTTCTCATCATCTAGGCAGATGATGACTTTTTTCAACTATGCTGGGGTCAGCTTCCAGTCTAATCGGATGCAGCTAAATACCAGTATTTTGCATGGAGCAACTGCCTATGTAACCTCCACAATCCAATAACTGGGTAATAAAAAAGACAGGTTCATACTTTCGGGGTTCTGACAACTTGTCACAACTGTCAAAGATCCACGTATGACAGCTGGAACTAACAGTATAACTTGCTTTCCGACACGGACGAGTCTCAGTTACCCATCCACGGATCATCCCCGGCAAGCGTAGCTTAACCTGATGGATTGACCCGTGCGGCTGTTATTTCTTAGCCACGATCTACTTACTATTCTACTACTTACAGTACTTAGTGCTAAGATCACCATGGGACCTAACCATACACATAATTTCAGTACAACGTTTATATCGCATGAACAAGTTTGTACCAGAATAACAGGATTACAGCGACCAAATTACTACAACAACGCAGTGTGTATTCAATATTACAGCGAGCCAAAAGGTCAAAATATTTCCACAAACATGTTTACTTTATTAGCAGTACCTATCAATTATTCACGAATCGGCTCTGTAATGGACATATTAATAAAGGACTCTGTTTGAACCCTGGCAGGTCAACGAATTAGGTTAATGTTTAGTTTGTCATTATTTATTGTTAGAAACTCTTTTAAATTCATGTTTGCCTGGTAGGTGACTTGAAAAGCCTTGAAATACTGCTGACTCGTTCAAACTTACATGGGGTGTAAAAAGACATTTTAATTTTAGCCCAAGTATATACTTATTCTGTCCTTCAAGCTAAGAGTCTTTTTTACACCGTTACGTAAAGTGTAACAACAAAAAAAAATACTTAGTAACCCATAGCTTTTTAGTCAATTATTCGTTTGAAAAGCAATATCAATTAAAAACTTCAGAACTTACAATTTTTATAATTAACACTTTTCTTTCCTTGACCTTTTCCTATTCAAATTGTCGTTTACAACGAAACAGTTTCCTCATTTAATATTTTTCCTCAAAACAAAAACAAAATAATTGAAAAAGTCAACGGCTATGATGCAAAACCTCGTTACACCTAATTATTTCGCCGTGAAAAACCTTTTGAGATAAAAATTACTGTGATTGTTAGGGGATTTTAAATAGACTTTCTGGTGGTAAGTCTATCACAAGCGCTGTTGACGATACCAGGACAGCAGATAATAAAGAATCTATAAGGTATTAATGGGGCCTCACAAGGTACATATTTCCAATTGTATAATAATGTAGGTGTCTTTTAATATTGAGTAGTGGTAAATTAACCATTACATTTACTGGGAGCCTAGTATAAGCGCGCTGAGTATCTTAACGTAACGTGAATTCGATCCAATTACGTCATTAGTTAAAGGTAAAAAAATACCAAATTGCAATAACAAAGCCGTATTTCCAAATCTACTTTTACTTTAACCATAATACAATACAATAACCGGCCACTTCAGCCATCTTTTCGATTAATACACCGATACGATACATGTTCGAAGTTACACCATACGTCACAAATTCTAGCATACGTCACAACTTCGCGAGAGTATTTATCACAAACTTTCCCGCCGAGATGACGTGACGAAACGGAAAATATACCGCTTATTTACGAGAAAGTAAAGTTATCTGCTAATCTGGTGGAAAACAAACAAAGAACAAGGTTATTAATGATAGCCGTGGAGGTCAGTTGAATGTTATGATGAAACCTACAGACCAAATCGAAGTGTATAAGGGCGAGACTCCATTAAAGCGGAGACGAGAGGAGATGTCTCGTAATTAAACAATAGCATATTGTATTGTGCTGAAGCTTAGCGCTGAGCTGTCAAAATGACGCAAGCTGATTGGTTGTGACACACATCTCTTCTCGTCTCCGCTTTGGTGGAGTCTCGCCCTTAAATTCGAAAGCTTAATTTTAATTGCGTCTATAGCTCATACTTGTGATGAACAGGCATTCTTCTCCATACGAACTACCCCTTAAAAGGGGCAACTAGATGCAATATTTTTTCTAGTAATTTTTGACGTTCAGAAATAGTCTATCTCTTCACCACCTTTGGTTGACTGGTAGAGAATGCCTAAGGCATTAAGTCCGCCTTTATACTTTTGTTGCATAAAGTTTAAATAAATAAATAACTGATTTTGTCTTTTAGAAATTTACTGATTAGTTGAAACTTGATTTAAAAATGGTAGAGGTGACAGCTGTTCATGTTGAAGCAGCTTCCCTACTCAAAGAAGAAGAATAAAGAAGAAGATTTTGAAGTTAGTATTCTACCTTCCTTTAATATTTTCCTTAAAGTATGTTACTTTTTCTAACCCACAAGAGTCGAAAGTAACATCATACCTAATATTATAAATGCGAAAGTACGTTTGTTCGTTTGTAAACCACTAAACTGATCATCCTGAAATTTTGCATATACGTTGTCAGGTGAACAGAAACGGACACCCGGTACCCGGTACTTTTTACCCCGAAAAAAAGTACTGTTTTTGAGGAAAACAACAATTCTTATAATAATAAAGGGCGCCACGTGCCTCACGTGTCAGGAGCCACGGGAGCATAGCAGTAACCAAAGACGTAAAAACAATCACGTAGCCGAAGTCGCGGAAGCTAGGAATTTACTCATAACATCACGCCTGTAATCCCCGAAGGGTTAGGCAGAAGTTTACCCATTAGTACACTCACATTCCACCAATTATGTTTAAGTCCCATGTAATAGGGGGTGAGCCTATTACCATCAACCGGGCATAAATCCAGATTCCGAGGCTGCTACTGAGAAATTCCTGTTTGAAAAACCCAATAACACTTTGTCCTCAACAGTCGCGCTTTCATACCACTAGACCAATGAGGCATAGTAATTTAATCTTTATTAAAACGTAAGCAAAACATTATTCTATTCCAAATTAAGATATTCAAGTTTACAATTTGGAATACTTGAAAGAAGTCTTGTATAACATTATTCTTGTTTTATATTATATTTAAACGTTTAAGCCTCTTTTGAAGTTTGTTTCCGAAATTATAGGCTTTGAAGTTAGCTCTTAGTGTTAGGAAATACTTTGGAGTTTTCTGAACAAAATACGAGTAGGTAGATAAGTACAATAGGAAAAGATCAAGGTTTTCTAATCAGTCCACGGGTATATTTCAGGGGGGTCGCATCAAAATAAAAACTATTTAACATATACAGGGTCATTGAAAATTTATCAGAAACCTGAAAAGGGGTCAATGTACTCATCATTATGAACAACTTTTACTATGGGACCAACTCTGAAATCATGAAAAAAGTCTACTGTTTCATACGTTACGATCGTTTTTAGGAAACGGCTGATTTTTTTAATGCATATTTTTCATGTTAAAGTGGCGCTAGGGACTGGAAAAGAAATCTCGAATTCAAACTAACGTCCGGCTATTAAAAGCCTAATCAAATAATTCTACTGGTGTGCAATTGTGTTGCATGAGATTTTATTTCGTTACGATTTAGACTAACTAAATACAGTAAGTAGATATTCTTATTCTTATCCCATGGTATTGGTAAGGCAAGATATGATTATATCTCATACGTAAGAGAAGGGGTCGTTCAAACCAGACGTAGCAATAAATTGCAATCACCAAATAAGTAAAAGTAGCTAACGTCCTTTTAGCTAGTTAGTGGAGTACCATAAACACATGAGAAGTACTTTATTTATTTGTTAGGGTTCCGTACTTGAAGGGAGCCAAAGGGTACCCTATAGACTTCAACATCCATCCGTCTGCCAAGGAGTTCTATCTTTTGAACCTTAGTAGGTAGACGCTTTAAAGTTCCACGGTGTGTTTTTCTATGGCCGCTCTAACAACAAAAAACCAAATTAAATTAAAAGTGAAATGGTGTACAAGAAAAGTATAGGTACTGTTGTAGGTATGTAGTGTGTGTGTTGTTGAGCAAATTTTGGTAAGAGAAACATACCTACTTACGAGACCGTCACCAACATGATATTGTGTGTGACCGCGTCACCGAAATGCTAATGCGAGCGACGATTCCCCATGACAGCCTATTTTTTTTTATTCCGACACTCAATATGACAAAGATCTTATTTATTCATCGTAAGCAAATGAGATTAATTTAAACACAAATAAAATTACCATAATCCTTTTTCCCCCCCATTGTCTAACAGCTTGTTATCCTCTTATTACTTGAAACCATCTACTTATCCAATTTACATAATTAAAGGTGATTGGCATAATCGCCAAACGAGTCACGACCCCCAGTGTCAATTAACTCAAGTCATGTACTAGGACGACAGAGATGAACTGTAAAAATGCCCGAAAGTTAATTTCGATCCGAGTTCCGTATCTTTTCCGGATTCGGATTTAAATTGAACGTTAAGACCGGAGTTAATGCCAACACTAATAGAGTTTCACTACTCTATGGGTTATTTTATGGGCTGGTTTGTATATTAATTGCTTTTGAGATAGGAATATAAAATACTGATTTTCGACCGTAATTTAGATCCGATTCAACGATACTGGGATGAATGTTGTTATGTATTCAGTATAGACAGGGTCGTATCAGCCGCATCAAAGATATGTGGCCCCCAAGCGACAGGGGCCCGAGTCCGTGTAAACAAAAAATCTTAAAGTATTATCCACTATAATGTCAATATTACCGGAAAGACTGCCCCGTCGGTCTAGTGGTCGCAAGGCGGGACCGTGAGCATGAGGTCTTTGGTTTGAATCCCAAGTCGGTTAAAGTGTTATTGGTGTTTCTATCAATAATTTCTAAGTAGCAGCCACGAAGTCTAAATTTGTGCCCGGTTGATGGCATTAGGCTCGCCCGCTATTACATGGGCCCTTTGCCTAACCCTTTGGGGGTTACAGGCGTGATGTTATGTGTGTATCTCGGAAACATGTGTGTTGGGGAAACTGATATGCTAATAAGAAGATAAAGGTACACTATCTCACTTAAACTCTTGGGCCGTACGCTAACTTTCCGGGGAAAAATAAACATATTGTTTCGTTCAAAATAATCTTTACCCTCCATTTGGGCTTTGCCGCAGTAGGCAACGAAGAAGGGCCCCGCAAAAAAAATGGTACAGGGCTCGTCTAGGGTAAGCTACGCCTCTGTATATAGTTGACTATATCAAATGTGATTAAGGTCCTAAAGATAGCAGATTTGAATTGCTGGGTAGTCAAAGGTCACAATCGGGTAGTTATAGGGAAACAGTCGCGCTATTATTAGGGGACTGCCTAGGCGGCAGTAATTTTCGATTGCTCAGCCCTAGCTATTAGCATTAGATTGAATTCGGGCCAACTTTGACAACTACCTATACTTATTTGTTATTTGTATGAGAAAATGAAGAGTAATACCTACATTTTGTTGATTTTTTTTGGCACCTATGGATGACTTCGATTGAAACTTAACTTAATGAATGAACTGTTAATTATGATCTACTTTTTTAATTTAAATTACATTTGAAAACATCCATCGGTTTCTAAGAAAACTTCAACTATATCTGACGACCCTGCATACCTGTGTCTTTTGTAGACTGTACCTACTTCTGTCAAATAATAGTACAAACTAAATAGCAAGCACTAATCCTCTAACATTCCTGAATAATCCAAAGCCCTAAAAACCGCTATAAAACGGGCCATCCCATGTAAATTTGAAGGATAGCGCTAGCGACCCTAAACCAATATGGCGGCCTACAATCCGAACGTACGTTTCAAATTACTCAGTATGCAAATTAGAGACCCAGCGATCCTTAGTACTGGAGATATTAGGTATGCAGTATATTGATACCGCCTTAGCATTGGAATGGGGTGAGCAGGGATAGTGGATTTGTGGTATTTCATGTGAATTCGGCTCTGATATGAGTGTTTAATTGATAATTCTGGGTAAAGTATTCGTGATTGGCATACATGAAGTTGATCTTGTGAAGTTATTATACATACATTTATGCTAATATTATAAAGCAGAAGAGTTAGTTCTATGTTTAAACGCGGTTATCTCTGTAACTACCGTTCGTCTTGGAAAAATATTTTTCTTAAGATATCTGGCTATCTTATGAACAATATTTTTCCAATGGATTACTTATTCTAGATGAACTCCACATTTTCTTTTTATCTTTTTTTCTAGTGGTCACATTCCCAGGTCCGACAAAGTGTTATTGGCTTTTTCTAAATGGAATTTCTCAGTAGCAGCCTCTGAGTCTGGATTTGTGCCCGGTTGATGGCAATAGGCTCGCCACATCTGCTACCCCTTCGGGGACTACAGGCGTGATGATGTTTTGTTAAAAAATAAAAAACCATAAATTCTCTTTGTCACTTTTATCTATCTAAAGATTACTTGCTGTGTATTTCTTAGCTATATTAAACCCTCCTATTGTCTATTAGGTCTATTAGGGCAGCATTAATCCGACAGACACAAATAATCCCTCGCTTGAATTTTCCGCCACCCACGGGTACTCTACATACTAAACCTAGTAATCTTTTGCCCTCAAATAACAAAAGCCTTAGATTTTGACAACAATAACGTCCTTATTATTTCTTTTTTCCTGGTACTTTGAAATCCTTCCATGTGTCCTTTTAAGGCTAGAAATAGGTGTGACATAGATACGTGTATGTATGTATGTCTTGAAGAGAATAAAGGAGTATGTCCTTGACACCGTACCGTACCATGACCGTGCTAGGAACGGGTCAGGCAAAAAAATATTATTTTAATTTTTCCATTAAATATGGATAAATAATACATAATGGACTGACGGAGAACCTAGTTATTTTAGCAAAACTGGAATCTTGAAGGACAATAGCCAAGATCCCTCTATCTCGGACCATAACATTTTCTGCCTTTATCCGTGTATTTTTGTCTCGGAATTTCTCCCACATATTTCCTCTCAGCTTCGGAAAAACATAGTGACGGATTGGCGCGTATTATTTTGATACAAAAGTATATCTTTACTTACATCTTTTTCCTTTCTTGTGAGTATACTTCCTGTTGGTTAGTTACGGTATATCGATAACGAATGATATAACGCAATAAACTTTTTAAGAAAGAAACTAATTCTAGCTAGTCTATGTTTTCTTCGTCTGCGTAGATTCCAGAATTAAGAAGGCAAGGTCCTAAATTATAATTATTATTGTGTGTCTAGATTAAAATCTTTATGTCTATTCCTGATTTTAGCTAATTTCGTTCAGCTGTTTTCGAATGACAGATTAACAAACATTAATGAAAGACTAACCAAGGATCATACGCTCAGAAGCCGCATTTGCGACATCGAGACTAATGGTGCAGTCGGAACGAGTTGATTCAGAATTTTACTATTTTACTTATGAAAAAGTGTGGATGGATGTCTGTTACTCAATTGCGCCAGAACGGCAAAAGGGCATTAGATGAAAGGCACAGAGATAGATTATAGTCTGGTTATAATATTATACTTTGACACGGACGAAGTCGGGGACGGAAGCTAGTGAAGAAATATTTATCAAAACTAATCTTTTTCTCTATTCTCTTCCCAAAAATACGTCAATGTATGCGCAAACACGCGTATCAAGCGTAGTTACCTACCAGGCGATCATAACTTAAAGAGAAGTAGTGCGTAGGTAGTTAGTACAGCTTTTCAACATGACGAGTAAATAATTATTACATGTGATTATACGATTAAGCAGTAAATAACTTTTCATTGAATGTTGTAATGAATGGATATTAGAAATACCTGCTCCCAACACGCTATTAGTCAATCATTAGGGCTGGCAGAGATATGTTTAGGAGTTTGTTAATTTAAAAGATATATCGTGTTAATTTTTTATTGTAGAGTGGAATCATTTGTTACATGTTTTTTCTTTTCTTTTAAGAGAATTTAGTTATCTTAGGCCCTGTTTTATCTAAATGTATATGTAGAACACCACAAGTCCAGTCTATTTCTTTTCTTCTTTCTTTATTTAAAAAACTTTGACTCATATAAACTCACATACACAAGCAGGCCATAATAAATATTTGTATTGTGCGGGTATCGAACCCGCAACACACAGCAGAGCAGCCAATCACTCAGCCACTGCACCAACCGTATTGTCAATTGCTGTATTGCTTTAATCTTGCTCAAAATTCAAATTTTCGCAACAAAATACCATCACAACAGAAGCATCCAGAAACCCGTTTAATAACATAAAAAGCCAACAAAAGCTAAGTATTATTATAATCGTCCATCAAAATGTATGGTACATAATGAACGCTATCAAAGCTAAAAGCAGCTTTTAAGCAAAAATTCCTTATTTAAAACGATATTTTACAACAATAACGGTTCTTCAACTTTTGCCAACCCTAACGTTCGCAATATGGTTTGCGGAAATTAATAACATCCGAACGCAATGTTCAAGCTTTGTTATGTATGGTGGCAATAGAATTAATGGGAATTTTACATTTAACGGTTTTCGCATTAGTTGATAACGCGGTCTTTGAAATTCAAGACCTTACAAGCAAGAAAATGTAACAAAGAGTTTCGTGTTTCCATCGTTTCTTTTTATTAGGTAACTAAGTTTGAAATTGCCAATCCGCATTGAGCAAGCATTGTGATCAATGTTCGTGCCTTCTCTGTATGAGAAGAGGCCTTTACCCTGGTATAGGACAACAATAATCTTGTATTATATAGTACAGAAGTTCCTAAAAAATATTTAATAACCAGTTCACAAAATAAACGCACTGAAAAGGACAAATAACTGTTTTCTTAACACACTATTTTATTTTATAACCATGACAACATAACGGCGGAGATTATGTCATGAGGTCTCCATAAAAAATGGCAAACCACACCATAAAACTTCCCCATTTACTAAGGCAACATGAGCGAAGCAGCGAAACTAAACCGCGGTGGATAAGGATAAAGCCTCGTTTACAGGGGGAGAGTTTCCCGACCGTGGAGGGGCGAGACTCGAGACTCGAATGGAGATTTATTACGCTCATGAAATGTGTACATCTTACCACTGTTCTTGAACAGAGATACAAGAACTAGTCCATGAAAGTCTACGATTTTGATATAACAATTTTTAAAAACGAATACTTTCTTGATCTGTGATTTGTCAGTTCAAAAATATTAAGTTGTACACCGAAAAGAACGCCGCTGTATAAAAAATAAAAATAAAAACCAAATAAAAAATTTATAAATGTCAGGCTACGCCATATGACATGTGTGATCTGTTTATCTACTTTTGACAATCGCCTATTCAAGTCAAGAAACTCTCCCAGTGTAAACAATGCTTCAGAAGTTATCCGCGTACGTGTCTCGGCTGCGACGGATTTACAGAAAACCTCTTACCACCGCATGTCAGCCTAGTACTTGGAAAAACTATTTCCCCCGACGTAGAGTTAAATCCCTTCGTTTATTCTATTTTGTTTATGATCCTTGCGTGTCTCAAAAGATAGAAAAGCTAATTGATACTTTATCTTTTACATCTTTCTTTGAATATTATGATTATGGAAGGATTTTATTGTTTTCGTTTATGAAATTGACGTGCACGAACCTCTACCAGCCCCCTAGCTAGAATAGATTTAGTACTAGATATTCTACTTGCAATTGATTTTAAAAGCGCTGTTAAAAGGTAAAAGGTTATGAGAGCAATATTAACTGTGTAAGGTCATAGAAATTTTTCCATGAATATAATAATTTCACACTACATACAAAAACACACAAGCAGAATATACCTAGTTCTCTTCCCAAAACACAGCAATTTGTTAATGAATACAGAACCTACTAGACAGAGACAATAACATTGACACTATTTCTTCCCTATTTTAGTCTGGAGTGGCGACTGTACTGTGGAGCCCGAGTGCCAGCGGCAACAGTTATATTAACATATATTTTCAATTTCAGTCCACGCAGAGTTTTATTTAATGTGAAACAGTGCTTAGTATGTTCATATGTTTCTCTATCTACATATATGGGTATAATATCTATTCTAGAATTTCAACAACAATAAGGCTAAATATTCTAATTAAAACCGTACATAGTCTAGTCGCAATTTCATCAACGACAATTAATGACAAAATCTTTTTGCCTTGTTGACAGGGTAAGATTGAAATTTGAGTTTGAGTGCAAACATTATAAAAAGTTAGTAGTAGAATGTAATAATCTATTTCTTTTCTGAATAATATAAAAAAAGCTGAAGATTTTTTTATGTGTACCTATGTTTAAGCACGCTAATCTCTGGAACTGCTGGTCGAATTGGAAAAAAATATTTTTGTTTAGAATAGCTAGATTCATGAGGAATAGTACAGGCTATATAGCATCACGCTAAAATTCACAGGAGCGGAGCAGTAACCAAAGACGTAACATACAACGGGTGAAAAAAATCAACTTAACAAAACTAATAGTCATAAAAAAATACCACACTTTGTTTTTTAACTTAAAAAATTAGATACCAGTTTTTTTCGCTTACTAACAAAATGATAAAACAAAACATATGCATTGTATTATTCGACCTTGATAAGAAACACAAAAACATGTCAAAGAAATGTGCTAACATTTTGCTGTTTGAATTTTAAAACAATTATTCTTGCTGTCAGAGCTACATCTAACATGTTCTGAAGCTCCGCCGTAATTGCTAGCTGTCAGTCAGAATACTGTTATTTGTATTGTTAAACAGGCGAGGAGTTGGATGCTTTTGCAATAGATAATAATGGAAATTATTTCCTAACTAGCCAGCTAGTTGATTCGTCCGCGTAAATGTCGGTTATTGACGATAATTTTTAATTTTTGCGCGAAACAGTAACTCTTTTTCTCAAACCATAGTAGGTTAAGCTACTTTTTATAATATCAGCTATCTGCCAGTAAAAGTTTCGTCATAATCGATGTAGCCGTTTAGGAGATTAGCCGAGACAAACAGACAGGTGACAAAAAAATATTAATTGTTTTTACTGCAAAAAAAAAACAATCTTTTGTTGATCAATAAAGTCGAAAATAGTTTATGTCATAGAAGTTAACCCTACACCTTGCTGATTGGTTGAAATTTGTATCAATGAGCAATTTTTATACACGTAACATAGTTTTTGCCAATAAATACAAGCAAAGAAGAAAGGATAGAATAACTTGCGGAAAACTCATAAGTAACTTCTATGTTTACAAGCAACTATAATTAAAAAATTAAAATACACGACTGCCAAAATTGCACATATTTGTACTTTCTTTACTCGGTAGTTTTTTTTTACGACGTTTTTTATTTACAGTGTTATATATTTTTTAAATCTACTTGTCAAATTCTAGACGATAAACATAGACACGGCCAGATTCATTAAAAAAAATAATTGAGGCTGGTATTAATTTACGTTTTAAAGTGACCACACAGGATTATTTTTATTTTTAACTAGCCTATGTTACTCGAATGATGCAAGGATTGTAACGATACCCCATACATCTAAATCGGTTCAGGCGTTCAAAAGTTATGGTGGAATAAAGAACATCACATACATACATACATACATACATACATACATACATACATTAACCCTGAACACATAACACTCCTTTTTTTGGGGCAGTCGTGTAATAAATGGTGACGAATCGAAACAGTGACGAATTGGGAAAACAGTCCACGCTGGTACTAGGGCCGCATAAAGCACACGGTGCTGCTCAGTAATTGAGAGCCGTCGGACTGAAACCAATTAGAAGTATCCATTTATTGATAGTGCCTCGTTCTCGTTTTTTTTTATTTTGCTTGTGGTGGTAGAGGTTTCCAGAGTGCTGGAGAAGAGTTAAGTGGGTTAGGAGATCGTTAAATTTAATTTGAAAAGTTCTTGAAGTACACATGACAAAATAGTTAGGTTGTTACACACAATTAAATTAGCAATAAACGTTTACAGTTTCTGAAGTGAAATCTTCATTAACCGGGTTGAACAATTGATGGGGGCAAAAATAAAGATTCGCATCACTGACATGCTTATGTCGCACCGTTACCAACTTGGTGACGACCCGCGAGACCGACATCCTAATGTAACAGTCCCCAAGACAGCCTATTTATTTTTGTTACAGCTTAACATTTCTAACCAGTGTTAGAAGTTTAGTAGTAGCTATTAAAGCTGAAGTTTACGGTTTCCAATATAGATAAATCTATCGTCATATGCAACAGCTGCTTTTTTTTAAATACGCTAATCTCCAGCTCTACCGGTTCGATTCTAAAAAATCTTCCACTACTAAAAAACTACGTTATCTTTAAATATTAAAGCTACATTTCATTATCAAAGAAATTTGAAATCCGTAAGAAAATCCACACACAATAAAAAGAAGTCTATTACTCATCTGCCTAGCCTTTTCCCAACTATATTGAGGTCGGCTTCCAGTCTAACCGGATGCAGCTGAGTACCAGTATTTTACATGAAGCGACTGCCTATCTGACCTCCACAACCCAGTAACTGGGTAATACGATACCCCTTGGTAAGACTGGTTGTCAGACTTTCGGGCTTCTGATGACCCGTAACGACTGTCAAAGATCCACGTAAGACAGCCGGGACCAACAGCTTAACGTGCTTTCCGAGGCACGGAACGATGTCAGTGATGTCTAAGTTAATCTTAGAAAGTACATATGAATTGAAAAAGTCACATTGGTACTTGCCCGGATTCAAACCCACCACCTCATGCATGAGAGGCGGGCGCATCAATCGCTAAAAAAAAGTTTATTACTGCAAGTTATTAATATTACGTCGTTCCCCAGCTATAACTTTACTCATTTCAAATAATATTAATTAAAAACCGTGTTACTAAGTAAATAAATCTACCTACTCATTTATAATTTCTATCGTTAATGAGTTTCCGGACGTTAAAATTCCGCGTCTGCTAAAATTTCATTAAGTACACTGTAAGCCAAGCGTGGTCTTGGCAGCTCATTGGTACAGAGATTTAGTTGCCGGAAGCTTTCTGAAAGCCTTTTATAACACTCATAAATTTTATGACTGTTTATAAATAAATAAATAAATAAATAAAAATATTAAAACTGTTTGGTTTAAAATTAAGGAAGTACGGTTAGCGACAAAATACGCTATCCGGGGATGGTTCGTGTGGATGGGCCATCTTTCACACCGAGACTCCTCCGTGCCTCAAAAAGCACGTTAGGCCGTTGATCCCAGCTGTCATACGTGGATCTTTGACTGTCGTTACGGGTCATCAGAAGCCTGAAAGTCTGACAACCAGTGGAGTTAATAATAATTAAGGTACCATTTGGCACTCTTTGGATACAAAGCTTAAAAATTATTGTTTAACCATTTCTTTGTATATTTATCTCATAATATAAGCTTCGTTGGTCTAGTGGTCGCAAGCGCGACTCCTGTACATGAGGTCTTTGGGTTCGACTCCCAGGTCGGGCAAAGTGTTATTGGATTTTTCCATCAGGAATTTCTCAGTAGCAGCCTCGGAGTCTGGATTTGTGCCCGGTTGATGGCAATAGGCTCGCCCCCTATTACATGGGACTAAATACATAACTGGCGAAATGTGGGTGTACTAATGGGTACACCTCTGCCTAACTCTTCGGAGATTATAGGCGTGATGTTATGTTATGTTAATATAAGTAAATCTACACCACAACGGGAACATTAATAGCAAAATAACGAGAAAGCACTGAGCGAGAAAAAGTTAAGCTCTTTCAAAATTAAAACCATTCATTCGCATTTAGAGGGAGAGCCAGCTTATCTACGAATTAAAAAAAACGAGTGAATTTATACTTAATATCTTCTTTAGAAAAAATCTTGAAAAGAAAGAAAGTAGGCAGGTTGTAGGTACCTTTAATGAAAATGTTTTTCTTTTTTTCTTTTTTCCGACTTTGATATTTTAAGTATATGTACTTACTGGCTGGTTTTACGGTTCCAAATGCCACCGCAAAACAAACAGACAAACAGCGAAGTATTAGTAATAACTAATACTTCACTGTTTGTCTGTTCGTCTTTCACAGGCTGTATGTTTTGTACAGTAACAAGTCGACACTTGAAAGATTCACAGAAAAGTATTTCTACGGCCGCTTTACAAAAAAAAATAATGAAAAAAATAATTTAAAAGCCGCCCCCCCACTCCACCCCTTCCGCTTTTTAAAAGAAACGTGTATATATGTCTGTAGTCTTAAATTCTGTGCGGTGTTACGAAACCTTATGTGTTTAATAAAAATCACGCGGACGGTGTCGTGGGCAAAAGTTGGTTTCCAAAATTTTCAAACGAAATATATTTTTTTTGCCAACCCTAACAATCTTTTAGGGTTGCCAAGAATTCATTACGGGCTCATTATGAACGGAGAACTTGCCAGCTCATGACAATAGAGCATTAGTCGACGAACACGAAAAGAACGTTGAAAATCCTTTTACTGAAACGTTTTTGTATGAAAATGTTAGTTTCTTTCCAAACTAAATTGGATTTCTTTAATTAATTTAAGTTTTTGCTGCGTTAAAATTCTGATTGACGAAATTGACTGCCTCGTTGGTCTTGATGTCGCAAAGAGCGACTGCTGAGCATGAGGTCTTCGGTATTCGATTCCCATGTCGGGCAAAATGTTATTTGGTTTTTAATGGCAAAAGGCACGCCTCCTATTACATGGAACTTAAACATAACTGGCGAACTGTGGGTGTACTAATAGGTACAACTCTGTCTAACCCTTCGGGGATTACAGGCGTGATGTTATGTATGGAAAAATTCTGTGGCGACATTTTTCATCGTTCGAAAATTATAAAGGTACGTTCTATTTATGAATCGTTTATAAATATCAAGATTTAAAAATAAAGGTCTGACTAAAAAGGATTTATAAAAGGTCTTGTAAAAAGGTCAACGATCAGCAGTGAACTTTCGGTTCTAATTTCAAAATGTTAAAAGTATTTAATCCTAAGAAATCAAGAGCCAGTCTAAAGAAAAAAACAATTTATTCAGAATCTTTTACTACAAATACAGCTCGCCCTTAACCAAGATTTTCTTTTTGTAATTAAATTAATTTCAAGAGTAAAAAAAGGATTAGTTCTACTGTACAAAATGCTTGGTATCTACAAGCATCTGCATCATACTTCATCCGCGTAGTTCTTTCATTCGCATTAAGTTACATATTTGGTTACTGCTCCGCTCCTGTAGGTCGTAGCGTGATGTTATAAAACTTATACTATTCCTTATGAATCTGGCTATCATATACAAACAGAACTTTTCTAATCTAACGGGTATTTTCTGAGATAATCACGCTATATATTATTAGTATAGCAAAACAAATACAAAATCTAAACTATTTTAAGCCTTTTTTACTAATGTTTAGAAAAGCAAAACAATTGGAGTTCACTTTATCCGGGTAAACGATAGAATAGAATTGTGTATCTGACAAGAATAATTAAAATAAAATGTTTGTTTCCCAGAAAAGTTTAAATGGTATTTCAGGAGTTTCAGACTGTTTTAAAATGAACAGTGACTTACACACCACAAAAAGTTTAGAACAACAACGTTGAACAACTTTCTTTATTTACTGGTTTAGTTACAGTTGGTCCGTGGATGGGTGCCCATCTTTATACACCGAGACTTCGCCGTGCCTGCGAAAGCACGTTTAACCGTTGGTCCCGACTTCCATAGGTTACGTGGTAATTACGTGGTAATTTGACAGTCATTACGAGTCATCAGAAACCCTAAAGTCTGACAAACAGTTTCACCAAGGGGTCTCGTATTAGTCAGTTAATGGGTTGTGGAGGTCAGACAGGCAGTCGCTCCATGTAAAATACTGATATTCAGATGCATCCGGTTAGACTGAAAACCGACCCCAACATTTTTAGGTAAAGGCTAAGCAGATGGTGATGAGTTACAGTTAGGATTGGACATCTCTTTTAACTACTATGACTAACATCTTTTTTTTACTATTTTATATTTACCTTCATTTTTTTCACATATGTAAAGAAGCAACAAGGATATGATACCTAACCAAAATTTTGTAAAACGTAATTGAAAAGAATGTCAGTGTAGTTTCATGCTCGCTCTTCTTCAAAGAGGTCTACGTTTTAGAACGAGCAACTAGCTTCCAATTTGTAACTGACTGATTCCTTGACAATTCAAAATTACCTAGTATAAGGTGTAATTGAAAAAAAATGCTTGCTTACTATACAGAAAAAGGCAAAGCTATACTTTTTTGACCAGAAAAAACTCAATAATTCTCCATTTAAATGTGCGAAAATCCATCTGTGTTCTCAATATATAAAATATTGGGGTTCCAGTCAATCGAAAATCGAAACAATCAAAATACAGTTATTTGAGGGTTAGGAAAAAAAAGCGCTTTACCACAGACTGGTGTTTCATCGAAAATAGATTCATAAAGGTTTTTTGTTGAAAAAGGGTCAAGCAGTAGATACTGTAGTGTTATTTATAGGGTTGAGTGGTTTTACAGGCATTTAAAAAGCTTACCATATTTAGTACTGGTTTTTTTTTACATATTTTTTTACTTTAGGAGCCTCCGCCTACATCCTATAATAGGTCACCGATTTTTTGTCCGAGAGAAATGTAACGCAGTAATGGCAATTATTATGCTACGTTTATACTTACCCCGCGTGTCGACAAGCGTCGAAAAGCTATCGGTTACATACAAAAAGTCGGTCCTACAAAACTATTATTTTGAAGGTCTACCCTCTGCTACTAAATACTGTACAGATTCTCATATCTAACCTTTAAATTTTACCTTTATTTTATTTTTATTTACTAACAAACATACAAAAATAACATATAAGCCAATTAAGAACCTCTCCTTTTTTTAAAATCAATTTTAAAAGTACAATGACTTAAATTCATTTATCCACTATCAAAACTAAGAAACATTCCCTTTTCTACATAAAACTACGCGCAATACCTGCTCACATCTTCGATTTGATACATAAATACATAATATTTACCTAATTCTACCATTGCTGTGCTGAAACATCCACAGTACGTGATAGAACGCCTTCATGCAATCCACCTGTTTGGATTCCAGACTCATGCATGTATTCATGCATGCACGCTTGTTGAATACAAATACGCATCTGGCTTTCTTATAGGACAGTGTATTGGTTCCGTATGGAGTGCACAGACGTTGAAAACTATCACTTATATTATTAGAAATATTCACAGCGAAATTGTACAAAGTGCAGTTTTGCTTAGGCTCGCAAAATTTTAGGAGGATGTCATAAAAGACAAATAATAATAATAATCAAATAAAATTACGACACCTGGTCAGTAATAAATAAAATACTTGTTTGTTTAGTTATTTTGTCTGACGGATTATTTCAGAATACACCTCTTTCAAAGAACAGAATCGCCCTGCTGCGTATGCCGTAGGGAGTGTCACGCGACTATATTGTGTACGTGCAAGTTCATTGCCTGACGGCGCACTAACTACAGGCAACTAGCCATCTTGCCGCTGGGCCAAGAAGGCTTGTTCGAATTCAAAAAACACCTATTAAAAAAAAACATAAAGTTTATAGCTTTTGCCCGCGACCACCTCCGCGTGGAACTTGTTTATATCGTACTTCCATACAAACTTCCACCCCCCTTTTTACCGCCTTAGGGGGTGATTACCGGGATAAAAACTATTTTATGTCCTTCCCCGGTTCTTAAACTATCTCCATGCCAAATTTCTTCAAAATCGATTCAGCGGTTTAAGCGTGAAGAGGTAACAGACAGACAGTCACACTTTCGCATTTATAATATTAGTATGAATTGATTCGTATTGAAAATCACTCCTTTACCTAGTTGCTTCCTTAAATTTGACCAGTATGCAAAACAGCTCCATGTAGACTCTCCATTTATCGGGTTTCAATTAAAATGCCATCAGAATAAATCTGCTGCATCCTACTACATTTCGTTGTTTACTGCAAAAAATTGGCCCCGAATAAAACCCCAGCCAGTAAATAAAGGTGTATTTTTCAAATATATTTCGTCCATATACCAAAAAAGTCGTAAAAACGCAGTTAGAACGAAAATAAAAGCGCGAACCCAGTAGCCGCTGTGAATATACTTTTAATTGACGTATTTTCAAACTTGGAACACGAGGCTGCTATATGAAAAAATGAAAAAGGTTTTAAAAAAGTATTGATTTTAATTTGTATTTTATGCTGAAAATAAAAGGCGTTGAATCAAAAAGCTTTTTAAAAAGCTTTATATAGCCTAGCATTATTTAAATGTCATATTATACTAACAACCCGCCCCGGATTCACGCGGGTGCAATATACGGTCAACGAAAGAAATAATTAAGAGGGTCGTCAGTTGAAGTTTTCTTAGAAACCGATGAATATCTTTGATTGAAAATTAATTTAATTAATGAACTGGTTATAATCCAATTTTTAATCGATTTTAAAGAAGACTTCAACTGTATCTGATGACCATCATAATGTACACACAACTACACTGATAGTAACTTTACCTAAACCTTCTTCTTGAATCACTCTATCTATTGATAAAAACGCAATAAAATCCGTTGCGTACCTACTTTAATAGATCTTAGCGTACAGACGGCGGGAAGCTACTATGTTTATACTATGCGATATAGACTTTAAAACAAGAAAATGAAAATATATAGGCTATTAACGTACGTGTGTTATTAGATTTTTCTAGTAAGGAAATTCGAAGCAACCAGGAGTCTAGATTTTTACGTAAGCTTTAAGCTTACTGCCTATTGCGTGCGAGCGTACACTGCCTGCCCTTTCAAGGTATGAAGCATGGTGCGTGTGCTGAATACTTAGTCAAATATTTGACATGGCTTGTCTGAGTGTGTAATTATGTTTGAAAAGACACACGCAACTACAATGGAAATTGTCTGTGTTATGGAAACCCTTTTGGTCACTGTCTGTAAAAACATGACAACTAATTAAAATAACTTTAGTCTTATTATCTGGAATTGCAAACGTGGTCTTCATTTCATACCAGGTTGACAGAATTTTTATGTCTCTATGTATTCAAAAGTAATTTTAACAAAAGTGACTGCAAAAACCATTATTTACATAAAAAATTGGAATACTGCCCAACAGACGGCGATGGAGCAATACGGTACGATTTGGACTCAAAACCGCATTATACACGTACAGAAACTAGTTGACGGGTTAATCCAACTTTAAATAACACGAGAGCTGCAGTGTTTCCGCAATATTAAGTTAAATAGCTTATGCCCGGCACTTCGCCTACATGGTCTTTATTCAAGGCAATTCAACGAGTTATTACGACATGACTGTTTGTTAGACGATCTAATGAGGACCGCGGGATTGCACTGGATGCAAGCCACTTCCAACCGCTCCAATTGGAAATCTGTAGGGGAGGCCTATGTTCAGCAATGGACGTCCTACGGCTGATATGATGATGATGACTAACGAGTTACTGGAATACTGTGGTATTTTAGTCGGTAAGATTCTGACACGCCACGTAACATGTACGTATTCTCCAAAGCGGGAGGAAGTCCATGAGGAACTCCCACGAAAAGAGTCTTCAGATACGTTGTAGAAACTCGAGAGCCTTACGACTCCAGCGGCCTGCTCTACGAGCTATATGCATTGCCCATTGCCACTTAAGTTTAAAGCAATTTTGAAAGCTATGTCGGTTACCTTAGGTATTCTGCGGATCTCCTCATTCCTGATTCGATCTCGCAGAGAGACCCGAGCATAGCTCTTTCCATTGTTCTCTAAGCAACTTTTAGCTACCTTATGAGGCCTATGGTATGCCGTATGTCATCACTGGCTAACATTTCTTATCAGTAATTCTAAATTCTAAAACATACGGTTCGCATTCAATAATTTAACTAAAATAAAACTAGAAGGTACAATACCTCGTCGTCGAACGCGTCGGGGTCCGCCATCTTGTGTTAACTGTCACTCACTACGTCACTGACGCACTGCGCACACGCACGAGACTCACGTCACATAGAACGGATCATTGTATTGCCACCACACGTATGTTCCTGAAACAAATGGAGAGATCATGTCAGGAAACTAAAAATATCATATTTTTAAATAAAAGACTACGACAACTTCTCACAAGATGGAATTTATTTCTTAAAAAACTAACTTTTGCTCTAGACCTCGTCCGCGTTGATTTTATTTACAGATCTCTATAAATTTTAAAAATAAAATAATATCTGTATTTTTAATTTATCTTATGTTTATTTTATTTTATGTTTATTTCAAATTTATTCTCTGGTGCTAGCCCTAAACATTAAGCTTATTAGGGTTGATGCACACACAATTTGACAAACGTATTTATTATTGAGTAATAACATTTTAGACGTAGTAAAACGTAAACTTAGAAAGAAATATTACTTTCAACTTAATTCGTAAGTCCAATCACGATTGCGATTCTTTGTCAGTCGTATAAAATGGCTCTATGTTATCAATTATTGCTTTTTGACGTCAAAAAGCAATAATTGATATAAATTTTTGTCTTCTTATGTGAACAGATGAAATACCTACAAAGAAGGAAGTTCAACAAAAAATTTGGATGAGTCAAGAAACATAATTACCAACATAAAAAAAGCAATGTTTTTCTATAAGCTTTATTTACGTACGAAATCGTTTATCGTACGTATTTAGTCAGTCATCTATACATGACTTTGCTAAACAATTTATTTTCCTGACTGTAAATGTAAGTAAAAATGAGAACGAAAATAAAGTAGGTTAGTCGTTTATCAAAAGTTATTGC
Organism: Hoplodrina ambigua; assembly: GCA_949774945.1. NCBI lineage: Eukaryota > Metazoa > Arthropoda > Insecta > Lepidoptera > Noctuidae > Hoplodrina > Hoplodrina ambigua. Next base: position 3,977,504 of record OX458986.1, on the reverse strand, counting down.
GCAGAGCTTTGATAAAGAAATGTACCTACTCCTATTCACAGCCACGACACGGTTTCTTTCATAAATATTAAAAAAATATAACATAACCGATGAAAAAATCATAATTTCGTGCTTATTTACGTTTTCTTTCAGTTTAGGGTTCCGTACCTAAGGGTGCCAAACGAGACGCTATTATTAAGTCTTCGTTAACGGCTGCATCTATTGAATAGTAATAGAAAAACACTTGAAATTTTCACGGAGTGTTAGTAATATGGTTGCTTTAACATTAAAAAAAAAAAGATTCTTACCCCACACTAGAAAGGTGTCTTTTTGTGTCTGTTTTTGCAACTATTCGTATGGGAGTACGATTCGCACTTTACCAGTTTTTACTTTCACTATAAACATGAAAGTAAATCAAACAAACAGCTTTTTCAATGCTACAATAATTCTATTATTATTATTATTTTTTTAAATAAAAGCGTTGCCACACACTGGAAATTTCCTTTGTATCGTGTATGCGTTTTACAAACATATAAATTCACATACACAAAGAGCCATACCTGGAACAACTATCTGTAGACTATACAAATGTTTGATCCGTGCGGGAAAAAACCCGCGACATGCAGCGCAGCAGCTAATTGCTCAGCCACTGCGCCAACCGTGCCAACAATTAAATAATCACCGTTTATTCATGACAACAAAACTATATATTTTACAAAACATAATTAGTAAACAACTCTTTGCTTTAAAAGGACAGATTTATTCTTGTAAAAAAATCTGTTACTTTTAACTTGTTAATCCATTTTTCAAAGCTAAATACAATTTGCTAGAGATGAAGAAATTAAACGAAGGGTTTAAATGATATCAAAGGGAAAGAGGTTGAGCCCTTCAAGTGGACGTTTTTCTTTTAATTTGTGCCATCGTTTAGTAGGAGAGGGACAAAATTCATGCAAAATGGCGACTAATTTGTTACAAGCTTTTATTTTAACACTAGCTTCTGCCCGCGTCTTTGTCTGCGTCAAAGTTTATATTATCCTATGTACTATTCTAGACTATAATCTATATCTGTGCCTTTCATTCAGATCCGTAAAGAAAACAGTTTAAAATTATTAGATATTTTAAGACAACCTTGAAGAAAAAGAAAAAGAAAAAAAATGTTTATTGACACAGAACTTGTGCACAGAAAAAAAAACATACTGTCGAATTGAGAACCTCCTCCTTTTTTAAGTCTGTGAAAAATAATAGCAAAAGGCAATAATAAAAAACAATAAATAGGAAAAAAACATTATTGCGTGCCCCACAGCTGAGCCAAACAGGCCAAAAAGAGGAAGAATACCCATCTACTTAAATAATTTAATATTAATTATTTATTACATCTATATTTTTCAAGCTAAAGAATTTAATTGTTTTTTTTTTGTTTTAAATACTAGTAAGTCCGATTAAAAAAAAATTTTTTTAGAAAACTACGTTATCCATGAACGGGGGATATATTTTATTATAAAAAAAAAGAAATCTAAAAAAAATACTCGGACGTATTCGCGAGCAAAACCTATATTGCTAAATTAAATCCGTAACAGACGCTGTACGATAATTAAAACAAAGCAGACATACTCTTAACCTACTTAGCAAAACATTATCCACGCATACGTCCATAAAAACATCAAAATAAACTTCACGACCAATCAGAACGCTGCGCTCGAAACCACAACGAGGACAAAATTAATGTAAGAGGTTACGCAAAGCCGAGGATTATGTAGGTACAGAGAAATTTAATTAAAAAGACTTAAGAATACCTATTGTTAAGTAAGCCAGTTGTAGCCTGTGTACAACGAGGTTGTACCACTAATTTATGTGTCTGACTGTACTGTGTTATTTTTGTCTTTCGGGAAAAAATAAAATATCTCCGTAGCAGCCTCGGAGTCTGGATTTGTGCCTGGTTGACGGCAATAGGCTTGCTCACTATTACATGGGACTTAAACATAACTAGCGAAATGTGGGTGTACTAATGAGTACATCTTTTACCTAACCTTATAAAAATTAAATTGTCCGATTTTTGTCACTATTATGTCTTAAAAAAATGGTTTCTTTTATACCTTGAAAGAAGGATTTAAGCCGATTAAAATTAGTAATGGGTCTTTATTGTTACTTAACAGAATTCTAGACTACTGGACCTATTTTTCTTTTCAGTTATTATTTAAGTTTTATCTAAAACCAAATAATTTACCTAAAGTCCTCCAATCGAGTTTACAACGGCCAAAAGATCAACAATTGCAAATTGACTCTAAATTGACAGCAAACACTTGCTGTCACTACACGACAGACCACTAAAGCAATAACTACTGACACGACAGCCAATCAATTTGCTGGTTGATGAAGTGATTGCTAATTACCATATCAGCCATGATAACCGGACAGATTGTAACGTTTAATTTAGTTGATGAAAATTGTTAGCTGTCCGATGTCAAACGTTTGAGGGCAGTCTGTGTAATGTAATTATGTCTGAATTAGCTTTCCCCGCGATTTCATCCGCTTTAAAACTAATGTATTTCCCACGGGAAATATACATTTTTCCGGGATAAAATGTAGCATATGTCCTATGCCAGACTATCATCTATCTCTGTGCCAAATGTCATCAAGGTCCGTTCAGTCGTTCTGGAGTGATTGAGTAACAAACGTGGGTCTAAACTTTCGTATTGTACCTAGTAAGATTATTCTATATCCTACTTTATAGGTATGAGAAACAGAAGAGGAAGTCTTCATCCTCCATTGGAAAAGGAGGATTGTCCGATGTTCTCTTCGTAATGGTTTTAATCTCATGTTTGAAACGATTCATCAAGACCAACGTGGCAACGGACACGCGACGAGGTTATTCCTCATTCTCAACTAGCAAACTGCAATTTCCTAACGTTTCTAGTATCCTGGTAGTTAGTTGGCAGAATTTCGCTTAAATATTGATGAATGGTCTATCATCACCTATTCGTTTTATATGTGTAATTTAGAAAATATTAATTAGCCAAAAACTGAAATTTCAGTTTTGTATGAATAGTAATTAAAAAATCTACTGAATGATAAGTACATCGACCACCTCGAAACCCACACAACTTCACTTGCAGAGGAAGTTTAGAGCTATTCATCAAGCACTTGACGGGTTGACAGGCTTTCAATACAAGCAGCGAGACCATTCCTCACAGTCAGCACACAACCTTTAGTGCTTTACATTTCTGTTGTCCTGGTACCCGTACCGACCAGCTCTTAGGTATTAACCAGAAATACATTTTGTATGATTACTTAAAATGTTTGTTTATTTTGATTTTTGAAAGATTTGATAGGAAATTATGGTATGGGAATGAGAATCCTAAGCTCATAGAGTCAGGAACCTTATTAACTCACATTCAAAACAACACAGCGTAAAACATGGCGAATGTTGCTAACCCGTCAAGATCGTAATAAAAATAGATGTTCTTCTATTTTTATTACGATCTTGACGGGCTGGCAGGTTTTTGCATTCATACAAAACAGTGCATAAAGTTAAACGCTTTTATACCTCTGATATCCTGGTACTACAGTTAGTATATTGGTATACTCAAGTACTAACACGACCAATTGTCGTTTACGCTTCTACTGATACTAAACCGTCCACAACCACCTATCTACGAGTAACAAAGCTGCTTCAAACTCCGAACTGTATGGTTAACTTTTCTCCAATATTCCTTTCTTTCAACTACGTACCCACAAACCGTAAAGTCAATTCAATTCCCCACTATCTCGATATAAGATATCATCTCCGAACACGGATGCTAGTTGGAAAACTATTAGCTCGAGGCAAACTTGTTTGGCAAAACCAAGTTTTTACTCCACGCCTTTTCAACCGTAATTTCATAGACCTAGAGCTCAATTCGCCGTGTATTAGGTGTAGAAAATATCGTGCTACGTATACGAAATAATATCGGTTCAGTCTTTTTAGTGTGCCTTCGAAGTCAAGTTGGTGTTTTTTATGAATATTAAAGGATTCAAAATTGCAACAGAGTGTTTTTTAAAACTTTAATTTAAAAGGCAGTTGATTTTTTGTGTTGAACGTTGAATTCGAGTTTGAAAAATGAAAAAATGTTTCAGAACTTAATCCATAAAGAAAAAGTTATGCTGAAGCAGCTGGTGCAGTGTCTGGTGTATTAATTCTTTCTTTACCTAAGTTTTCAACATGGAAGAACTTACTCCTGTCATTTTGAAGTCCATTGCGAAATAGTGGAAAATGCTATTTAAATTTGGAATATCGAAAGTAACTGTAAAAAAAATAACTTTAATTAAAAACTAAAAACTTGATACTTACATAGTTTTTAATTTAAGTTTAATTTTTTCGATTTTTTTTTAATTCTTATTACCCAGTGACACTCGCTAAACTCCCAAAATCGATTGATTCGTGGAGTATAAAACGCCATACGTACACACAAGTCAAACACATAACTTCCCAATTGGACTTCACCGTAGTCGGGTAAAAATATCCTATTGCTAATAAATCGGCGAAAGTCATGAAATATGCATGTAGCTGCGCGTGCACATTAAAACAGTCATAAGTAAACTAATAACCAATATAAAACGTTGTTGTGGTAATAAACACAAACCCTCGCGTCCAGATTTGGAACATACTATTGTTCCGAATCGGGATTCGAGCCCGGAACTTTGCGTTTATAGGTTTGGCAAGTAGCCAGTATGTCATTTGAGTATTCAACTATCGGTAAGATCAAAGACAATATGTTTTTAATTTCATACATCAAAGATGTACGGAGAATCATTAGGACTGTCTGGCTAGAAAAGTAGGATCAGAGCGAGGGGGTGTTTCCCCCCCACCTATTTGAAGGATTTCCTATCGAAAACAAAAGATTCCATTCATTCATAAACAGGGTTACACGCAACAGTCGTACGTCAAAAACAAATAGAAAATGAGCAGTGTTACCAGGCTAGCATAACTCCACAAGAACATATTATCGAACAGGTACAAAGCGTCCTTCACAATACACGAACTAGACAAAAGACAGTTGCAAAATGAATCCCTCATCACGGACGCCGTAGTTTGGTGCTCGATCACAATAGACCTGAACTTCTGCTGCCCTCATTATACGAACGACATTGTCCGAGACTTCGGAACACGGAGGAGTGTCCATAGTAACTTGTTCGCAAAGTTTGGCGATGTGAAAACAATTAAAAAGTTTGTTTTCTTAGACGTAACATTTAATCGTTCCAGGTAGGTAATCTTAACAAGATACCGTGGCCCCGGAACGTAAAGGGCAACAGAAGGAACAGGGTGGTTTTTTTAGTCAGTAAAAGTCTGACAGTCCCTCCCCACCCAGGGCGGAACGACTCATTTGATGATTTTTAACACCTCAAAAATAAAAAAGGTTGGTAATTCTGGATGAAGCCCAAAAGGTGGATTATGTGTTTGACTTGTATGTATGTCCACTCATAACTACTCAACGGCTCAACCGATTTTGATAAATGATAAGTCATTGGATTAATCTTGATGGCGCGAGTGTCACTAGCAGATATTTAACTAAAATGTGTAAAATAAATCAAGAAAAGTATTTATTTATGAAAACTATTCTGTCTCACTCTCATCCCTGCAAGATTTCACAATGTATTAAAATTTAGTCTGTACAGATATTAACACTTAAATTAGAATTTAGAATCACAATATTAGTTTTAAATGTTCACAAAATCGGCAATAGACCCAAATATATTGCACAGTTCAACCCGTATGAACATACTATTGAAATACTCCAACTACCCTACATTCTCACATAGCAATTACGTCACATCTCAGAGTACGATACGGTACGAAACGATACGAACTTGTCAACTATGTCCTAATGGAGATGTGTTAGTTAGGTATATGAGGCGAAAAGTCGTAAATGTAGGGGTCTAACGTTAAGACCCGTTGTTTATCGATAATGGTTGGCGTAATCTGAGTTGGTCGTCAATTGTTTTGTCGCGATCTTGGTAGGAAAATAGTTTTTGATAGTTCAGATTACTGTCAATTTGGGTTGGACAGTAAACCCCTGAATAGTCGATTTTTCAGGATATTTTGTTCGATTTGAAGTTAGATATTTCAAAAGCAAAAATATTATTTGAACCGTTGACATGGATGTGTTAGCTCTTGTCACATTCTCCGAATCATTTATTTCAAAGACGTTCATTTGTTACTTACTGTTCTCCTAAGAAGTAAGGAAATCTTAATGGCAGTACTAGGACTACATATTCATTAGCGGTTACCCAATGAATAGCAAAAATTGTATGATTACAAAATCAGAAGATGAATGATGAGCTCAAAATTATTAATAGTTACTAATCCATCACGATTCTCGCGAACCGAATCCTATCTGGTAGGTATATATACAATACTTTTTTTTTTTAATAAAAATCCAACCTTTTCTTCTTATAACCTTGATCGCTTTTCTAATGAATGAACGATGTTGGCACAGCGTGATTTATCGACGCGAAGGAAGACACCGCGAATATGTCTTTAAGAAGCTCCTAACAGTCTCTGTTTGCCTGGTACGAAGTGATCCGTTTTGGTGACGTTTTAATGACGTGGTCTATTATGTATTGACTATTAGGTACTATCAGGCGCGGCCGCAGCCAAAGAATAGGGGGGATCATGTCGATCATCGATCAGGTCGTTGGTTTGTGTAGGTGAGTTTATGTGCACGCACCCACGATTCAATAAAAACGTAGTACGGAGCAAACTTTTTTTTTTAATTATCAAAATTTAAAAATAATAATTTAAACGAAAAATTGAAGAGGTCATGATCACTACGCCCTCCCTCCCCCCAAATTAGCATTAGTAACTGGTGAGGAATTTAAATATTTAGGGAAAAGCAGCAGTAGCCAGTCAATGACTGAGACACAAGATATATGTAAGAGTCTTTTGACATTAAACTACTTACTTCAAATCAAATAAGTATTCAAAATTGTATAGCAAAACATTAATCCAATACAAAATTGCACAACAATCGTCTCTTCCTCAATAACTTTCCTGCGTGTACACAGTTGCAACCGCCAACGTTATAGCATCTAGCTCAAAATAGTTTAACATTTATCACTCGGCTTCTCTAAATCACCCTGTCAAAACATTTAACATCATTCTGCCACTTAAACCATTAAACAGCAGTTTGGTAGCACAAATGGCCGTGATAATCGAATGGGAACAAACATTGGGAACGAACAAGGAACTAAGAACAGTTCTTCGTTCACTCAAACCATTCATTTTATGGACATGAAGAAAGTTCTATTCGTTGACTGTTGCTGAATGGTTCTTCTACATTGTGTTTTGAGGTTAAACTTACCGGAGACCACCGGTCCGGTTAGTAGACCGGTTGTTTTATATTCTGCTATTAATATGTGGTTAACTGTCCCGTTGGTCACGTGTTTGCCAACGCGACTGTTGAGCGTTGGGTCCTAAGTTCAATATCCAGGTCAGCCATGAAGTGTTATTGTATTTTTCCTTTATGAAATTCTCAGTAGCAGTCCGGAGTTTAGAATTTGGTGGTGTGACACCCCGAGCATTTGAAAGCACGTAAATCCGTTGGTCTTGCGCCTGATCTCTCCCTGGTTGTGTCAAATTGTTCCATCGGACTATGAGAATTAGGGAATAGGGAGTGTGTACATTTGGGCACTATAAAATATACTGTGTACTTGGCTAGTCTCCATTGAAATTACCCGTGACCGAAATTAGTGAGAAGAGTATATTAATATATGGGTGCTTGAGATTTACCTACATGAAAAGCTAAGCCTCTTCGATGGTCCTGAAATCAGTGACCCATCGAAAACATAAATGTGAAATGAGAGCCAAGTTCAATATTATGATAATATGCCTTGGTTGTTAACTTCAACGACAAAAGAAGTGAGATCTAAATGGGTGCCAAGTTCAATGGTCAATAACTTATTGAGGATAATATATTGAAGCCTAAGGTCTTCCTAAGTTCTCATATACGATCGTTCTCGCATTCATTCGTAGTATCTCACGAGTTTAAGATCGCGTTTTCATATAAATTGTTCTAGGAATAGCAGACACGTTGCAATGTCGCGTCGCACTGATAAAATCTTTATTTATACCGGCTGGAGAGATACTTATGTTCGCGCCGCAATGACCGTTGCGAGCGAAATCTTTCGTCTCGTCAATATTAATCTAGAAAAACAAATCAATCTTTATTTCTCGATTCGAACTCTTTTTGCGAAGGTCAAATGTCAAGATGAACGAGATCGTCATTAGGTAAGTAACAAGAAAACTATAGAGCGGTAAAGTGAGCGCCAAAAAAAAAATATATACCCTAGTATTATCCCACTGCAGGATTTCTGACTGCCTTGTTGTCGCAAAGCGCGACTGCTGAGCATGAGGTCTTGGGTTCCCCAGTCGTGCATACTTTGCCCGATTATTGGTTGTTATCGGTTGATGGCAATAGGCTCGCCCCCCCCATGGGACTTTGTTATAAAAAAATCCGTGTGACAAAGTATGAGTTATTGGGCGTAAAGATAGCAAATGACATCTCTTATCTCTCAATTCGATTTAGCAAACGAATCACCAAACACCTTATATTATGAAACTATATTTTAGATTATTCTATGAAATCATATTATGAGTAAAATTTTATATGTAACGAAATACTATACATTTCTCTATAAAACAACGCACAGCCCGCTTTTACAATTTAATTCCGCTAAAAAACCTCATAACCGTACAATACGCTAATTAAATTTAAATATGCTCCACGAGTGTGTTAATCCACCGCCGTGCAAGTTAATAGCCCACCAGCCCACCGCAGTTAGTGGCTGGAATTGGGTGCTCTTATCTTGGCACCAAGTGTACTAAGTTTTACACGACGCCCAAGTTAGTTCTGATCATTAAGTTACCCATTATCGCGTAGCAATTAGTTCCTTGAAGGATGGCAGAGAGATGATACGGATCATTAAAGTTTGGTTGTCTATTCTGTAAAGTGTTGCGTTGGCCCAGTGGTTAAGACTCCCGTCTCTCTTGCATAAGTTTGCGGGTTCGATACCAGGTAAGTAACAATGTGATTGAGTTAAATGATTTATATTTTGATTTATAAATAAATAATCAGATTTTTGACTCAACTTTTTACTTTGTAAGTTTTTCTTAAGGAAAACAATGTTAGGAAACCCGGAAAACTTATAATTAAAATGGTAATTAATTACTCAAGTCCCACATAATGAGTCACAATTGATTTTCTATTATTCTGACTAACCGGTAAGTAATAAAAAAAAATGGTAATCTTTTCAATAATATGAGATAATTCTCGTATTGCTTGTAAGCTGCAGCTTTGACTTTCAACTCTATTTTCAATACATTGAAGTTGATTTTCTAACAATGAAAACTAAGTTATTGTCTTGGAAATAGTATGTACTGTAGAGACTGGCTGGTTTAGCCACATCAAACCTTGTAACAATTAATTGATTACTTAAAATGAGTAATGAGATAAACTCTGTTCTAAATTTGAAATAAGGACTTGGCAGCTCGCCGCGGGGCTGACAGGCGAGGCGGTTTTACTTAAAATAATATTAAAATTAATTGAATGTTCTTAATATAGTACAAGAGTTTGCGTATTTTAACAAAAACAAGTTTTTAAAGTTATAACTAAAATTTAAATGCCTCGACGACTCCTGTACATGCACCCATAAGCTCAATGTTCTGTGTGCAGCACATTGCGCGCTATCAAAACTGCCTTATTGGTCTAGTGGTAGCAAAGCGCGACTGCTTAGCATGAGGTCTTGGGTTCGATTTCTAGGTCGGGCAAAGCATTATTGGATTTTTCCATCGAAACAGAGATATTCCACATAAAAAAAATCGTTTCTCTGCAACAATATTTGCTGAAAGTTGCAGGAAAACTTAATGAGCAGTATGAATGTATACTTAACACATCTTGTAAATTGAATCCATACTAATGCGAAAGCGTGTCTGTCTGTTACCGTAAACCGCTGAATCGATTTTGATGAAATTTGGCATGGAGATAGTTTAAGACCTGGGGAAGGACATAGAACAGTTTTTATCGCGGTAATCACCCCTTAAGGCGGTGAAAAGGGGGTGGAAGTTTGTATGCAAGTACGATATAAACAAGTTCCACGCGGACGTAGTCGCGGACAAAAGCTAGTATTATCTAAATTGGTATTCATCACTATCAAGTTAGTATTCAATTGCAACATTTAATAGTTCACGTAAAAATCCTTCAACGGCTTACCTAATACGTCATAGGAACTAGAACGGACCCCGCCGGCCCCAACCGCATTATTCACAAGAAACTGCTGCAAAATCCACTTTCATTCTAGTTTTCATACTTGAAAAGACTGGGGAAAACGAGCATGAAAATAAAATAATGATATTAGAATAAAATGGACGTTCGTATTAAGCTTACACGGCTAGAATAACCATATCCATGTGTAGATATAGGTTTTATCTTTTAGTCACCGACGATTTGTGAAAAGCAAGTAAAACCAGGAACTAGAAGCAGCGAGAAACGATTGTGTAGTTTTGATAGCATAACATAACATATCATCACGCCTGTAATCCCCGATGGGTTAGGCAGAGGTGTACCCTTTAGTTCGCCCACATTTCGCCAGTTATGTTTTTAGTCCCATGTAATAGTGGGCGAGCCTATTGCCATCAACCGGGCACGATTCCACACTCCGAGGCTTTTTTTTTTCTGGGGAAATCCTAATAGACTGCTTCCGCTCTGGGAAAGGCAGAGGAGTATCTCTGATTCCTATCGACTAAAATTCGACTTTGTTCTTTCAACTACCATGGCGGTATTCCGACCTTTTACCACAGAAACATGAGTAAATCAAATTACGAGCAGTATTCTGTACAAAATTTATAAAACCCCCAACATAAACAAAACTCGATCAGACCTGTGGAAGATGCTCGCATCCACTAATCAATCAGCAAGAAGAGCTGATAATCTTCAAACGGCTGAACAAATTTTCTTACACAAACTCTCTCGATCAAGTCACCTTTAAAAAAACTAAATCAAAATCGGTTCAACCGTTTAAGAGAGCAGCTTCGATGCCACTGACAGACACACAGATACACACGTTAAACTTATACAACCCCTCGGTTTTCGTCGAAGTTAAAAACAACTGCAACCGACTCTTGAAACAAAGCAACAGAAACAATTGTATCAATTACAGTGAGCCTTTGTCATCGACATCCATTGAATAAATAACAAGATCTATTGTTTATCAATTTTAATTAATAACTGCTTTCCTGCAAAGCAAGTTTATCTTTAATTAAACAGATATAATCATTTGTTGTTTTAGGACTAATTATGGGATGTTTGGATTAATAATTATAGTGTATGTCAATGTTTATTGTGGAAATGGAGGTCTTAAAGGTCCTTCTCAAGTTGTGTTTTAGGCAGTCAGTAGTAAATACACTCTGACTCCTCAAGAGTAGGAGGTTATGACGAAAGATTGGCGCAGTGGTTGAGCAATTGGCTGCTGCACACAGCGTGTCGCCAGTTCGATTCCCATACGGGACAAATATTTATATGGCCTAGGGATAGTTGTACTGGGTCTGGCTGTTGGTTTATGTAAGTTAATATAAACGCATTTATTCTATTCTAAGAGAAATTGGTAGTAAAAAAAATATTTGAAAAAGAAAAATGCTGTGTCTTTGATTATCATAACAATTGGGTTTTTATACCTTAATGCCATTAATATCAAGACACAGCATCTAAAAAAAACATTATTTCAGCAGAATCCCGATTTATTTTCAGTTGACTGTAAAATTAGTTTTTTGTGGGTTTGAAATCAATAAATAGTAAGTCAATTGAGTTGGCAAATAAATGACGTCACAGTTCGATATTTCCATACAAAGTCTACGGGGAATCGCGTTTTGACAGTCCTTTAAAAGTAAGTTAATTTATCAACTACTCAATGACGTACTTTGAAAAATCACTGCGTTCTGACGTGGTTTTGTTTTTAATAGAACTAAACCCGCATAATATTAATACTGTATTACGTGTATAATAAATAAAACCGAAAATAACCTTATCAAATCCAACATGAAACCTAACCCAAATATTAAATGTAGTCCAAAAACATGCCATTCTTTACCTAGCTTTGCCACGAAATATTTCACCACCATTCAAGTACCTATAAAAACCGTAATTAATAATATTAAATCTTCTCATTACTTGTGTTCCCACCTGCGTTTCCATTTCTACTTGAAATAACTAACAAAATAGCCTTTACAGAGCAAAAGAAACCTTAAAGTAAGGATATACAGTTACATTTTGTTTGTTGTTAACTGCCAGGGTCGAATTAAAGCACGCTAATTAATAATTTGGTTTCGCCGACAGGAAAAAACCTGACTGTGTTTTGTTGGCTTTAGAATTGTTTGGACAAATGTTTGGTGGACACTTTTGTACTGCTTTGTTTAGCTTTAAACAGTCATGTTTATTCAGTTACACCTAAAATGGCAGTTGTACTACAGTTGTAAAGAAGAAATAGGACAATAGTTAAACAAAGTATTCACAAATTAAAGAGAAGAGTCAACTGACATGCATCTGATGAAAAGTTTCTATCTATATTACAAAAAAAAACGGTTTTATAATACACATAACTACTCCCTCAACTTCGTCCGCGTGGTTTTCATCCGCGTTACGTTACGTATTTAGTTACTGCTCCGCTCCTGTAGGTCGCAGCGTGATGTTATATAGTCTAAACTCTTCCTTACGAATCTGGATATCATATCTAAAAAGATTTTTTCCAATCCAACTGGAAGTTCCAGAGATTTGAGCGTTTAAACAAATAAACAAAACTGAAAAGCTGATTTAGACGGTGCGAGAAAGATCGAAGTATTCCTGTTTAAGCATCTATGCATTGAGCACCAAATGTACTGAAAATAAGGTTAGATGCTCAAAAAATAAGTGCTCAAACGGGAATACTTCGAAATACCACGCAAGTTGTGGTAAATTTACGTCGTTTCGTTGATCGTTCACTTATGACACGACAGCCGCGCGGTCCCGCCATGTACGGCAAATCGCACGATATTTATCGCATCGTCTAAATAAGGCATATAAGTATAGATAACGACAAACATAATACAACGTACAACATCTCTCAACATACATTGATACCAACATTTGTTACCAATACAAAAAAAGGAACAGTTACCATGACCCGAGATTCAATTATGTTTTAGGTAGAAAGAACATCGCGTGTTCCAATCCATTGTTCTTAAATAATTAAGGCGATATCTGTGAGGTAATCGACCATTAGCTATAGACGTTTCACATTTATCCAAATAATGGACTGTTTTAAATAAACTAGTGATTTGCTCCAACTAACTTCGAGGGTTTTCGCAAATGTTAGAATCAACTGCTAAAACAAAACAAAACCAGCTAAGTGCTAGTCAGATTAGCGTATGTAGGGTTTCGTACCTACTGCAAAACATCACGCCTGTAATTTTGGAAAGTTTAGGCAGAGGTATAACCTACATTGGGTAGACCTACATTTTGCCAGTTATGTTTAAGTCTCGTGTAATAGGGGGCGAGACTATTGCCATCGACAGGGCACAAATCTAGCTTCCGAGGAAGTTACTGAGAAATTCCTGATAGAAAATCCCAATAACTCTTTGCCCGATCTGGGAATCGATCCCAAGACCTCATGCTCAACAGTCGCGTTTTTTAGTCAGTCTTACAGTCGCTTCCGCCCCACCCAGGGCGGAAGGACTCATTTAATGATTTTAACAAAGCCAAAAAAAAGGACCCATAAAACCCTAAACAATATCGCTTTCTCAAGGGTCCAGCTTCCAAATAAATCACACGCGACTTCCGAATGGGTCCATCTGCCTTTCGTACACAAACGGTTCAAAAGAGCTTTGTCCCTATAATGTTACAACTTTAAGATGGGTCTCGCACAAATCATAAATATTTGCTACGGAATCCACTTTACATAATCCAACGCTCAAGTCGATAGATCACACAGCGATTCTGAATATATTAAAGCAGAATGGAGTCTAAAATATAATAATAGGGACTATTTGTTGGTTTAAGTGTCCAAATATATGGTATTATGTTTTAGGTTAGTCTTTTTTGGGTTCTGAGAGATTTCCATTAAGATTTCCGTCATATTTTGTTGTTATGTGTAGTGGTGACTAACCAAGGGCCGCCATTACATGTATTATCGTCACTCGAAAAGGTATAAACGAAAAATAAAGAGAAAAACCCCTTTTAAAGAGGGTTAGAAAAGCGCCGTAGCCTCTATGCTACGCCGTAGCCGACCCGCTACGCTGGCTACGCCGTAAGCAAACACGCTTGCTACGCGCTGTGTAACTGTTTTGGATTTTTTTGTGGGGTTTTGTTAGAATGGATTTTAGGTTTGCCAGGTTCAACATTCATGATAATTTATTTTTTAAATCATCACTTTAAAAAAAAACATACACATAATATGTTTCCAAATTCGAATTCTTCAAGAAAACCGTTACTGTATTTGGATACAGTAACGGTTTCCAATGTTGTACAAAAATAATATAGCAGATTAAAAAAAAAAACTATTTTAAGTTAAAATTATGCCAATAAGTTTAGTGCGTGCTTAAGAAATCTTACACAATTAGTTTAACGTAGCTTTTATTAAAAAGACCTAGATTTCACTCACGAAATGTCTATACTTTTTTCTACTTGTATGTTTAACCGACTGCCCTAAAAAGAATGTTACGATTTTTTATAGAGAAAACAACTTAAACGTGTTTGCTACACGGTACACACTTATAACCTATAAATTAAATGGCACGTAAAATGAAAAAGAAATAATAAATTATTATTCGAATTTGGGCGACATTTTTTTTTATTTATTTCAGTTCATCACACATCGGTTGTTCAACTTTAACCTTGACCTAGCGTGGCGTAGTAAGGTGTCAATAGGTACCATAAAAGGTACATCGTTTTCATATTCATTTATGTATTGAATTAATCTAAGGCGCTTTGCACACGGAGCACTTAAGTTGAGGCAGCTATCAACTCTTTAACAGTTTCCTGTAAAAGTTGATAGTTGTTATTACTTTTACGGTTGCCGCAACTTTATGGCAATCTTATAGCAACTTTCACAGCCGAGTTGCCGTATGCCGTTGCCGTAGCGACACTGGCATTGCCGGGCACACGGAAAGGGAGGGAGGGTGTGAAATCGCCCGACACGTTGTGATTGACGGTTAAGGAAACCTAAAAAAATACGGCATCTTTAAAAACCGGTATAATAACAGTTGCCAGTTGCGGCATTTAGCAACTAACTAAGTCATCGATTGCAGCAACTGAAAACTGTTGACGATTGCCGCAACTCGAAACTCGAGTTGCTATGTGTGCGCAGTCCAATTGAAATATATAATAAGTAAACAGCTATTTGCCAGTTGCCAGTTGCTGCAATAGTTGCTCTGTGTGCAAAGCGCCTTAACTAATTATCATAAAACTTTTTTAAAGTCTATGTATTGATTTTTTTTCTCAATACTATATCCTTGTTGCCACTACATGTGAACACAATAATAACAATAAAATATAATAATAATAAAGATAGCAGTTATGAGATGAACTCGTTCACGAACATGACGCGTAGATCATACTAAACTATCATTTAAAAGAAAGCAATTAGATATTTTTTCTTTTTGTTTTCTTGTAAAAGACGTTCAGGCGTGCCTTTTAATAGTCTAATTGAAATATATAATTTGACTTTGATCAAAGAATTCACCCTATTTGACCTTTACGTAACGTGAAATGTTTCAAAAAGGTCAACCATGTGAAACTAATAACAATAATTTATGTAAATATGTTAGTTTATCGACTTATTTGTCTAAGCTAGCTGTTCTGAGTGGCTCCATTGACATCGGGTTCATTTACCTCAAAGACTTACCAAAGAGACTTGTATAAACCATATCTAACGTCAAACTTTATATCATCATCTGCCTAGCCTTTTCCTAACTATGTTGGGGTCGGCTTCCAATCTAACCGGATGCAGCTGAATACCAATATTTTACATGAAGCGACTGCCTATCTGACTTCCACAACCCAGTAAGTGGGTAACACGATACCCCTAGGTAGGACTGGTTGTCAGACTTTGACTGCCGAGACCAACAGCTTAACGTGCTTTCCGAGGCACGGAATGATGTCAGTAATGTCTTAGATAAACTTAAGAAAGTACATATGAATTGAAAAATTCACATTGGTACTTGCCTCAACCGCTGGGCCATCACGACATCAAGTTTTAATGTCAAACTTGATAATTATACAGGATGTAAAATGACCAATTACATACTCATTAACTACGCGTACTATCCATCAAACTGGTCTTTGTATCTACCTATTGGGAACACCTATGTCCAGCAGTGGACGTCCTTAAACTAAAATGACAAGCTTTTATACAGGTTAATTGAAAATTTACCCGAAACCTTAAAAGAGGTCATTGTACTCATCATTATGAACAACTTTTAATATGTGACCGACCCCGAAATACAAATAGGAAAGAAAAACACGATAGTAATGTATAGAATAGCTGATTTTTTTTTTCATGATTTCAAGAGAGGTGCTATAGTAAAAGTTGTTCATAATGATGAGTACAATGACCACTTTTCAGGTTCCGGGAAAATTATTAATGACCCTGTATAAAATTGGACCCTTTGAACCCACAGCAAGTAATGAGGTGGTCTACTTCTAAGCAAGGTAACATTACTATAAAGTTACCCGGAGTCGCCCGACCTGTGTCAGCTCTAGGTAGTGCTACTAATACTGGGATTAATACAAAGAGAATATTAAATGTATCTCACTGTGACGTCAAACTATACAGTTTGTGTACCACGTTAGTGGAGAACGTATGCGTGGAAAATACGAAACGACAATTGCTACGTCGATGTGGTCTTGAAGTTGTTTAGACTAGCAGTCTCCTTGCGACTTCGTTCGCTCGACTTTTCTTACGGATCCCTATTTTTGTAAATATAATAATATAGCCTATATCACCCGAGCATAATGTAGCTTCCTAACAGTCCCATAAATAATCGGTTCAGTAGTTTCGGAGCCTATTCAATGCAAACAAACAAATCTATCCTCTTTATAATATTAGTATCGAATATTCATATATTATAAAGCTGAAAAGTTTGTTTATATGTTTGAAATATCTAGTTTAATCTTGTAGCCATACAAACATTCGTTTCGTGCTGAAATTGAACCCACGACACACATAACAACAGTCAAATGCTGAGCCATAGGGCTAAACGTGTGATCTATGGACAAAAATAAACAAATATTAAATAGTCATATTTTTTATTTAGATTTATGCATTAGTTCACCTACTGCATAAACCGATAACAATAGCTTTCAGGCAGAAGCTGTTTATGCATTTTGACACAATTGGGGGTGCCATCTGACATTTATGTCAGATCGTACAATAATGACAAACTGACACATGATTGCCACGGCCGCCATTTTAGTCAATACAGCGCTTAGAGCAAAAATATTCCTGAGCCCAACACTTTTATAAGAAAAACAAAACACGACCAGTCGACCACAGCAGACCAATGAAAGCTTTTAACTTCTATTATTAGAACTACATAATACATAAACACAAGCCGACATCTATAAACAATCTATCAAATTAAAGACGTAAAAATTTTTCGAAATAAAACGAAGAATTTTTTCATAAAATTTCCTAATAGTTTTCTGGAACAATTCATGATAGAAATCCATTTTGTAATAAAACAGCAGATTCTATCATTTCAAGAAAAACCCGCCAAGTGCGAATTGGACTCGTACGCGAAAGGTTCCGTATCACCGTAGAATAAGTATTGTACGATGATACAATATACGATATGCAGAAGATTTTGTTTAGTTATTAATTATAATTACACAAAAAATACACGTTTCTTGTATCGTAACCCTCTTTATTTTTTTTAAATTAATACCTTTATTATTTGTTCATACAATAATAAATGTATTAATTAATAAGTTAATTAATTAATTAAACGTAGGTACAAAATAATATATATTTGAACAGGACTTGTTGTTGACTTGGACTTGTGTTGTGCTAGAAGGCGTACAAACGCATGCGAGAAACATGTACACAGGCCGCTGTGCGTATCGATGATGTGTAAAATGGTCTGGTTGAAAGAAAGAAGAGAAAGAAAAACTATTCATTCACGAGAAAGTAACGCACATAGATAAAAGTTGAAGCTTTGACTTTGAACATAGGTTTCGTCCCTACAAAAAATCGCTGCCTCGTTGGTCTAGTGGTCGCAAGCGCGACTGCTGTGCATGAGGTCTTGGGTTCGATTTCCAGGTCGGGCAAAGTGTTATTGGGTTTTTCCATTAGGAATTTCTCAGTAGCAGCCTCGGAGTCTGGATTTGTGCCCGGTTGATGGCAATAGGCTCGCCCCCTATTACATGGGACTAAAAACATAACTGGCGAAATGTGGGTGTACTAATGGGTACACCTCTGCCTAACCCTTCGGGGATTTCAGGCGTGATGTTATGTTATGTTTATGTTATGTTAAAAAATCGCTCAACGTAGCTAGTCGCTGACGTCGCAACAATTCCTCCGTATATTTCCACGTTCAGCTCATAATGCAAGCCTCAGGTAAACAAGCCGGCTTTGTTTACATAAACCCCGTCCTAACACGTTTTAAAATAAATATACTAACTACTAAAGTACAATCCAACAAGGTATTTAGTATGCAGCTAACTTGCAAGTAATAATAAATATTATTGTGTGTACTGAGTAGTCAGTTCTTTTACATTACTGTCTTAAATACAATCAG
The DNA here is from genome assembly GCA_949774945.1 of Hoplodrina ambigua. Lineage (NCBI taxonomy): Eukaryota > Metazoa > Arthropoda > Insecta > Lepidoptera > Noctuidae > Hoplodrina > Hoplodrina ambigua. Next base: position 3,958,729 of record OX458986.1, on the reverse strand, counting down.
GTTCAAGTTTGACGGCACTGTTGGCACTGTGTTTAAGCTATTGACTGTTGCAACGAATATTAGTATGGTCTGCAGGTAGTTCTTTCGGGCCTGTTGGTCTAGTGGTTAGCGGCCCTGACTGCTAAGCCGGAGGTCGTGGGTTTGATTCCCACCCAAGACAAACTTTGTGTGATGAGCATGATTGTTAGTTCTGTGTCTGGGTGTGATTTATCTATTAGTATGTATTTATAAATTATATTAGTATATGTATATCAGTTGTCTGGTTACCATAACAAGCTCTGCTTAGCTTGGGATCAGATAGCCGTGTGTGAGTTGTCCCAAGATATTTATTTATTTATTTGAAAATTCACTTACAATACAAGACAAATTAGAAGAAATTATTAAAAGAAAAACCTAGTGTATGGCTGAACATTTTTCAAAAAGAATATAATATCAATTTAATATCAATATTAATATTGTCAGTGTGATAAGATGAATATTTTTACCTGTGTACCAAATACTTTGTTCGACAGTACACTATAAGGTTATGTGCATAATATGCAAATTTTTCATTACGAAATACCTATAGAAGTTAGTGTTCTTTGCTTGAGGGACATAGTATATTAAATTGTTTAGATAAAAGATTAAATTCTTCTCTATTAGTAAAAAAGTCGCTTCCCGACGTATCTTGTAAACTACGCATCGGATTTTAATGCGGATCAGAAGATAGAATGATTCAAGAGGAAGGTTTTCGTATCTACATTGTACCCGTGCAAAACCGGGCGGATTACTAGTGAACGATAAGGCAAAGCTTTTAATATCTATATGCCACTACATTAGAAAAATAACTCCCAAACAGCGGCAGTTATTTTGTTATATAATATTTTTGAAATGACTGCATTTTTTTATAGCGTATTATATTGCTTTGAATTTATTGTGAAATAAAAGAGTTTATTAATAGGTAACATTCAAATAACGATAGATTTGACGTTATTTTTTACTATGGCAAATCAAAAAGGAAGGTTATGATTTTGACTGATATGTATGCACGGTCATCTGTTCTTTCATAACTTCTAAACTACTCATCAAAATTCGACAAATATGATTAGTAGTTTTTCAATTACGTTGGAAGCGAATGTAACGTCACTTTTTTAAATTTTATATTGCATGGAATCGACAAAAATATAAGTTCAAACTAAGCCATTTGTTACCTAAGAAAGGAACTATATGTATAACAAAGAGACCGTACAATTAAATGAATGAACCAATCAATTGTATTAACCATTTCAATATGCGTGCGTAAACCCGTGTGCCCAAAGAACATGCATGACTTGAATTAATTGAATCTTTTACGTGTGCAAAGCAGATCTAACGGGTACATGGCGAATTAATTGGATGATGTGCTACTTTTGTCTGAAAGTCACCCCTTCTAACTATTCTGAATTTGTTCGAAATTCTTTGTCTTCAGTATTATGTTTATGGTAAGAAAGAGGAAGATGGATAAAAAGATGGGAGAATGATCTACCAAACTTAAACATAACTGGCGAAATGTGGGTGTACTACAATGGGTTCACCTCTGCCTAACCCGTTGGGGATTACAGGCGTGATGTTATGTTTTATATTTTATTTTATTTTATTTGGGAAACAAACAATCATACACTGAGTTTTACATCTAAATATACAGTATGCTATAAGTAAATGTACAATCCACTACGTTTCCACATATTACTAGCTTATAGTAGATACAGTTTTGGTAAACTTTAGTAATAGGAATATAAAACAACAATACAATTTTTTGCTGTCTAATAGTTAACTAATGAAAAAGGAAATAATTAAATTGAAATTAAAAGTTTTGAGCAAGGTGCATAACAATTTGTTTTTTAAATTTATGTTTAGATAGGGCAAATACTTATGTTATTCTCAATCTAACTTTAAATGTAACCGTTAGCGTCGTGAGACGAATTTGCAAAAAGGACATTATGTGTCAAACCCACCCAAACAAGTAGCTCATAACTACTTTGAAGTTTGTTTTATATTGCTATTCATCTACATTGTTTTCACATATATAAGCAACAAGAATAATGTAACCAGGATTTTGGAAAATTGAAAAGTATGTCCGTGGAGTTTCTTGCTCGTTCTTCTTCATAGACCTAGCTACGTTATGGAACAAGCAATTGGCTTCACCTCCTGACTAACTGACCGAGCCCTTGACAATTCAAAAGCACTTGAAAATGTTTTAATTGAAATAAGTACTTTGCCTTCGACTTTGCAAGTTATTTACTATTCAATAATTCTGAATCATTTTAAACTAGACCTTCAAATTCTTTAAAGAAAAACCAAACTTTTAATAAAGCATTGAATAAAACATTTGAGAAATATAATAGCTATGACAACTCTGCACCAAATCACAATACATAAATTATTCACTACACCATCCCCTTCTATCGCCAACAACGCATATACTGTTGTCTCACTCGCTCGCATTACTGAAAACTGAATGGCGCTTTAAATCCAAGGCGTTCCAGAAATGTTTTATGAGATGAAATATGGTTTAATAACATTAAAAGTTGAGTCGTTAATAATACCGGCCTATTATTGTCCTACTGCAGGACAAAAGTCTCTTCTTATACAGAGAAGGCACAAGCATTGATCACCACGTTTACTCAAAGCAGATTGGCGATTTTAGATTTACCTTAAGTAAACGTCCAGATTTCCTTCACAGATGTCAGTTATGTCAAAAATAAAAAGCACAGAAGCACATATGAATTAGGAAAAGTCACATGGGTACTTGCCTTGTACTTGTTGCGAACCTACAACCTCATGCATGAGAGCCGGGCGCCTCTACCACTGGGCCATTACGACATATTATTATTATATTCAGCTGTATAATATTTCTGACTGCCTCGTTGGTCTAGTGGTCGCAAGCGCGACTGCTGTGCATGAGGTCTTGGGTTCGATTCCCAGGTCGGGCAAAGTGTTATTGGGTTTTTCTATCAGGAATTTCTCAGTAGCAGCCTCGGAGTCTGGATTTGTGCCCGGTTGATGGCAATAGGCTCGACCCTATTACATGGGACTAAAAACATAACTGGCGAAATGTGGGTGTACTAATGGGTACACTTCTGCCTAACCCTTCGGGGATTACAGGCGTGATGTTATGCTATGCTGTATAAGATACTGAAACTTGAAAGTCCAATAAATCAAGTTTTCCTTTCAAAGCTTACTTTCTTAAACGTAAAACCTTTCACACATTATACATTTGTTAATCAATCAAGAAACAACTGTTAGGCTGTGTCTAGACAGGTTTATCAAGATCCCGGCTGTACTTAATCCTGTAATGTGTCTTAGTCAAGGAGGTGATGTGTTCTGACAGTGTAGATCGGGCCTAAAGATTCAGTCTAGACAATGAAATTTCGTTGGTTAAGAAAACGGCGCGGTGCGTTGATATACTCTCATTAATCTATATGAGAGAAGAGATGCCAGCATCCTACTTAATTTGACTTTTTCAATTTATTTGTACTTTGTAAAGAATATTTTAGACATCACTGACATCGATAAAAGAAAACATCGTGAGGAAATCTGGACTTAGAATTATAAGTCTGAAATCGCCAATTCGCCTTGAGCAAGCTCTGTGTTAGAAGAGGCCTTTTCCCTGTAACGGGACAGTAATAGGCCGATATTATTCTTTTATTATTACTAAGAATAGAAGACCATTAAATTCCTATCTTAACCAAATCTTATTATAAATCTATATAGAAATCGCGTTCCTGAAATCTGTTTGTGGGCACAATTTACGAGATCTCGAGAGGATGAAACGACCAATTTAATGTCGATGACTTGCCCGCACCATCCACCATCCCCTATTGAGAATTACGTCTATTGTGTAAAAGGTCTTATCTTCTCCCACAATAATACGTGTGTCCCTATATGATTGGGTATTGTACATACCATAAAGTCACGCCTGTAATCCCCTAAGGGTTAGGCAGTGGTGTATCCATTAGTACACCCACATTTAGCCAGTTATGTTTATGTCCCATCCAATAGGGGGCGAGCCTATTGTCATCAACCGGGTACATATCCAGACTCCGAAGCTACTACTGAGAAAAACCTCATAGAAAAACCCAATAACACTTTGCTCGACCTGGAAATCGAAACCAGAACCTCATGCTCAGCAGTCGCGCTTTGCAACCACTGGACCAACGAGGCAGTTGGGTATTTTAATCAGTAGAATATTCTTTGCTATCAATAATATTCTCCAGACCGATTTTGGTCACGGCGACTAATCTCAACGAAGACTGGCCAAGTACCTACGCAGGAGATATTGGTGCCGATTCTCTTGTTCACAAACTAGACTAATTTTAGAGAATTGACATCTCTTACTAACATACAGCGAAAGGAAATGACGGTGACATTTATTTTTAATCCACCCGTTTCAAGATGTCAACTATAACTGTATGGATGTGTCAGATTAATTAAATTTGACAGCTCTTATTTACATTAGTCTCTTTCTTGTTTTATTGGACTGAAAAAGATGGAAATAGTCTAATTTGAGTTTAGTTTGTGACCAAGGGAATCGGCACTATTATACTGCATTAGTGTGTGTGCAAACATAGATGCACTCCTTCTTACCTAACTTCCATACGGGGAGGGATCAGGCGCAAGAACAACGGCTTTACGTGCTTTTCCGAGGCACATGAGTATCACACCACTACCTTCCAAACTCCGGGCTGCTTCTGAGTAATTCCTAATGGAAAAAACCCAATACCAGACCAAACAAACAATAAAAAAACAAGACAAACATCTATCCAACTTCACAGACTATCGAGTATATGACAGTACCTACATCTACATGAATATTCAGTAAGAATATACAAAAATAGATACAATAATCTCTATCTAAAGGTACTAAAAACATCCAACAAATAATCCTAAAGCCGAGTCTCACGGAAAAACAGCAACTCTTAGAGGTCTGCGGTCAAATTTAATAAAACTGTTACAACCAAAGGGCCCAGTGGACCATGAAAAAGAAATATTGTCCTCTTATGAACAACGATGTTCCGAAACGAACGCAATAAAAATATCGCTTACGTTTGTTCGGCGTGTTATTAACTTAGTTTAGGAGGTAGGGGATTAAAAACCTGTATTATGTACTAGCTTTTGCCGTTTTATCCCCTTAGGGCACGGGTTCCCAAACTTATTTTGTCTACTATTCTTTTTGAAAATAAATTATTTTCTAGCGCCTCCATTTTTACACGACTGCCCCAAAAAAAGGAGTGTTATGTGTTTAGGGTTAATGTATGTATGTGAGATTCTTTATTCCACCATAACTTTTAAACGCCTGAACCGATTTAGATGTATGGGGTATCGTTACAATCTTGCATCGTTGCGAGTAACATAGGCTAGGTGAAAAATAAAAAAAAACGGTGTGGTCACTTTAAAACGTAAACTAATACCAGCCTAAATTTTTTTCACCTACTTAAAAACCGCCAAATAGATAAAAGTAAAAATCGCTCCCCAAGCCTCTACACAACGCCCCGACTTTTCTGGGTCTCTTACCGCCCCTTTAGGCCTGCAGTACCCACAAGGAGGATTTATCGCCCACTTTGGAAAAGGCTGCCTTAGGGGATGATTTTTTACTAACAATAAACTATACCTCTCTGCCAAATTTCATCTTGATACGTCAAGCGATTTTCGACATTTCGTGATGAGTGAGTAAGCGACCTTTCGCTTTTACATATTTTGTAAGGAGCGCGTTGTCGGGAAAGTCTTCCTAAAACTCTAGGCTCACTGGCTCCCGGCCTAACGGAAGCCTATTCCTTGCAATACAGCCACAATGAAGAAACGAATTCATCACTTATGTTTTATTATCATAATAAACTTATTTCGTATAGCAGTAATCGTTTCCAATTACATGAAAGTAATTTTTTATCGTGATAATAAGAATACAGTGTGTAATGCGTTTCTGTTTATATGCTCACATCACACAAACCTACGAGTGTACTCGCGCGATAGTTGCGCATATTTATTTTTGTATACATATTTTTCTTTTTTAGATTTAATCTAACTTACCCGGCCTCGCCTTGCCTTTGTGCCCGGTTGATGGCAATAGGCTCGCACCCTATTACATGGGACCTAAACATAACTGGCGAAATATGGGTGTACTAATGGGTACACCTCTGCCTAACCCTTCGGGGATTAAAGGCGTGATGTTATGTGTTAAACTAACTTGTTTCTCCTGCTCTTGCTTTTGTGTACAATTTTTATTTTTCTTTTACGCGAAAATGACGCTCGTAGCGTGAATAAACAGTTTTTCATTCTTTCTTTCTTTCTAATAAAACTAAAGAGAATTTTGATCTCTGAAACTTTGAGTGGGATTCAAAATTATTGGGTTTATTTTGTTCATTTTGTGGTTGTTTTGTTCTTTTTTTATTTTTTTCAACTGCTTTTTTCTGTTCTAAAATTTTACCATCTTTTATTACTAGGTATAACTTTGTTAGCTAGTTGTTAATTTTGTAGTAAAGGAGTGCAACTACATATGACTTTAGTATAGTAGCCTCGGAGTCTGAATGTGTGCCCGGTTGATGGCAATAGGCTTGCCTTCTATTACATAGGACTTAAACATTACTAGCGAAATGTGGGTGTACTAATGGGCACACCTCTTCCTAACCCTTCGGGGATTACAGGTATGTATTGTTTGTTAGTCCACATCTTGCCCCAACGTACTGACTTCGATTAATTTTATAGCTTTTTCAAGTGTTCTCTTAAACGTCATAAAAAGTTTCCGATAGAGTAACGTTTAGACATAAACTGCAAACAACTGCGCCGTGGTTGACGTAAACACGTCAAATGACGTAATACATGTTTCTGTATGTGGCTGCGCTCGTTTTAAAATGGATGTCATCATCACCAACATCATCATCATCAGCCGTAGGACGTCCACTGCTGAACACAGACCTCCCCTACAGATTTCCAATAAGACCGGATGGAAGTGGAGTTGCATCCAGCGCGATCCCGCGGTCTTTATCAGATCTTCTGTCCACCTTACGGGTGGACATCCTACGCTGCGCTTGCCGGTGCGTGGTCTCCATTCGAGAACTTTACGACCCCATCGGCCATCCGCTCTGCGTAAATGGATGTGATATGACGTTAAAAATACAAATCATTTATTTTAAATAGATCATTTTATGGCACTTCGTGAACATTATATACAAAAAAGATGAATTATTAAATAATAAGCATAAAGAAAACCGAGCAAGACATTCCATAATGTTTTTAACAGAAAATATTGTACAAGAATTTATACATAAACTAAATAATTTTAAAAATGTGAAAACGATGTTACTAGCTAAGACCATTGTTGTCAACAATTTTCAGGAGAAAAACATCTTTGCCCGACCTGGCCAACGCACCCGGAACCCCACGCTCAACAGCCGCCCTTCGACCGCAGACCAACGAGGCAATCAAAACCGTTGAACTTCATTTACTACGCAAAGATGAACACATGTTAGTGACACAATTCGAATACGCGTCGCGTCTCGGTGTGAGTTCAAACCTATCTATTATTATCACTCACACATACCTAATACGACACGCACACAAACGCAACTTGGTCGTAATTAGTCCCAGTACTAGTATAGAGTAATTATGTATGCGTACAGGTCGATATGTACCCTCAGACCCAAATTCTAACGCGTATCTACAAAGTTACTATATTACATTAGAGCATTAGACCTAAAATGACAAAATTACCATTTTACTACTTACAGGCTTCTTCGTTTGCTTTAATGTCGAATTGCGCAGAACCCTAATTATTTTTCTAAAATATAAATAGCTTAAGTTACTCCTTATAACATCAGCTATATGCCAGTGAAAGGCGCACCAAAATCCGGCCAGCCATTTCCGAGATTAGCCGGAACAAACAGAGAGACAAATAAATTTTAATTTGGTCGTTTGAAATAACACATGAAACATTCATATTATTATACATTTGCACCCACGATGCAGGAGAAATTACTAATAATAAACATTAAAAAAATAAAAACTGTTATTTTGACATTTACAAATAAACAGTTTTTACAAGCTTTTATTTAGCTCGCACTGTTCGTATGGATCTATGTATGTAAGTTGTCCTTTCAAAATTTGCAAACCATTTTTCGACCATTTGTTGATATCCGATTGAGCTGAAATGTTGCATACACCTTTAGTTCTGATGACAATACAATGTCCAATACTCAATATTATAATCATTTAAAATTAAAGATTGTAATTAAAATGTGGGTGTACTAATTGTTACACCTCTGCCTAACCCTTCGGGGATGATGGGGATTTTATGTAATTTAAAAAAAATAAAAATTCGTTTTAATTAATTTTTTTTACAGATGTGTTCTCAAAATATTAGCCGTTTATTAAATGTCATAGGTCTTACGATGCCTAGATCACAGCGCATACTATTCATGCAAAATATATATATATTCGTCGTTCGTCTTGCACTGAAACTTTCGTAGATATTCAAAGGCTGTGCTAGACGCGGCACTTTGAGTGAAGGCAGACTTTGATAACGCATTCCTAGATGTTCTTAATGAGTTTTATTCAAATAGGAATCTGTCTTGCTGTAGGCGCAGATAGCGTCAGATAGATTTGAACTTCCTAAGTTGTGAACATAAATTCAATTTCATGTTGACGTCGATGCGGATGAATTTTTTGATGCTAGTAATTTTTTTTTTATAATAAAGTCTGTAAATTTTGTACATATTACATAAATAAATAAAAATATCTTAGAGTACTTCGTGTGAAAGTCAAATAATTTATTTTAATTAGGCCTTTTTTCGTCAATCGTCAGATAACTCATAACAGATGAATAAATATGGTGGTGTGACAACTTTTGTACAGAAAATATGTCGAACTGTCACATTTATTCTTTGGATAAAAGTTATTTGACTATTGAAAATCAGCCCGTAGACCATTAAAATCCACATTGAACATCATTTACATGAAAAATAATTAAATCTAGTTACCCATTCCAAAAGGTAGTTTCATCTGGAGGAGAAAGGGCAAGAAACTGCGTGCAAACTCTTTTAAATATTTTTTTTTTTATAAGATTTTTGAGAAAATGTTTGTAAGACTTTTGTTTGTAATCACTGGAAGAACTGGTCGTATTATAAAAAGATTTTCACTCACGGAAAGCTGCTCTATTGGCAAGTGTCATAGGTTGTTTTATGTTACATTGTATTACATAATTATGTATTCAAAGTCGCAGGCAAAACTAGTACACAATAAAAATTAAAAATCTCCATAATGGGGCAGTTGACATTAAAAATTATGTTAAAAACATCACGTTCTTTTAACGAATCATTAAATAAATGTTTATTACGAACATTTAAATTTTTTAATGGCGGCCATGTTCGCTCGCGTGTGCCTAATGCCGCGTCAACAACGTGAGCTAAGCGCTTATTTACAAGTGTAATCCTGGCTTTATGAATATGAAGTCTAGCTAAGTTACTCTGCATTTCTGTTAGGTCACAAAGTAAGGTGTATAGAAATTAGGTCATTTATAGGTGTATTTGAGCCTACTGAACTTAAGAACCACTTGGCTGTGTACAATGTACGGTCTAACAGACTATTTGGTTTACAGATAACAGTTATTGTGTACATTGCATTTTTAAAAAATCTCTTAAGCCTAGCTCATAAATATATTGTAATCTGTGGGCTAGCTTACTCTCTCCGACGTACCTACCCATGCATTCGCCAACTCTCGACGCCGGAAGCCCTAAAGAATTGTCATTTTTTTATGTCGTTACGTCCTTGCCTATGTCTAGAATGGTTGGCTATTCTGATCATTATGGGTTGTTCTTTTTACATGGGCCGATGTCTGTATGCAAGCGAAAAACACTCAAAATTGTACAAATGTCTACAGTCAGCAACTTTATAAAAAACACAAAAATCCACGATTTCAAATACCACTTGACCGAATTTAACGACAAAATCAAATCAAAAATGGAACGCAAAGGAATACGCTCCAAGCCCGATGACGTTTGAGTACAGCTGGCTTAATTACATCTCCCTCGAATTTATGGCAGCCTGGTAGCAACAGGGTGGAGAGAGGTCGTTCTTCACACGCCGAGTTTCCCCACAGGAAGCAATTACGCTCGCACACCGTACACGAGCACGCTTTGAGCTTTGAGATCTCATAATTTCTGCCACCCTGGTACTTGTGTTTCTTTTTACGAACTACCTTCTAACTGCAAGTCGCTTGTTATGCCACCCACCCAACCCCGCATGTACTGAAACTCAAGCATTTGATTGAGGCAACCGTTGGAAATGAAAATCTTTGCGTTCGATTCGAAGATTTTATAGAAATTACAATATATAGGTATTTAAGAAAATGTGGTGTAATTAATGCGTTCCTAGATAAAGTGCGCAAAAGAAAATGGTTCTAACAGAAAATGGGTCACAATTTATTCATCGAGAAAAGAAATTAAAAACATCTATTCTAATTATTAAATTATAAATTCTAATTAGAATAGACTTTAATTTTAAAACTTTAAAACATTTTTTAGACCTCAAGTCATTCATTATCCTACAAAAAAAAAGTGCAACATCCTATCTCTGCCTAGCGACACACGTTACTCGTATTTTAAGTATAAAAGAACTTCAAAATAATTTTTTGTGTAAATTTTTGTCCGTATCATACCTTAATAATACAAAAATATGTATTACGTGACCTGAGAGCTAGCCTAATCTCGGGCCAAAGAATCAGCATTGCCATACAACGTGGCAATGCTGCCGTCCTTTTTAGAATTTGTCCCATTGACAGCGATGCAGATTAGTTTTTGGATGCCCTACGAGCTTTCCTCTTTCTTTACTATATATTGTACATACTTTTATTTATTTTTTATAATTTATAATTTTTGTGTATTTATTAAAATGATTTATTTACGATTTTTTTTTGTGTTTTCACTTGATCCTAGTTTATTTTAGTATCACTTGTTATTTATTTGAGTAATATGTACAATATTTACATGCTACATTTAAAAAAAAACGTATCATACGTAATTTAGAAAAAAAAAACACTTTGTTAAAGTTAGTAAATGTTTATAATAAAATGTTTATCAAAATATACTTTAATAAACATTTTATCAATAGTCATTTTAGATTATTTTATATCGAAATGGATGTATACCTATTGTTTGGAGACAACCATGATGTATACATGAGTTGCGGATCGGAAAAACTTCTGAAAGGTTAGTTTGTGGATGACTAATCACCCAATAACCTGTATGTTTGTCATAACACAAAACCAAAGTATATGTTTCCATTTTTTTAACATAAACGTAAATTAATAATAACTTTTAATACATTTTCTTTATCATCGTCTAACTTCAGATTTATATAGTGTAGTCACTCCAAAATAATTTATGATAAAAATAAAAAAAAAACTCAAATACTAGTTGCCTTATATTTTTTCCGGGTTTTAAACTTTTAGTAACGGCACCACCAATGAAATCTTAAGTCAGCAGCGAATTCCGTCTTTGTTAAAAAACATAAATAAATAATTATAGCTTTAAAAAAATAGAGAAAACGTGATAAATAACTGTTTTTTTTTTGTTTGCTCTAAAATACAGACGTCACCCTGTAGGGGTACATTTCCAAGGCAATTTGTTTCCAGTAAGAAGAAAATGCTTCTATAAATAATAAATAAAGACTCACCTGGGTTCACCCTCACAACAACAGTGTGAAAACAGCCTATTTTTAATAATATCCCTGCTTCGCTAGTGTATCCTGTGCACTCTCACAACCTACTTTCATTTCATAAATGGAACACGAAACACGATTCGATTCAACTGTCACAATTCAAGTATTTGAAAATAGAATGTTATTTTATTGATGTTGTGTGAGGTTACTCTGAATTAGGTGTTCGGTTTTAATTCGATTGTTTCGATTGTGGCAATCGATTGCTCGGGCCCGAGTGGCAAGGCCGAGCTCCCGCGACTGACTGAAGCACGATCGGGCAAGCTCCCGATTCCCGGTGGTCTTTCAGTGCGGTGTTGCCGCACTAGAAAATTATTTCGCAATATTTTTGTATTTTATGATTCTTGTAACTTCTTTTCGTTTAGTTTTCACGTTTATAATAACGTTCTGTTAATATTAGTAACATATCGTGTTCTTATTTTTGTAGAAGTATCGTTTTTATCCGCCGCACAGTGTTTCGTCTAGTACAAGCTAGCGAGACAAAATTATTTTTTTACTTATTTTAATTGTTTACGTATATTTAAGGTGTCTTATGCCGTCCCGTGTTCTCTAAGTCCAAAGGTGTGTGGATGCAAGATGGAAGTAGTCACCAAATTTTCTACTTTTGTTTACTGATATCCTTGATTGTTATAATTCGCTGCGTCTGCCTACTTATTATGCATGCAAGGCACTATACATATATATAGACAAAAATGTCTCGCGGTATTTAAAAATGAAAATCATAAATATGTGTAAAATAGGTTTTTATTTATTCACTTTATCAAATAAAATACAATAATAGTCCAAGACAACAACAATTATCCATACATATAACTCTTGAAACAAAATCGTACAAAATTAGAATTATCCGTCTACTATAATGTTATATATAAAATTTAAAACTAATACATTGTTGAAATCACTACAAAATAAAATAGGTAAACATATTAACAATAAAAGAAAAATCTACCAAGCCGAATCTAGTACTCATCATCAGAAGATTCCTCATCACCACTCTCCAATTCGCTAGAATCTTCCGATAATGAATAATCCCCTTCACTAAATTCGCGAACTGATGTTGATTGGGATGGTAATGAAGGTGGGACAATCAACTGCAGAACTTCTGGTGGTAATGTATTGCATATATGCCAATTCTGCTGCAGTAATTAGTTCATTTGCACTTCGCGATTCTAAAAGATCGTCTACTCTCCGTCTTTTTGTTTTTATTGATGACTCATCAAAGGTTTTCTGGGGTCAGAACGAACTCCCGATGATGTTGAGGGGCACGGCTTATTCACACACACTAACATTTCGATTGCGCATCCTTCTAACCAATTTTTATGTTTGATGAGAAATTCATCCTTATTACACTTAGAAGATGTCCACTTTTCGTTTAATTTTGATGATAGGCTCGAAATTTTCATCTTGAGTTTCCTCAGTGAATCTTCAGAAGCATCTAGTAGATAATGCTGTACATATAAATGATCAAAAATGCGACTTGCTCTTTCAATTTTATTATGTTTTAACCATTCTTCGAAAAACTCCAATTTTGTCATAGCTATGACTCGTTCTGAAAGAAAGCAAATTACTTTATCTACGGGCGGTTTCGGGAGCCAAAAAATAAAGTAACCTACGCCTGAATGTTTTAATTATAACATACAGAAAAATCTAGCCGGATACATCAGGATAAAAAAAGTTGCAACCCTTTAAAGTTTGAAGTTAAGAAAAAATATGTGGGATTATTTCAACATTCTTTTAAACTCTAATTACGGCAAAAAAGTACATGTATTCTTTTAAAATCAAGGCAAAATAGTAAGTACATACCTTCATAAGTAGAATCCATCACAAAAAAATCGTTTCACTTTAATATCAATTATTTGAGATGGTGTCACAAGTGTGCTAAAAATGTAACTTATTTACAAATGAAAATTGCGCTTCTTTTATAATTAACATTAACCCCTCCACAAAATGACTTGTTGAAGTAACAAACAAATGATTTCTTAGAATTCCTTACCTGGGAAGGGTTGTTTACAAGTTGTTATCACTAATTCCTGGAAATGACGTCATGAATTTTGTCCCGCTAGCTTGTACTAGACGAAACACTGTGCGCCGCATGAAATAAAATATTGATTCTTAGACGGCCGCGACTACAGCTTCTAGTAATAATACAATACACGCAATAAATTAAATTCCCCCAACGATTAACGATGCGTTCCTCAAGGGTTTTTGATGGATAGCCCCGTGTTGAAATCGATACCAGGATGTTAATTAATATGGATAATTAATATGTGAATAAATAATACTATATTAACGTGTAAGATGCCGGAATATTACAATGTAGGATATTTCTCCCCGGATTCGGGGTAATTCTCCTTCGCTAGCCTCGTGACCCCGAATCCTTTGTGCGATCCACAAACTGCTCGTATGCCTACAATGCTCTATTGTTTTCCATCACTGTCGCTCTCGTGCTACACTCATATATCCGTCTCGCTCGATCGTTTGAAGTTGTTAAACAAATGAAGTGTATTAACCTGATTTGTATGGCGATTATTGCACCGTTGGTAACATGGTCGTAAGTGCGACTGCTGAATATGGGGTACTGGGTTCGTTTCTCGGGTCGGACAAATTGTTATTGGGTTTTTTCGGATTAAGAATTTCTTAAGAGTTGGAAATTGGTGGTATGTGATTCCCGGTGCCTTCGGAAAGCTAGTAAGGCAGTTTAGGTTCAGGTTCAGGTTTTGCGCCTGATCACACCCGGTCGTGTCAGATTACCGCCAAATCGGACTATGACAGTAAGGGGAGGAGGAAGTGCACGATCTATCAACACGCTTGTCCGATACGGCTACATACAGAAGGCACTGCTAACAGAAATCTCTTTTCCTAGACAGCACGGTTCCCCGAAAACTTTGTTGATAGAAAAAATTGTTCGTAGATATCTCGGTCCATAGAAACCAGTGTTGACAGAGATCTCTGTTCATAGCTTTATTGGGATTGACCGCCGTGACAGAAATTTAATTAGGAGAATAATTATGTTTCATCGTATTGTTTATTTAACCTTTTTAAAAACATATTACAAAGAAAATAAATTAATTATTCTTCTACCCGTAGAGCACAGTGCTCCCTACCCACGTGCGTGGTCCCAGTGCAGAACCGCATCCTGAAAGCACGTTTTTCTCCTTTCAAGTATTTATCAAGATTTAAGAAAAATGCCAAACACAACAAAATGCTTTGTGTGGGTATTTATACTTTTAAAATGCATCATTCACTTGTATTTGGAATAATTGTGTTTTCTATTATTATCACTAGAGGGCGTTACTTCAGTTTCAGTGTACATTGAAGTTTACGAATAGGTTTAATTAAAAGCTTTTTACAAAAAATGAAAACCGGCGGCTTCGGTTTTGTTTTTTGTTATTTAAGTATTGCCACCAACTTCCAAACTGAAGTTATTTTTTTTTAATTAGTAGTTTTTTAAGGCGGTTTTCGTTTTTTTGTAAAAAGCTTTTTATTTTTCACTTTTTAGTGCTTATGTGTCAAATTTTTGAAACCCTTACAAAAAGTCCTTTCAAATAAAACCTCTCACAATATATTTACTTTATCGGAAGTCGGTTGAAAACCTCGCACTAGTAACTAAATAGACACATAGCTGTCATCGAGCTAAGGGTTATCTGCAAACAAATATGCAGATAACCATTAGCTCGATGACAGCTGTGTGTCTATACGGTAGTTTATCAATTAATTAAAAAGACATTGAATCATAATTGCAAAAAATCAATTGGTAACACCAAAGTCATCAATATCTACACTTAATAACTGCACTTGTGAGCCACGCAAAGGGTATTAAACGAAATCATATGAGAAGTATGAATCCATTTTCACGTAAGTTTATTAAATGTCAGAAATTTTCACTCTTTGATCAAGTTAATTAATTTGTGATGCAATTAAGTAACCTGCATCCTAAACCTTATGCCTATAGCACAAGGTTTAGATTTACATTAATTAGTAAGTAAATCTTCAGTGGAAGTCCAAAGTATGATAGTAAGTAAAGCATTTATTCGTAGCTTGATAGTCGTTCGTCTTATAACTGTCACTTTACGGAATTATCACGAATCATACAGCGAGGGGCACTCATGGAGCGCAATTGCACAAGTACTACTTCCTTGTGGAAATACATTTTATTAATATCTGCATCGAAACTATGTAGCGTTGACGCCGCGTGATGCCAGGTTCACGTAATGTCTACGTGGTATTTACTCAAAGGTACACACACGGCGTCACAGCGACGTCAACATTCACTCTGGGCATACGCTGTGTCCAAACACTCACGCTATCCTCTGTCAGTTGTTTTGTTGTTTCAGTCATTGGCTGGCTGCTGCTGCTGCAACACCCTGAATATTTGAATGCCTCACCAGTTGCTAATGCTTTGATAAACGTGTGTAGATGTGGACCAGCACTTAGACGGATATATATGACGCCTAACATACAAACGCTACGAAATTGGAAGTCGACTAGGTCCGAAGTAATGCAATCTGGACAACAATATATTTTTAATAAAATCGTAAAATTTGTGCCGAATTACGGTAACGAAATAAACATTTGTACCGCTTCTATATGTAATGATGTGACAAAAGATGTCAAGAAAAGTTACTGGTAATTTTATTTACCCGAAATATTTCATCAAAATGCATTTACACACTAGACGCCATATTGTATGTCATGACGTCACTTAGGTAGTACACAGCGACGATGGGACTAGTGAAAGATTAAAATAAGTAACTATTCTTGTCATTTGTGTGCTGTTCTTGAATGTAAATAATTATACTAGTGTAAAAATAACTATAAGAAAAACTACAAAAATTAAAAAAAACTTTAATTTTATTATTTTAGTAGAGATTACTGATGCCTCGATATTGGAGTAAGGATGCAAGGCACAAGGATGCAACTATGCAAATGTCTTAAAACGTGACTAAAATTTTATCTTCTAAAATAACGTCAAACTATTTTACAGGCATCTACCTAATATGCCCTTTACATAAATCGTCTTTAGGGAATAAAGTATGTTTCACATTATTATCACTAGAGGGCGCTACTTCAGTTTCAGTGTACATTAAAGTTTATGAACAGTTTTCATTAAAACCTCGCACTAGACACTCGGCGCTCATCGTGCAATTGGTTAATCTATCTACATACATGCATAAACTCACGCAGAAACCACAGAACGCCACCTGCTACGATCCTTACATATAAGGTTGCTAGATCTTAAACCCGGAAAGCCGAACCACCAGCTATTTAAGCCGGACTTTTGGGTAAAATTGGGGAAAAAAGACAGATTTTAGAGTCCGCCTTTGTACAGTGTATTTTTTTACATGTGCATAAAGTTTTAATAAATAAATAAATAAATAATTTTTATGTCTGTGTTTTAAAATGATAACCGAATTGTATTTAGTTTTTTCGATCCTTTATGGCCTAATTTGGCGGGACACGCATCCCAAAAGCTTGACTATGTCCAGCTTTATCCGGACGCCAGACAACCATACTTACACAGGTACTCCTTTTGCCTCGACCACGTTAATACATCTGGTCATGCAAGCACGCCTTCTTACTCCTCCGCTATTCTTTTCTGATTAATTTCGTTGCAGGATCCAAGACAGTTGAATCGTTTCTCCGAGACTCGTCGAGCTTTATTGCTTCGGCGCTTTTCTGGCGGTCTCCACTGTTGATTCTGGCTTTCAGGAGTTGCAACGGCGAGCTTACCTCAAAGACAAGCACGCCGGTTACGAGTACCTACTGTGCACCCAACTTTTCTGAAGAAATCCACGTCCTCTGCCTGCGTTGCCACCCTCATCGCTAATACCTTTAACTTAAATTATTTAGCTTATCAATACAATAAGAAACATAGAATTATAATTGGCTAATCATTGAAACAATAAATTGTGATTAATGTTAACACCAAACTAATCAATATATACTTGCACTTGTGAGCCGCGCAAAAAGTGTACGAAATCATAATATGAGAAGTATGAATTTATATTCACGTAAGTTTGTTTTATTTTATTTATAAAATAATAATAATTCCATCGGTAGAATAATGTTTATCGGTCGTCGTATAAGTGTAGCTTTAGGGAATCGGAGTACAGCGAGGGGCACTTATAGAGCGCAAACGTACAAGTAGTAGTTCCTTGTGGAAATACATTTTATTAATATTTGCATCGAAACTAAGTCGCGTTGACGCCGCGTGATGCTAGGTTCATGTAATATCTACGTGACAGATACTCGATGGTAGCGCATCCCTACGCCACAGCGACGTCAACATTCACTCTGGGCATACGCTTTGTCCAAACACTCACGCTGTCTTCTGTCAGTTGTTTTGTTGTTTCAGTCATTGGCTGGCTGCAGTTGCTGCGGCACCTTGGATATTTGAATGCCTCACCAGTTACTAATGCCAATTTGAAAAACGCATGTAGATGTGGTCCAGCACTAAGACGGACATATGTTAAGCCTAACGCACGATGGCCACCACATTGGAAGTCGACTAAGCCTGATCCCTCACCCATTCCGCATTATCAAAACGTTTACACAGATCCAATACTGCAAGCTACAAGTCCCCTGTTTTTCCCTGTTATATTCGCATTTATAGCCAGAACAATATTTACCAGTGTAGTGACTGATTTGGTCTATGAAGTAGCGGTGCCAGAAAAAATAAAAGCCAGTAAGTTATACCTGAATACCTTGTACCGTTATCAGTAGTACTATTCCTTTTCTTTTTTACACACTACAGTTCATCTCGCGAATAAGTACACTAAAAATCTAGTTTTATATAACTTTATATCGTTTATTTTAGTTTTGTAAATGTTTGTATCTTGGAGCCTTATATTTATTAAGTTACTAGGGTATGTGTTTGACTTAATGAGCATGGCGGTTGAGTACTGGGCATGCTCACTCAAATGTCTCGCTGATGGTGGCGCGTGTGTTGGATCATTTGGCTGCCTTCAAGATGGTTGAGCTAAGCGGTGCTGATACACGCGACATGTTCACGAACGAGCGCCGTCAGTTGGGATTGGTCATCGCTTAGCTGCCATGATTTACATCTTTATTTTTTATATTGTTCATCTTCATTGTTGTCACATAGAAGCATCCAGAATATTACTCGTATTACCAGGATTTTTTAAAACCTAATTGGAGAGAGTGTCCATGAAGTTTCCTGCTCGTCCTTGTCCATAGAGGCTTACCTCCGTTTTAGAACGAGCAACTAGCTTCCACTTTATTACCAACTGACCGACTCCTTTACAATTCAAAAGGACCTGTAAATGGTCTTATTCAAATAAAGGCTTTGACTTTGACATTGATAAGCTCGCGTGGGTCAGCCGGAGCCCCGCTGCGCCGGAGTTGTGACAGAAACCATGCCTGCTGCATGTTGCATGCTTACTTACATAATGAGTGTATGCCAAATGATTTTCTGTGAAGTTTATGCTATCCGCTGTTATGCAAAATAATATTATGACATAAATAGTTTTGCTATAAAGGGTAGACCCGACTCTGACAGCTTTCTTCTGTAGAATAAAAAACCGGCCAAGTGGGGCCGGGCAGTGTAAGAACAAGATTTGTGATCACCAGTCTATTTTAAAATCAATGAAGTGTCATCTGCAAGTAACGCTATCCTCGATGTTTTTTATAGGTGTTTTTCGCCCCATTGGGAAGAAAATTGATAATATGGTCGATAGCGTGTACGACAAAATTGAGGAGGGTAGTGTATCAGTTTATAGAGCTGTCAAGAACAAAATAACTAGTCGCCGTCGTCACTACACGCCGGGCGACCTCAGGCGGAGCGGCAGACGCGGAGGACGCAGCAGCCGCGCACCGGCCGGCTAGAGAAGCACTGCGTCATCGCCCGCCGCACTGAGAGCGCACTTCAACCTCCTATGTTTTCATCAAGTTTTGCAATTCCCTTGTTACATTTATTTTAATACATTCCACTATTAAGAAGTCATGGTGTTTCTATCTTGTCACCTATCTACCATCTTTAGGATATACTCGTACATACATATACCCTTTCTTTTCTATATTTCTTCAAGCTTAAAATTTTTTCGACGAATAACTGAACAAGTTACCAGGTGAGATAGTGGTTTTTAAAAACTTGAAAACGGTAATTTTCTAATATAAAGTATAAAAGACACTTACACACAAATCTCACTTGTGTCTAGCAGTACAAATCTACAGGTACAGTCAGCAAAATAGATAGGTATCCAGGCTTGTCAGATATAGATGAAGTTTTTTAGAAATTGATGAATGTCTTCGATTGAAAATTTAATTACATTTGAAAACATCCATCGGTTTCTTAGAAAACTTCAACTATATCTGACGACCCTGCATACCTGTCTCTTTTGCTAACTGTACATAATAATTATAATAAATCTGTGAATGATCGCTGTCTGTCCCGAGTAACATACTTCGGTAGTAGCTAGTTAAAAATTAAAAAAAAACAAATGTGGTCACTTTAAAACTTAAATATTTGTTGAATCTGGTTGTGTATAAGGTTATCGTCTGGAATTTGACAAGTAGATTTCAAAAATAAACAACACTACTAGTAAAAAACGTCGTAAAAAAAAAAACTGTCGAGTAGACAAAGTACTTAAGTATTTTTTTTATTTTGCTATGGGAAACAGATAAAATGACCATCTATTTTGTTTGAGAAGCTTTTGATTCGTCTTGACGAGTACTTTGATCCTAGGTAACCAGAGTTTGATGATGAAGCTGGAAGATGACCATGGGAACTCTGTAATAAAACAACACTACCGACGTTTGGGGTCGTTTCATTCGTCTGGACGAGTACTTTGGTTCCAGATTGAAACCAGGGTCTGATGATGGAGCTAAAAGGTGGTTTCTTTCGATAAAAATATTTTCTTTCGCTGGTCACAGTTATGACCTAAACTAACCCAAAGGTTGAAATAACAGTAAATCGTACCCGACTCGAGTATTACAAGGAGAAAACACAAAAACAAAAAAAAAACACACAAATATTAACTGAATATCAAATCATTTATTTCAATTAGGCCATTCAACACTTTTGAACATCAACAAAAAAAAATAGAAATAAATCTAGTTGCCCCTTCCACAAGGTAGTTTTGTATGGAGAAAAATGGGCAAGAAACTCCATACGTATTCTTTTAAAATTAATGTTTAACAATATTTGCATACAGAATTATACATAATTACTATTATAGGTATCATAACACACAATATCTGGGTAAATATAAGAAATTAGAAATTGATGTTAAAAAAATGTGAAAAAAAAATTATCGCAGTCGGGGAACTTTCGCTCTGTGGAATATACTTACCTAAAAAATCCCCCGGCTGCGATAAAAAAATCAGTTTGGTAGAGTAGATCAGTGAGTCAGCCAGTGAGTGAATCTTGTTGTTTTTGCCTTTTAGTTCAGTTTCTTGACATAGCAGTCGTGTTTTTTAATTTTTTTTATTATTTATTTGTGTCTTTGTCTTTTTATCGAAATCCAACCTTGTACACCTCGCTAGGCTAGAGCAAGATGGCGTCTCTCTCAATAATAACTGATTTGCGATTCCATTAGTCAAAACCTTCCAAGCTTTATTTTTAGGTTTCATTCTCCCATGTCTTGCTACATGACTACAGATACACAGAAAATATTTTAGCACTGGTGTTGTAGGGCTATATGCCCTTATGTTCAGAATATTTATTTTATTTCTGCAGACTTGCTCACAATATTTTGAGTTGTGATTGAAAGCGGGGGTGTCGAATGCGTTATTCGGTGACGGCAATATTGCAGAGTGATGGAGTACGAGGACCCAACAAATGACTGTAACAAACGGTTAATTAAACGTCAGTTTCGTACAGGTGAGTACAAATAGATAGGAAATGGCGCCTAGGGCAAGCATCATAGTTTTCCCCCTTCTAAATTACCATAACACGAGGGGGCGAGCATTTTGCCATCAACCGGGCACAAATCCAGACTCCGAGGCTGCTACTGAGAAATTCCTGATGAAAAGACCCAAAAACAATTTGGCCAACCTGGGAATCGAACCCAAGAACTCATGCAAAGCAAGCGCGCTTAGTGATCACTAAACAAAAGAAGAAAAAACAGAATTAGGTATTATAATATATAAAAAAACAGATGCACTAAATAAAATTGTCATAAATTTTCATAACATCACGAAGTAAATATAACAGTATGAAATGGTTTATTCTGGTGTATTTTGATTTTTAAAATCTTACGTAAATTAAGGTTTGTCCGCATCATGTCGAGGCAGCAGCTAGACGCAAGATGAAGATTAAAAAACGTATATATGTGAATTAGCTGCTAATCAAGTATTAAAATTCTACATTAATTAATTATTGATAAATCCGTGACTGTATTTCGATTAGAATCCGGTATTTAGTAAGCCATACGGTACTGTCACGAGCAAAAACAAGTATACACTTAGCAACATCATGAATCTACTCGTATTTTCTTCAAATATATATTGATCGAAATGTCTTGTTTTTAGGAATATAGTATTTTAAATTGCTTCGCAGAAGGAGGTGACTGCATCCCATTCCCTGTCGCCCCGGAGCATAGCTTGAACCAGGTCCGGACGCGAGAGGTCGCAGCCGCCAATGACCCAACCCTGGCCTTGCGATTCGAAAGTGCCTGTCAATGGTTTTATTTATTCATTTAAATAAGGTAATAATGACCCATATAACATATATATCTTATACATATTTATAAAAACCAAAACGATTGCACAAGAAGTGACGGTGTCGTGTTGCGCTGCGTAGTGTCGCGTAGCTTTCGGCGGAATCGCTACACGACGCCCTTCGGCAAAAACTCTTCCTTGAGAAAGATCTCAATACAGTGAGTCGGAACTCGCACCACGAACGACTTGAAATTCATGTTGTGGCGCGACTCCACCTTTTCGACCCTGATAGTGGAACAGGTCTTGGCTAAATCCTTTGACTTTGAAAGTCGCACACCAGTGGTATCCAGGAAATAATGCCCCAGGAATTGCCTAGTTATATTCACAGTTATAAATTAAAACTTTAATTAAAATAAATTTTCCCACCAAGTGTTTTCCGTCGTATTTTTCAGTCCGTGACTAATTGCGTCATCTTAATCATATCCAGCTTAAGAAATAATTTAAAGAGACATAGAATTTAAATTGAATAAGTTATTTATCTAAAATGTAAACAAATTCAAATCAGCACTTTCAAGAAAAAAAAGGAATTAAAAGTAGCCTTTGTCCTTATATGGGGTTAAAACTTACCCCGTACCAAAAAATCAAAATCGGTTCAATGGTTTAATAGTGAAAGTGTAACAGACAGACAGACAGACAGACAGACAGAGTTATTTGCGCATTTATAATTTATGATGAATATTTTCTGTCACAATAAATTGGACTATTTAACAGTGCAGATATTTATTTTTCCTTATTCGAACCATATTCCCAGTCTTTGTGTAGTGAATACGTCATCGAAAAAGTAACAATCCGGGAATAATATAATGATCGTAGCAAGTGACGTACAGTGTCTGCCAATCCTCGTAGGAAAAAGGTTTATAGGTGCGTAACTTTCGAGATGATTGACAAAAAACGATTAACAAAAGGTATGGCAGAGGTGAGTGGCAACGCAGGGAGGGGTCGTCCTAGGAAGACCTACACTGACCTTATTGATGAGGTTCTTCAGAAAGGTCAGGTGCGCAGTACTCGTAACCGGCATGCTTGTATGACGAGATTTATGAATGCAGAGGCGAAAAGAGAATGTAAGGATCATAGCAGGTGGCGTTCTGTTGTCTCTGCCTACCCTCATGGGAAAAAGGTGTGAGTTTATGTATGTATGCTTTCGAGATAATTGACGTTGAAGTTTGTGTAAAATAATGCGGGTTCACATTGTCCAGAGTTTGAACATGCCTGCTTTACGTGTCAACCGTTTTCTAGCCTTATCTTATCAGCCATTGCGCAAAAACCGCGGCAGAAACATATGTAGAAACTATGACAGACAACGAACTACCTCGTTGGTTTAGTATTCGCAAAGTGCGCCTGCTGAGCATGAGTCCTGGGTTTGATTCCCAGGTCGGGCAAAGTGTTATTGGGTTTTATTATATTATAACTAGCCTGTACTGTCCCACTGCTGGGCAAAGGCCTCCCTCCATTCCTTCCTTTATTGGGTTTTAGTATCAGGAATTTCTCAGTAGCAGTCTCTGAGTCTGGATTTGTGCCCGGTTGATGGCAATAGGCTATATAATGACCAAGAACTAAACTAGCTCCAAAACATACGCTTTTTCACGACGACGGCAGGCTGGAACCAGATTTTTAAAATTCGAATACGCCCGAACGAAGGCGGGATGTCGTCTTGATCATGTGCCCCGGACTTCTAACGGTCGTATTCGAATTTTGAAAAACCACTGACACTGGAGACTTCGTCAGTTATTCGTCGAAAAATATCTAAGCTTGAAGGACCATAAAAAGGAAAGGGTATAAATGTACAAGTGTATCCTTCTTCTTTCTTCTTCTTCATTGTGTGACCAGCAAAGTCTTACGAGTATATCTTAAAGATGGTAGATAGGTGACAAGATAGAAACACCATGACTTCTTTATTGTGTACTGTATTAAAATAAATGCAACAAGGGAATTGCAAAACTTGATGAAAACACAGGAGGTTGAAGTGCGCTCTCAGTGCGGCGGGCGATGACGCAGTGCTTCTCTAGCCGGCCGGTGCGCGGCCGCTGCGCGAGCGCGTCCTCCGCGTCTGCCGCTCCGCCTGAGGTCGCCCGGCGTGTAGTGACGACGGCGACTAGTTATTTTATTCTTGACAGTATTATAAACTGATTCACCTTTTAACCCAATTTTCTCCCCAATGGGGCGAAAAATTTCTGTAAAAAACATCAAGGATAGCGTTATTTGCAGATAACAATACATTGTACTAAATGAAATATTAAATCATTTTGTTAAACTTTAGAAGTAGCGAAAGTGACATCATATTGAATAGCAAAAACCTGGGAATTTATTAGTCAAACGGTATTTCTAGGAATCTGGCTAGATGAGAAATGACTCTTACAATGGGAACCTCGTATATCATGTATTGCGGGACGGGGCAGTCGGTTAGTAGACTGGCTAGGTCTTTCGAAAATGTTGCGGGTTTATAAAACAATATTTCGATTTAGGAATCCGTTTGTGAAATATCAAGTTTTAAAGTGATATTTTAAGTTGAAGTCAAGTGTCAGACAAATGGCTGTTTTCAACCGACTTCAAAAAGGAGGAGGTTCTCAATTCGACGCGTATGTTTTTTTTTTTTGTTTTTTTTTTTGTACATTTGTTCTACGATTACTCCGCCAATTTTGAATCGATTTGGATGATCCTTTTTTTGTTTGAAAGAGTCTAGTTCCGAATAGGTCCCATAGGAATATTGTCATGATCTGATGATTAACTTTGGAGATATGGAACGGAACTCCTTATAAAATCACAGCAGAACCGCCGTAACAAGAAAAATTGCTTTGTTTATACGTGTAGTCGATGATTGACTGAAAGAAGTGGGGAGGGGATACGTCAACCCCCTCCTACCACTTTCCAAAATTAAATATATCGTGTGAGGTATTGTTTGAAAGGGCTTTATGTAAGGATTTCAAAAATTAACACACAAGCACTAAAAAATGAAAAATAAAAAGCTTTTTTACAAAAAAATATGACCGCCTTCAAAAACTACAAAATAAAAAATAACTTTAGCTTGGAAGTCGGTGGCAATACCTACATAACAAGAAACAAAACCAAAGCCGCCGACTTTCAAGCTAAAGTTATTTTTTATTTTGTAGTTTTTGAAGGCGGTCATATTTTTTTGTAAAAAAGCTTTTTCTTTATTTATTTAAACTTTATGCAAAAAAAAAAGGTACAAAGGCGGACTTAATGCCTTAGGCATTCTCTACCAAACAACCAAAGTTTTTAAATTTGTAAAAAAAGTTACGGTAGAAGCATATATAGGTAACGAAGATCCAATTTTTGGCCATAATTTGTTTAACTGTCAATTCTGAATTTGTGATACTTCGTACGTTTTATGATATACTGGTTCTAAAACAAGCAACATCACTGTCACTTGTTCTGTATGACTCTGTATACAAATATTGTAAAACATTAATTTTAAAAGAGTATGTGTGCAGTTTCTTGCTCATTCTTCTCTATTCGACTCTACCATTCGGAAGGAGCAAGATACTTTTGTATGTCCTTTGTAAGTACGTTATGTTGCTTTAAGTTTAAGTAAAATGTTTGATGCCCTATAATCAAGGTTAATTTCTGTCTTTTTTATAAGTTTTACATAAAAATATTTTATATTTTTTATTAGCTTAAATAAATAGTAACTTAGAATATTTAGCCAATAAAATAAATTAAGTAGGTATTATAGTGTCTATCACCGAAAACAAACTTACCATCTGCCACATAACCATAGAAGATATCGAAAAATTTCGGTTTAGGAATCTTTTTTATGAGTGATTTGAATATTCCAAAAAATACAAGGGGTTCCATTCCTGTACTTGTGTGAATGTTTGCATAATGCGGTATGGGTGCTGGATCAGGCTTAGCCGACTTCCAATGTGGTGGCCATCGTGCGTTAGGCGACTCATATGCCCGTCTTAGTGCTGGTCCACATCTACACGCGTTTTTCAAATTGGCAATAGCAACTGGTGAGGCATTCAAATATCCAAGGTGCCGCAGCAGCTGCAGCCAGCCAATGACTGAAACAATAAAACAACTGACAGAAGATAGCGTGAGTGTTTGGACACAGCGTATGCCCAGAGTGAATGTTGACGTCGCTGTGACGCCGAGTGTGTACCATCGAGTATCTGTCACGTCGACATTAAGTGAATTTGGCATCACGCGGCATCAACGCTACGTAGTTTCGATGCAAATATTAATAAAATGTATTTCCACAAGGAAGTGGTACTTGTGCGTTTGCGCTCTATGAGTGCCGCTCGCTGTATGATGCGCGCTGATTCCCTAAAGCTACACTTACACGACGACCGCCGACTATTGAGATACGAATATATATTTTCTATAATATTTTTTACTCCCATTACTTAGGTATGTAAACATGTGCTGTATTTGTGTACAAGGAGTCGATGATTATTCTGTTTTAATTGACTATACGGGATGTATAAAGACATAT
The DNA here is from genome assembly GCA_949774945.1 of Hoplodrina ambigua. Classification (NCBI taxonomy): domain Eukaryota; kingdom Metazoa; phylum Arthropoda; class Insecta; order Lepidoptera; family Noctuidae; genus Hoplodrina; species Hoplodrina ambigua. The sequence continues at coordinate 3,931,872 of OX458986.1, read as the reverse complement.
CACGTACCTACTCATTAAATACGCATACTGCCCAACAAACAACACATTTAACATTGAGTAAAGATCATTGCTGGGAAGTGACAGTTATTTTTGACATGAGGAACTACTGTTTTATTGGAAGTGCGCAATGTTATGCTTGCTAAACATTGTGCTCACACGTGTATCCAACAATAAAGGGCTCAGGCAACAGGCAGGGTATGTACGAACATTACAAACTTGATTTCCTAAAGAAGCTGAAACTTATACCTTCAACATCTCCAAAACCAAAAGGTTCCCAGGTATGGTCCCAAAATGATCGTAATAATGGCAAGAACATAATTGTAATACTTCCATCGCCTGGCTTCATCAATTGCCTTCTTACACCTAAACACCTTATAATAAAGGTAACTTATTAACCTACTCCACTAACTTAACTTACTAAAACAAAATATTAAAATAGATATAGCAAAAATTATAAAAGATAAACTTACGTGAATACAAATTCATACTTCTCATATTTATGATTTCGCTTTATTCTCTTTGCGCGGCTCACAAGTGCAAGCATTTATTAATTAGTTTGGTGTTATCATTAATCACAATTTATTGTTTCAATGATTAGTCAATTATAATTCCATGTTGCTTAATATGTTGATAAGCCAAATAATTTGCTACAGGTTAGAGGGATTAACCGAAAATGCAATGAGAACGTATTTGTAAACTTCAATGTGCGCAGAAACTGAAGTAGCGCCCTCTAGTGATGATAACGGGAAACACAATTATTCCATACAGGTCACTTTGTGAAAGTATTGTCAACAAAAGTAAAGTAAGGTACTAATTTAATGAACTTTTAGGGGTGACGTCACCAAAACCGCTAAGAAAATAACATTACTTTAACCTAAGAATAAGCTTGTTTAAAAGACGTCATGATACGAAATGTCAAAGTAATATTATAATAATTACTGTTTCAAGGGCTGGCCTCCAGGCGGGTGTTGTGTCTAGTGAGCTACTGTCCGACGGTGGTTGTCGGGATTTTGTAAATATGCTGACGTCGCGAAAATCTTTATCGCGATGAAGGAAACGTCAGTCGTAGTTCGCATGTTGTGCTATAGATGTCGCTATAATACCTAGATAGTTATAAATATCACATGTATAGGCCTTTCTAATAAGTAGCAATTCTAAAATGTACATTTTACTTGTAAAACAAAATTAGCGTTACTTTTATATGTAAACTGTCCCGAACTTATTCAAAATCTTGTTCTCATAACAAACACTTTGGTACTTTCACATCAAAGTGCGAATTTTATACTAAATCTCAGTAATCTAAGTATCTCATCAGGTATCCAAGTTAATAAATCTGAACGTAAACTTATAACAGAAGGATTTCACCCGGAACGAATGTTTTCATTTAAATGTCTATTGAACCGCTACCAGTGTCTGTGAGTGTAATCGAGTTTACTCCGACCGTAGATGAGTAGGTACCTACTTACTGACAATTATTATCCAACTGCGCGATGCAAAGGGTCTTCAACTAAAGTTGCTCTGCAGAGCTGGCGTAAGACGTGGGCGACATGGAACATCGCACACGGCCTCGCACTCTTAAGGGCTCCGCACCTCAAAAGCAGGACGAGTTAAATTTCTTGTCACGTTTCTTAAAAATCGGCTTTAATAGTTTTCCCAAATCCATCTTTTTGCATTACCAAAGGGCCTCAGAAAATGTGTGTTGCCCACATGAAAGGTCTACCGCCACTATTACTCTGTCTCTGGAAATTGTATTTTTTTTTAGCAGTGGAAGAAACTTCACGACTTGGCTCATCCCCGCAAGGTTCCATGCCTGTCGGTCTTTTACAGACTGTACTTCGGTGAGTGTGCCCAGGAATTCCACGACCTCATCCCACCGGCCCCTTTCCGCCATCGGACATCTAGACGCAAATTACCATCCCTACCTTTGTGGCTATTCCACCTATTCGCACAAAGCGTCTTCAAATGTCTTTTTATAATGCACACAGCAAAGAAGTTGAACTCTCTACCTGCGTCTGTATTTCCGAACGCATTCGAGTTTCGACCCTAATCTCTTCAAAGTTAGAGAGAACAGGCGTCTTCCGGGTAAGCATTTAAAAAAACTTTGCCGAGTACTGGAAAGAAAAATTCCCACTGTACACATAGTAGGGGTTAAGATTTAAGCATGAGAGGGCATTTTCCCAGTACTTGATTGAATAGTCCCTTCAGAGTCCATCCATCATCCAAGTATCGAGGTAGAGGGTTTATTCAGCCGTTTTTTTTCTGTAATGTTATAGATATTCCTTTTTATGCCGTAAATAAAACCGTCGTATTACTGATCGAAACGAAAAATGAGTACCCAAATTTTTATGCGCTAATTTATTTTTGCGTGTAAATTATGGCAAGTCTGTTTATGATGTAAAACATGGGATTGTAACATCTTTCGATGCATTGTTAGATAATGTGGACCAGTAATCTTACTACTCTTATAAATGCGAAGGTTTAGATGGATGTTTGTTACTCAATCATGTTCAGAACGGCTGTACGGACCTGGATAAAATTTGGCACACAGATAGACTATAGTCAAAACTTTTTATCTTGGAAAATGTGCGATTTCCGTAGGATAATATATAAACTTTGGCGCGGAAAAAGTCGCGGACAGAAGCTATAGTGTAACAATTTTTTTTTTAACATAATTATTCTGCTTATTTCTTTTTTGCCTAAATTTGGGTTCACTTTCCTACCTTATCAACAAAAGAGAGGATATTAACCGTTATTTTTTGGAGCAGAGCAGTCTAGAGACAAATGTTCGAAAAAGAAATCAGAAAAATAATGATTTACTTTCGATATCACACTACATTATTATGTAGCCTTGTGTTTGCTTTTCATTTAGTGCACAGAAAGCTCCGAAACAAACAATTCTACGGCGAATCAATCGCAAACAGGCGATTGATCAATCAATCTCAGGCTGTGGGCGCTTTCGTTCGAGAGGAGCCATTTTGTAAGTACTGGCGGGAACCCCGGACCCCACTTTACGCGCCATTTCTTCGAAAAATAATGGGCTGCGTTCACACAGACAAATATTGATTACATTTTTATCCAATTTCAAACATTTGGAGTAGGTACACACAGTATCAGTACCTATCTACAAAGTTCATTGATCAGATTACACAAGTACAAATAATATTATACGATGAAGATGATTTATGTACCGTTATGTGTGACTTGAAAAGGTACCAACCCGACGACATCAAGCTGAAAATGTAGGTAACAGATACAGTATTTCGAATTCAGACTGATTTTAGATACACTGCTCAATAGCCGAAAGGATCTACTCGCGAATATGAACAACTTTTATTACGGGCCATCCATGAAATATGACAAAAAAAATATGCCTACGAAAGTACACGATCAAAATGCATGGAACACCTGGTTATTTTTTTCAGTGTTGCTCCGATCATAATTTTTATATTATTTTCCATGAGTACAGCCGGTCTGCCACACCCGCTGAAACTGAAAAATACGCAGTGAATTAAAAATCACCTGTGTAATTATTACCCTATTAATAAATTCCACGATAAAGTACAGTAAAGTAAATACCAAAACATGTATATCTAGTATGGCACAGAGTATGGAGTAATTTTCTCGATTTTAAGAATCCATTTCAATCAAGTTACACGATATCCCATGCTAAACTACGTTGGATGACATTGCTCAACTTTTTACCCACTGACTGAATTGAATAATACATTTCAGCTTATCGAGATGTTAAATACTTAATATGCAAAATCAACAAAAATAAGATGTTTTAATAAATTGGAAAATAACTTTTTTATTGGATGGTTGACATTATTAACACCAATAATTCTAAGACACAACTTATTTAAAAAGTATTTTATTTATTATTTTAGTAACTCGTTAACTCGATTTATTTTCAAAGTATGGATTGACAGTAAAATTTGATTTGTATTTGCTTTGAATTCAATGAATAGTTAGTCAATTGAATTGGCGGAAAGAAACGTCACAAAATTTAAGGGAATCGCGTTTATTGACGGCTCATAAAAAGAATGTTAATTGATTAGTGGTGTCAAGCACCAACTTATAATAATTTGTTCATAGCTGTCAAGAAAAAATAGTCAACGTCAAACCTATAAGTCAGGTTTTAAGGCAGAAACAGATTTATAACACACCATTTCACGCTACGTCCGTAAAGCATACTCATTGGCCATATTTAATTTTTATCTCCTAAAGCAATTTTTCGACATTTACACGGTTAAGGGGTAATGTCGGGTGCTATACGTGTGCAGCGTCCTTTCTTTTCAATATTGTCTATGGTCAATATTAATTTGGTCAATAAACTTGGAAACAAATTAACTACCTACACAACAATTAAAGTTTGCAGATATAACTTGGAAAGTAACACATTTGTTCAAATTTAATTAATTTTCCGGTTTCACTACTTGTTACTGAATGCAAGAAACAATAAAATAAAACGTGCTTGTAAACCATAAACAATTTACGGAAAATTACTTTCATAAATAAACAACGTCTATATAATAGAAAAACAGAGCACGCTACTTATTTACCGAAAATAATCTGGTTAATTGAATATTATATTGTTAAAGATTATATAGAATAGATAGAGTTAAATAGTATAGACCGGAACGCACATATAAAACACTGACAGTGGTGCCAACATGGCAGTTGAAATCATTATCTACGATGACGCCGCGTCCGTTACGCAGTTACCTCCATTTTGTACGCTCGTCTCTTGTCTATAATTTTGAATAGATCGTCTTTATGGGCATGGTCCGTAGATAATTTTTACTCTTTGGATACCATTATTATTGTGGTCTCTGATTACTAACCTGTCAAAACAATGCATTTTTATAGTGTTTATATTATTTTTTCCAGGTGTTACTGGTTGGATAATAATGTGCGTCTATTGAAATGGATACGTGGTCCGATCTCTGCCGCTGTTGTTTGTCTGCCAATTCCGAAGTGTCACTCCTAGATTCGGAACAGAATGTAACTGAAAAGTTTCTTGAAGTTACTACTATCGAGGTACGTACAATTGACCTGATTTATAGTTTGGTTGGAAAAATGACAAATATTCCGCGTTCCTAACGCTATAATTTCATGTAAGTATGTCAATTTCAGTTTGATAATTATTGACATGGAACATAACCTCACATTCACATTGAAGTTAAAAATCGCCGCGAAAATGCTTTGATTACAAGCGATTTTCAACGTTATTGTATTTGCCTTATCGAAGCCGTAGGTCGCTTTTGCTTTGAAGTTTGTGACAGTAATTTTGTTCCATTCATGGAATGTAATAAAGGCGGCAAAAGCGTCGTGCGTCGCGTCACCAACAACAATATCAAAGATAAAAAACCCATCAGGTAATTTGATATACATACTGAATAATATACATTCAGAAGAAACAAGTACCTGCATAGTACTTAACCATCATAATCAAATTGAAGTTAAATAGGTATATCAGTTATAAAATTCCATGTAAATAATGTACTTATAAAGTTATGTCTGTGAACATAAGGCTTGAACGGTTACATACTGAATAAGATAATAAACAATTGAGTAAGTAATGGAAACTGGGTACTTAACTGGCCAAATTATCAATATGTCTTATCACTTGTTGAGTGTTAGGGATTCTGATCACCTATTCTTGATTCCGTGTAATAATGATGACTTAATATTCCAATAAGATTGACCCTGCTAAACAAATGATTTCTACATTAATTTTTATCTAGTGGCTAACTCCTTTCATGATGCCCTAAATCTATCTATGTGGATCAGCATTGTACCAAAACATGTAGTAAATCACTCTCTTTTAGAATGAACTATGTGTCTGAAGTAAAGTTCATTATTTTATGTAAAGGGTCCCAGACATTTGAATAGAGTATGCAGAATCGAAGCCAACTTGCAGAGGCCCCTCGGACGGCTTTGACAACTGATTATTATTATTAAAAAAAAAACATACTATCTCTTTCATTAATTAAATCATTCATACAAGTAGGTCAATTTCCCCAATTTTTAAACATTGTAACTGTTATCTCATTCAGTGTAGTTGTAATTTCATTGGATGGAACTTTATAAATTTAATAACGATTAGAGCCCTATATTCATTAGTGGATTGCTACGGGCTACTATTGATGAGAAATAAATCTATTTACACCTACTATTTATAAAAAATATACCGAGAACCATAAAGCAAGGGCTAAATGCTCATACAATATTGTCACATAGCACAAATATAAATTTAATTATTACGAATTAGCTTCTTAAACTTCATCTGCATATAATGACATTATAATAAACATAACATCACGCCTGTAATCCCTGAAGGGTTAGGCAGAGGTGTACCCATCAGTACACCCACATTTCGCCAGTTATGTTTTTAGTCCCTTGTAATAGGGGGCGAGCCTATTGCCATTAACGTGGCACAAATCCAGAGTCCGAGGCTGCTACTGAGAAATTCCTGATGGAAAAACCCAATAACACTTTGCCTGACCTGGGAATCGAACCCAAGACCTCGTGCACAGCAGTCGCGCTTGCGACCACTAGACCAACGAGGCAGTCAATAAATAATTATAATAAAGTCAAGTCCAAAATTATCCAGTGTAGATAAATATCAATGTGTAGCAAATTCCAGCTAATTCCATTTAGCCATTTAGGAGTGAAAGAGTCACAAGCACCCGTCCATCGTCACAAAATTTCACACTTACAATAGTACTAGGAATACAGTCATTTTACTCAAAGTACTAATTGTAAGTGTGGGAATACCCTGTTATAGACATAATATACAAATAGAAATAAAACAAAAGGTGGACTTGAAAAATCCATGAGATTACCTTTACAAAGCACACATTTACCTTCATAAAGTTATACAGAATTTATTCTAAGATAATCTGCAATAGTTAAGGGGACCTTCCCTATGTAACCTAAATCAGATTCGTGAATCTATGTACCTTAAAATAATAAAGCTGAGAAGTTCTTTTTGCTTGTTTGTTTGTTAAAACACACTAATATCTACCACAACCAGACAAGTAAAATAAATCTTTTTGTATATTCTATATTCAAAACAAAATCTTGAAGTTGGATTTTTTTTTACTTACCAGAAATTATTAAGAGATTTTCTTGGAAGTAGAAATAGAACCCCTAACTATTACAGGTAAGTCATTTGCCAACCTGTGTTGCTGTTAAAGTTTACATTCAAAGTGGAACTTCTGAACATTCTTGGCTTGTACAATGACATTGTTGCAGTAATCAATAACTTTGCCTATCGGCCAGCGGTAGTATGTTGCATATTTAATGTAATTCCTATTTAGGAAAATATCAATATTTGACGACTGTGTGATGTCAGTACCAAGCTAGCACTTCAGTACTGTAGGTTTATGGTAACAATGAGTTTATTTTTTTCAGTAAATTTTTATTCCAAAACTATTTTCTGCTGGCTAGCTCCTATTGATCGTAGCGTAATGTTATGTATAGATGTGAACTTGTGTGATAAATGGACTATCCAACATAGATATTTTTTCATTTGAACCAGTAGTCCCTGAGATTAGTGCGTTCAAACAAACAAACTCTTCACCTTTATAATATTAGAATAGATGGGGTAGGCAGTGGGTTATGGTAAAATTACAATTTGCCCGTAAATTGTGAGTTGTGAGTCGCCGTTTTTTAAACAGGACTTTTGTGTGAAAAGGAATCCAGTAACTGTATTGCTGTATCTCTGGGAATACTTCCCTTTAGTTTCCAAACATCTTTATCATTTGCAATTTTTTGTCACATTATGTTCTGAAAATATTGAATAACTTGTACTATGTTACCATTCCCTTAATGATAAACTTAAATGTTTATATGGAAATAATCTGTAATCACCAGGCACATTCACGAATATATGCTCATCTTAACTCATCTAAAGTAATGATCTATTTAATTTCAGGTCAAGGAAGACGATGGTCTACCACAGAAGCTGTGCTCAGATTGTTATACTGTCATGAACTCCGCGTACCAATTCCGCAAACAGTGCATCAAAATGGACAATGAACTACGTCTACAGCTCAACACTGTATTAGATATATCTAAAAGTAATAATCTCCTTAAATATGAACCTAACATCACAGATGATGATGATATTGGAAATGATCCCATGAAGCAACTTGAGGCTATCATAAAACAAGAGCCAACTGACAGCGATGATGATTACTATTACGTCTTGGTCATAGATGACCCTAAAGATAAGGAAAAGGAAGAACATGCAGAAGTGTCAAATATTAAACAGGAACAATATGAAAATGTCGTCACATCTGAGAACACTACAACTACTTACACACAACAACAGACTCAAAGCTCTCAGAGTCAGTTTGAAGACTCAATCGAATCATTCCTCATGTCCAACACCAAAGTCTCTGCTAACGTACCAGCTACTATACTGGAAAATGAAGAGGAAAGTCAGGAAAATGACGATTTGGAAGGAGCCATGAATATAGACGAAACCCAGGACTGCATGGATCAAGAACAGAACTTGGCAGAAATAGAGGAGGCACAAGACGATGAAGCCATTGAAACAATTGCCTCTGATGTTACTTCAAAAAACTTCATCAAAATATTGACTTCAACAGATGCTGATGGCACTATCCTGTTAAAAAGTAATGACAGGATTCAATACTTAACTGATTCTCAACTAGTCACAAATGAAGATGAAGACGGAGATGGATTGTCCCAGGAAGTGATATTCTGTGAAGGTGATGACTCTTCCCAGTTTCAGATCCTGAAATATGAAGGTTCAGAATTAGTGATTGAATATGCAGATGATAGCCAAATAGCAACAGTACTCCAACAAGAGGATGGGACATTCTTATGTGATTGTGGAGAGCAGTTCGAAGACTTGGCCGATTATGAGAAGCATCAGTACAAACACAATCCAGCCGGGGAACACTTGTGTAACTTGTGCGGTAAAGGCTTTGAGTCTGCAGAAATTCTTACTGGACATATGTTACTTCACAGCAGTACTGGCCTCTTAATCACTTGTCCGTTCTGCAACCAGCTAATCAGACGTAATGCTTTAACACAGCACATCAAATACGGTCATAACAACATCAAACCTCGCTGCAATATATGTTTCAAGACATTTGCCAATCCAAACAACTTGAAACGTCACATGATGATCCACAGCGGCATCAGAGAGTTCGAATGTGACATCTGTTTCAAGAGATTCCACCAGAAAATTACAATGCAAACGCATAGGTTAACGCATATGAACCCATATTCGTGCAACCAGTGTGACCAGACATTTGAGAATAAGACTGCATTAGCCAATCATAAAGAATCCGACGACTGTTCAAAGTCGAAAGTGATTAAGGTCAAAGAAGAATTAATGAAGACTGTCAAACAAGAAATAACCACAAATCTTGGTAAATTGCTTGGTTATGCTTGTTCACTATGTAAGAAGATGTTTTCAATGGAGTCCGCATTAGAACAACATATTGAGAGTACACACATCATTGATCCAACAGAATTGTTGTGTTCAGAATGCGGTGAGGTGCTACCATCTAAGAAAGACATGCAAACTCACGTACTGACCCACAAGAACATGAAGGTGAAGAACGCAAAGAGGTTTGAATGCAGTATTTGTGGTAAGGGATGTTCGAGCCAGGCTATGCTTTTGATGCATGAACGAGTGCATACGAATGAGAGGCCTTTTCCGTGCCAACTGTGTTCTTTACGTTTTAAAACAAAAACTCATTTGCGGACTCATCAACTGACTCACACACGGGAAAAGAAGTTTGGGTGCTCCGTTTGTATGAAGTTCTTTGCGCTTAAAGGAAATTTGGTCGTACATCTTAGAACACATACAGGGGAGCGTCCGTACGTGTGCTCTATTTGTGGTGAAGCTTTCATAGACTCGAAATATTTGAAAAAACACAAACTAAAGAAACATGCTATAGAAAATGTGCCGTGGAATCAGTACTAAGTACTGTAGTCCTTGTAAATACTGCGTGGTATGGTTCAGTTTTGATTGTTTTTAGTTTAAATCTAGTCCAAATTGTCTTACAACTTGTGCCTGTTTTCCGATAAGATATTAGGCCCGTTTGCGCCAAATAAGAATGACCTTCTTAACTCCGTATTAGTTGCTGACATGGGCTGTTGCTGCTGGCGTGTTACCAACTAACTCGCGAGTTAAATTTTTGGCGCAAGTGGGCCTGGTTCATTTTCAGATTTGGGGCCAAAAGTATTTAAATCGCGAATGATAACATATTTTTATAATTATCATTAGTTTAACCAAAGTCTTCGTAAATAAATCTCATATTTATCATTAGGGAAATTATGTTTCTCATTTTTGTCACTCAAAAACTTGATTTATGGGTATTATTTTAATAAAGAAAGGGTATCTTTGATTGTCATGTAGCTTTTTAGTTAGTGAATGCATTTACCTACCGAAAAAAAGAATATATCATAAATTTTAAGTTTATGAAATTCCTACTTTTTTGGCCCCAAATTTGAAAACGACCCGCCTAAAAGAAATAGTCTCAGTGACTGCGGGTAACAGAAAGTTAATTATAACTCTCCATGACTTTGGTAAAGTTGATTAGTTGAGTAATAATACACAAACAACTTTTAGTATGGAAGCAACTCGAAATCCGCGAATAAAATCTATTAAATTTAGGAATAGATACTTATATTTTTGCCTAAACATTCGAAATGTATGTACAGCTGATTTTATCGCGAATTTCAGACTTGTTTCTCTACTTTAAGTTCATACTCTTGATAGATTGTGCTTATTATTTTACATTTCTGTTGCCTTAGTACCTTATACAGAACAGAATAACATAGTTACAATAACGCTATAAAATATAATAATACCCCATGTATAATGTACACTCAGAATTCATTGGCAATATGTTAGGTATGAAAGTACTCAAAAGTTCTTTTTTTTTTAAACAAGCTTTTATATTACATTGTCATCCAATGTGCATATTGTATTCAAAATTCCAGCTCAATCGAACATCGGGAAGTGGCTCAAATTTAACTTAAAGATTTAATTAGCCATCAACACTGGGAAGGGTCATAGTAAATAAAAGTTTGTAAAAAGGTCTGGTATTATTCTTTTCTTTTTCAATTTATTTCAGTTTTTTTTATATTGCCAATGCATTCAGTCTTTTTTAGTTTTTTTTTTCTCAAGTGCACTTAACAATTTGGACTATGTATGCACGTCTTTATTAAAAGTTCAATATTTCATTACTCTTTGTAAATTCATCTCGAGTCCAAACCAAATAACTAAATAATGTTCACCTTTAAGTAAGAATATGTGACTTTCATTACCTATTTGTCAGAGGGTAAAAGTACTCGATTAAGGAAACAACTCTGAAATATAAAAAGTAAAATCAGCTGTTCCATATAATGTACTAGTTCCCGACCGTGACTTCTTCCGCGTTAAAGTACCTTATGTGCTATTCCAGACTAATCTATGTGACAAATTCATCAAAATTCGTTCAGCCGTTCTGGCCTGGCGTGATTGAGTAACAAACAACCATCCAAACTTTCGCATTTACAATAATAGTAAGATTTTGCATACTGCATTTTTGTAGGAACAATAAATAATTTTATTTTCATTGAATTATTGAAAAGCGTGAGTAATTCTACCCTCCGAAAGACAGGTAGTGAAATATGAGACATTGTATGTTTCAGAATTCAGAATAGGCCAAAGTGGGTTCAGTACTTTGTTACAGTAAGCCTGGCCGCACATGGGCCACACGCGACAGCCACCTAAAGCTGGCGTTGTGACGACCGCCGACGTCAACTGTGTGCGGCGAGCCCATATAAAATGTAAAAACTACTGGAAATACACCAGTGGCAGCGTTTTGTGTTTGTCGGTGGCTCGTGGGCGGTGGTCGGTGGCTCGTGAGCGGCCAGGCTTATTTTAATTTACACTTACTATTTATGGTGATTGTTAATCAGCTGTTTCCTAGAAAAATACTTCAAAACACGATTATAATGTATAGAACATCTGATTTTCATTTCTTTTTAGGTTTTCAAAGTTTGTCCCATAGTAAAAGTGGTTCATAATGATGATTACAATGACCCCTATTCAGGTTTTTGCTAATTAACAATCACTGTATATATCGACTTCATAGTTTAATGCTACTTGTAACATTATGATAATATAACAATCCATAATAAGTCTTTAATTTCTAAAGCATTTTAACAATTAATTAATAATTGTAAAATAGCTATTATTATTTTATTTATCTGATCTGAATAGAAGAGAACAATAATTGGCTTTTATGGTGTTTATTTTCAAAATATTTGTGTCTTACGTGTACATAAATAAATTAGCTTTTACTCGCGATTTCGCGTGGATTTTCCTACGTGGCCCTAATCTTATTGGCTATAAGTTATAGCCTTATAGTACTTGGTGATAACGTAGCTTCCTATAAGCGAAAGAATTCTGAAAATCGAATTCTGAAATTCGAATAAATACTTGAACTGCCGGTATTTTTAATAGCAGCCTCGGAGTCTTGATTTCGGCCCGGTCGATGGCAATAGGCTCGCCCCCTATTACGTGATTTACATGGGACTTAAACATAACTGGCGAAATATGGGTGTACAGGGTACACCTCTGCCTAACCCTTCGGGGAATACAAGCGTCATTTTGTTATAAATTAATACCTTAAATGTTATAATGACAATCTGGATATTCTATTGGTCGTAAAAAAATAGTTACTCTACTTTGGTCGATATTTCACGATGTTATGCTCCCCAGATTGTACTGAAAAATATGTTCACATATTAATTGTACCATCTGCAACAATCTCCCGTTGCAATTGGCACCAATCAACGTACTTTTTATGAACTGCGAAACCGCGATTCCTCCATAGATTTTTTATAGCAATAGTTAACTGCGTCACTTATTTGCCAACTTATACATACACACATAAACTCACGCCTTATTCCCCATGGGAGTAGGCAGAAACCACAGAACGCCACCTGCTATGATCCTTATATACTCGAATTTTGATTTCACAATCAATTGAAAATTAAATTTTCAGGAGTACAATAGTGTATTTTTTTTTAGAGAAGTGTTATCTTGGAATTATTGGTTAATGTGTTCAATACCAAATTGGATCTAATAATAGCACCTTTGCCTTAGCTATGTTCTAGCAATTAAGTCTAGTGTTAAACATTAGGCGTCACTGTCGACTTGTAAATAGCATTTCTTTTTTTTTTCATCGATTGATTTCAATTAGATTCTTAATAAGTTAATTTAATTTATCACATGAACTTGTAAGTGTAATTATTTAATGTGTAAATATCGACATTGTGTATTCTGTAGGAACATTTTGTATTGTAAAGATTGGCGGTTTCATGTCAAAAGTATTACCAAAACAGCTACAGTTCATAGTTAGTAAACAAACCGTACGACAAATACGAGTTCATACATTTCAAGTACTTTAACATGACAGTCTGGATCTGTGATCTTAACAACATAATTATGTTTTTAAAGTAGCTATTTTGGTAAAAATAAATCTTAAGGGAATTACTTGTTGCCCCAAAAGTGTAACGTTTGAATTAGCATGTAAAAAGATTTATCTTCAACGGGTGTAACGGAAAGGGTATTTACAAATTAAAGACACAGATTCTTGGTAATTAACCTGGCACCTTTTTTTTTATTAATACCTACATATTAAAACTTAACTGAATAAAAAAAAATGTTTCTAATTTAATTCTACTAGGCACACAGACCCAAGAGACCAAGAGTGCTAGGTAATGAACCTTTAATCATCAAGTGTCAGAACAGGAAATGAGCCTCATACAGAATATAGGATATGCCCTCTCTGTGACACGCTTCATATTGTTTTACTGTGTAAAAAGACTGCTTACCACCGAATTTTCTGCTTATTATATTTTTTGTTTTGACTTGCGACCATGCAATCTCATCTCATGTTAATTTACGACATTGGATGACCGAAATAACGATGCCCAATCAAATAACTTGACAAGATTAATTAAATTTAATAGGCTTTGAGAAACCGGTGGTTGTTTATTTATAATGTATGTAACCGCCTATCGTTACTATTGTGAACAAAAGCTTAAAGAGTAGGATAATGTACAAATTGATCCTACATAATAATTATTAGCCACTTCTAAAAATGTGTTTGTGAATTCAACAACTAGGTATTGTATGTTTTTACTACACTGAATTTTGACAGCGAATAAAATGAATAATATCATTTCTGGTCTGTTTGTTTTATTTAACAATTGATTAAAAGGATTATGTTGAACAGTAAACAACAACGAAAAATGACAAAAGTGGATGGACTGCTAGTCAACATAAAAACCCCGATTCTGTGAAAAAATAAAAAGCCAACGTCACGCGGTGTTCCCAGGCGTTCACCCATCCAAGTACTGACCGCGCCCGATGTTGCTTAACTTCGGTGATCGGACGAGAAACGGTGTATTCAACGTACCTAGTATTGGCATTTGAATTGACAAAACACCTACCTAGTCATTTTAGACTAGAGCCAGAATTAATAATTTCTGTCTACTTCGTTGATTAAAATACCTACAACTTTCGTAGCATGCGAAATGATTACACGAGTAAATATCCTAACGACAATCCTATGATAACCGCGAGACGATGACATTTTACCTTCCCTAATTTGTGTTAACGTATTTTTTTTTTAAAGCAGGGTTTCAAAATAAAAAAAAAAAACAATTCTATTTGCTGCCAATTTTAATTAAAGGCAAGTAAGTAATAATTGGCTTATTCCGTAATATAATAAGATAATCTTTCTGTATTATGCATTTTTTCAATCATTAAATACTAAGATACATGTTATTAATGCGAATATAAAATCAACAAAATAATGTTAACTGATTGTATACAATATCAATGTGGTTATCAAAACAAAAACAAATAAAAATCCGTTGTTTCAATTGTCCCCTCCCGCCTGGACGCAGTACTAGGCTTGCATAAAAACGAATGGGCTTAAAATATTTATCACCACAAATTCCGTAAGAAATAGGCGGATCCAACCACTAAACACACTGCTTATTGGAGATTTATGGCAGCTTTTTCCCGCAACCTATGCGGTGCATAATATGCATACTCATACACAACTTACTCTTAACCTTTAATAGTGTTGCTATTCTGGTTGTAGTCCAGAATTTTATACTGAAGATATTGAAATAACTTTGTGCCCCCCATAATTGAAATTAACAACTTTTGTTGTTACAAGGATATTGGAGTAGGTATCAAAGAATATAAACTTATTTTTTAATCGTTCGCTATTCGCATTAAAATAATAAAACTACTAAGAGCCCAGAGAGAGAAAGAACTTCAGTTACACTATCTCGTTTTACGCGAAAGCGAGGATATGCGATTGGTCAATAGATTCTTTGCTTTCTCATACAACCGCACCTCTCGCTCTATCTCGCTCATAGACGTGACGAACGCAGCGACGCCATTTTGTAATTGCCTCAGTATCGGCCGAACCAGACGTGCGTCAGGCGCGTAACTACGAGGCTTGCCTCGCATTATTTAGTTTACTTTTATATAAACAGCACTGAGTGTTAAAATCGCTTACAAATATGGATCCGGACTGGTTAACGCGCACGCCCGTCAAAGGAAGACAAACATTGACTTTACAAACCAAGATGCAAGTCCTAGCCGAGTTTGATAGCGGCGAGAAAGTTGTTAACATTTCTAGGAAATCCTCCTTGCCTGAATCTACTGTGAGAACAATAATAAAAAACAAGCAACGTATTTTAGATGCCGTGAAAAATGATGCGCTATTAAGCTCGAGTACTATTGGCGATCGATACGGGATTATCAAAATGGAATCGATCCTTAGGAAGTGGTGCAATGAGCAGAAAAGCAACGGTGTTACACTCACACAGTCTCAGATAAGCGGTAAAGCTCGAAAGATCTTTGAGTCATTGAAGCTAAAGGGTAAGACCGGTATAAACGAAAAGTTTACGGCAAGCAAAGGTTGGTTCTCTAATTTTAAACGCCGCAGCGGCTGGAACCCGACCCCAGATTCACTGATGACACTATCAGGTTGTGATGATGTTGAAGCAGTGGGGACAAATCCTGCTTCAATTGTTGATAAATTGAGACAAATTATAGAGGAAGGTTCCTATACACCTCAAACAGTATTCAATGTGGCTAAGACTGTTTTACGTTGGAAGAAAATGCCCGATGGATGCTATGACGGACGTTTATCAAAATCATTACAATGGATGGATCGTGTCACAATCATGATTGGAGGAAATGCAGCAGGAGATTTTAAGTTAAAGCCAGTTTTGGTGTACCGAAATGAGAACCCAAGGGCTTTACAAGGCAAATGTAAAGGCGGTTTGCCCGTCATTTGGAAGTCAAATGCTAGTGCATGCTTAACCACCTCTATATTTGAGGATTGGTTTGGCAGTAATTTCATTCCTGAGGTGGAACGTTACTGCTCTTCAAGTGATATTCCATTCAAGGTTATGCTCATCATGAAAAACGAACCTGGTCAACCTCTTGGAAATCTGATAGACTTTGATCATCGTGTGAAGGTTATTTTCCTTCCCCCTGACCTAACAGATTATTGCATTAATCCAATGTGTCAAGAAATTGTCCCAATATTTAAGGCCCAATACACTCGTCGTTTATTTGTTTATCTCAATGATTTTTTGAGGCAACACACCACGTCAACTATCGAAGAAGCTTGGAAAAGATATAATATTCTCGATGCAATACGAATTATTGTAGATTCTTGGGTTGATATCAGTGAAAATGACTGGAAGAAAGCCTGGGAAAAGCTTTTTCCATCCCCCGACAGTAACGAAAACTATTCGATTGATTTGATATCTGAACGAGACACGGAAGTAATAGAAGATATTGTAAATCTTGCTGCGGAGCTAGATATGAAAATAAGTAGCAAGGATGTCTCCGGACTGTTGAATTCTCATAATGATGAACTAAATGCTGAAGAATTTGCACAAATGCAAAAACAAAATGCTGCCGAAGAATTTGAAACTTTAGACCCACTGGCCGAGCCAAATATGACTATTAACAAATTAACGGAAGCATTAGGCCATATTAAGATGGGATTACAAATTTTGCAAGACATAGACCCGAATGAACAGCGAGCGCGTAATACAATGCAGGAGTTAGCAAACATATTAAGACCTTACGAAGAGATCCTGTGTACAAAGATTCAAAGCATGGCAACATCGAATGTGGATGTAAAAATGGAACCGTCAATTTCTCAATTATAAAGCAGAGTTTCCGAATCAGGTTTCAGGATCAGAAGCGTATATGTACATACACACACATACATAAATTACACAATACGTACCTTTTTTTTACATGTGTGTGTGTATTATGTATGTATTGTGTATGCACATATACGCTACTGGAACGGAAACCTGATACGAAAACCGGATGTTTGCGCGCAGCTTTAAAACGTGTATTGCAGCTGCTACTATCGCCTAATGGAACGATCTACTAAATACTTGAACTATGTTATCTATCATTCCAAATAAACGATATTTTTTTTACTAAAACTGTTTGTTTTTTTTCTCTATCTATCTACATTATAATTTATATAAGTAAAGCTGAAGCTGAGTTTTTTTGTTTGCAAGCACTAATCTATGGAACTACCAGTCTGATTGAAAATAGTCGTTGTTTTGTATAATATATTATTTAATTTTACGTTAAGTTAAAAATATAACACGACAAATAAGTTGTCGCTTATTTTGCCTTTCACCCGTCGACCATATTATATTCACTCGCACGCACTTGCTCGTGATCGTTCGGATTTACCCCGTCCCATTTTTGTCAAGTACCAGGGACACATGATTGGGAAGCAATGTTACTATACTGTCGTGGACTGTAGTTAGTCGACCATCAGTCAGACAGCACAGCTGCTGTTCCTATTCACCCCATCACGATATGTTGCCTAAACTGAGCTGGGACCAGGTAATCATAAGTTTCGTATTATTATACTATTTACGGATCAAAACCTTCGTGCCTATCTAATTCATAGTTCACCTCAGCCTTCTCATTTCAGCATGTCCGAAATTTGGCATAGAGGGCGTTTTTGTAAGTTGTTGGTTTGTCCGTAACTCCAAATAATAATTTATGTAGGAGAACACAATATATTATAATTAATTAAAAATTAACAATTTGAATACAAGACATGCACTTTCCGTCTGATTTCTTAGCGAATATAATATGGCCATAGCCTATTTATTCTTCACTAATTATATTTTTTTTGGTGATTGGGTCTTCCTTCTAGCTACTTGCAATATCCGTAATCTCTGTTTTTTGTGTTGGCTCGTGGGCGTGCTCGTTCCGTTTTGCCCCGACATCTTTTTCTCAAGTACCAGGGACACATGACTTTCAAGGAGTTTTATATACGACCGATAGAAAATGTCCGTTCCTATTTACCCCGTCACCATGTTGCCCACAAAGTGAGCAAAAACCAGGCACTCATAAGTGTCGAGGAAGCCTGTTATATTATTATCAATTTTATTTTCGTGGAACGCAGTGTGTTTACAAAGAGGTAAACAGAGGTAATTATTTTGCCATGCATGCAACTGATCCAACCCACATTTCCCCAACAACGGAGTTCAAAGATTCAAAGTTTTTAAAAAGTTATCAGTTTTTGCAAAATGCAATACCTAATTTATTTTATTTTATTTTATTTGGGAAACAAACAATCATACACTGAGTGTTACATCTAAATATACAATATGCTATAGGTAAATGTACAATCTACTAGGTACGTTTCCACATATTACTAGCTTATAGTAGATGCAGTTTTGGTAAACTTTAGTAATAGGAATATAAAACAACAATACAATTTTTTGCTGTCTGATAGTTAACTAATGAAAAAAAAGGTAATAATTAAATTAGAATTGAAAGTTTTGAACAAGGCGCATTACAATTTGTTTTTTAAATTTATGTTTAGATAGGGCAAATACATTTAAAGGCTCGATGGCCCCGGCATCGGCAACTCCAGTGAACAAAATTAAATCACCTTGACACACATTTATATACTTTTTCACAATGTCAAGTAACCCATACAATAGTTTATACCAATGATTTTTATAAGTAAAATGTCATTGTTTTATAGTGCGGCATTCGTACACGTCATTCTTGGGTCCCAATTCACCCCGTCACGTTCGTCCGTGGACTTCAGAGGTACTAGGCTCACATAAGGGCTACGGCGGCGGTCTGATGGAACCATTACATTTATTTTAATCCTAAAAAAACAACAACAATACAGGGTCATCGAAAATTTACCCGAAACCTGAAAAGGGGTCATTGTCATCATTATGAACAACTTTTACTATAGCACCTTTCTTGAAATCATGAAAAAAAATCAGCTGATTCTATACTTCCTATACATTACGGTTATGTTGAGTAGCATTTTTGTAAGGAAAACAGTTTTTTTTTTTTCATCAATAGTAGTAACTAGTAACATAACTAGCTTGTGGAAAGTAATAAAAGAAGCTAATTACCGAGTAAGTATCATCATTATTTTCATATTTGGGAGGCTGTGAATGTAACGTTGCATGGCTCGGGCAGCAATTTCAGCTATTTGTGACAGACCCGTCTCGCCGGTCTTTCGTACGGATTTGCCCCGTCACATTCGCCGCAGAAACGGCAAGTACTAGGCGAGCATGAGAAGTTTAGAGGTGCAAGGTCGTAGTAATGGCGCGACTGTATAGTGGTTGGCCAGCCATATAAAAATGCTACACTCAAACTCATTTTAAATAACAAATATATATTTTATTTCCTAAATGCGAATAAATTAAACTTTAGTGATATGCAAATAGGAATGTTAATCAATCTGGAACAAGATTAAATACTTTTACTAGCGACATCTATCGCTAGATAAACTAAACGTGACAACAATCTTGCTTTCAGATTTGTTAGACGTCAAATGCTTTTTTGCATTTTTCTCTAACTAGAGGGCGCTCTGTAACTTTGAAAAGTATTTAATATTTTTTGTGCTCGCTTTAGTTTTACTCATTGCAGACAAAAAAATTGCATGCTCAAATTAATAAAAAAAACAGCAAAAGCAGAAAAAGAATTATTGTAGGTAAACATACTTTACTGAACGATCGTTCCTTGGGCACTGGGCAGTCTGTCCGCCCCGCTGCCATTCAACCTGACCGTCTTATCTTTTGATCACGACGCTGGACGTGAGAAATAAAAACTGCATACCTTCCTACCAAAACTCAACCTGTAAATGATATTTTAATACCGCAAAGGGATACAAGATGCAACTTTGTAAATTAATAAAGAGAGAAAAGGCGCTGAACGTGGCTACGTTCAGCGCCTAAAAAAAACATCGCAATGATGGGAAAAACATTTAACTGTAAGGCTACAGGTAAATGTTTTTCCCATCATTGCGATGTTTTTTTTTTCTAGACCATACCTGGGAAATTTCTAATTACGGAGACATGAAACTGAAAAGTTCCTTCCTGAAATGTTTTTATACCAAAACGAGTTCTAAATATAAAATTAAAGTTTATATACCTACTGCCACGACGCGTATACTGTTGTATGCATCCGAAAGTACAATGTTTCACGTGCGTTACATTACGCATTAATTACCATAAACAATGATTTTTCACAACAGGAAAAAAAAAGTAGTTTTCCAGAAAAAAAATGGCTCAGTTTGATGGACAGTGGCGCCGATATCCTCGTTCACAAACTAAATTAAAATTAGACAATTTCACAGTTTAATTTTTCTGTCCTTATAACTTTTGATGGCAATAGGCTCGCCCCCTATTACATGGGACTTAAACATAACTGGCGAAATGTGGGTGTACTAATGGGTACACCTCTGCCTAACCCTTTGGGGATAACAGGCGTGATGTTATGTTATGTCCTTATAACAAGAACAGGAAGGAAATAAAATAGACCTGCAATTTTAGTTAATCCAAAACTTCCATGCAATTTTAGTTGACATGTCAGAACGCATTGATTATTAATAAAGTTCAAGGCAAAACTAATTTGACATCTCTAACTTATTCCTATCCTTTTCTTTCGCAATAATGATGTAAGAGATGCCAATTCTCTAATTTTAGTGTAGTTTGTGAACAAGGAAATCAGCACAATTATGCGTAGTTAACAGTTATTATGTGTTGTGTCTTTTTACTCCCCGTATATTTAAATTGTACGGTATCTTAATTTATGTTTTCAATGTGCACAGCGCATCGCTCGCTATAATACGCTATTCATTATAAAAGCGCCAGCGAGCATAAATGTTCCGTATTTGTATGCATTCAAAGTTATAGACATTCACACCATCACACATTTTGGTGTTTGTATGAACGATAAATATGTTCGTGTGTTTGTGTATGCATTGGTATATGTGTATGTATAGCTGTGCGGCATACAATATACGGGACGATGTCGATGCGGCGCGCGGTGGCGGCGCGGGCCGCCGCGCCTCCGGTGAATCATTGGATAATGTACCGATAGGGCAATCGAACCATCTTGATAGTAGGTACTTATGTGTATGTATAGAGAAATACCTCTAGCTTGTTCATAATACACAGGTGTTTTTCTATACATACATAAATTGATTTCCTCTTTTTGTGGATTATCTTCAGCTAGGTCCCTATGGTACTTACATTGTTACATTTGTGGCATCGCAAGTTTCAATATGAGTCAAATATACTTTAACGCGAACTAAGCCGCATTTGTGACAAGTTAATCCTCCATACTGTCTGATGAATTGCTGCAAGTGATTCCACACTGCTTCTTCCTCTTCCGAATCCTGGAATATACAAGTGAGATCTTGGGCAAAAAGTAGAAACCATGTTTTGTTTGTTTTTATGTGTTTGTTTTTATATGTTTGTTTGTTTTTATGTAATACATACATAACATCACGCCTGTAATCCCCGAAGGGTTAGGCAGAGGTGTACCCATTAGTACACCCACATTTCGCCAGTTATGTTTTTAGTCCCATGTAATAGGGAGCGAGCCTATTGCCATCAACCGGGCACAAATCCAGACTCCGAGGCTGCTACTGAGAAATTCCTGATGGAAAAACCCAATAACACTTTGCCCGACCTGGGAATTGAACCCAAGACCTCATGCACAGCAGTCGCGCTTGCGACCACTAGACCAACGAGGCAGTCATGTTTATTTTTTTAATACATCAATATTAATCTCGACTTTAAATTATGTTAAATACGTATAAAAAGCAAAGGCACATTCGAGTCAAATGACATAATACAGAAGTATAGGTGTGAGGAATTAGGCAGGCTTAATTTATTACTTGGTTGCCAAACCTAAACCTGAAAACTCAATAATAACTATAAAGTACCAAGTAGGTGTAGTCGCAGTAGGCACAAGGTGAGTGGCACAGCCGCTCGTTGCTTTGTTCCCGAGCAGGCCGCGCTCGGTATCGCATGTAAACTATATACGCAATACTTAATACAAAGTATGTATACGACGTACTATAGTTTGTATTATTGACTACAGTAATATTATATTATCTGTGGCAATATGATTCTGTAACAAGCTCGTCTACTTACCTGAATCACCTGAATGGATGTTGTTTTGCTCTCTAATAAAAAATATTAGTGAACTCGTTTTACTGTACAAAATGGAATAAGAAGAGACTATTAAGGCGAATTAAGGCTATTTCAGTCCTCAAACTAGTATTAATTAAAACTACTTTACTTATATAGAAAGGTTTTGGATATAATATGAAATAAAAAAGAGGGTAAAGTCGTTCAAACTCTCTTTCTATATTAAGAGGTGCTGAGCTGATCATACGCAGGCGGTACTGGTTTTTGTGGGCTAGATCAGCTGCATTATATTCATCTTGCTCCAATTAACTCATGTTTGGGATCAGCGCAACACGTCTTTTACTTCATTACGTCTCTATCATGTCAGTAAACATTCATCCCACTCTAGCCATATCATTCATTCAATCTAAATTTGACTGAGCTTAGTACCGTATTATTAAATTATCATAATCCACTACACTCACTGCTAGCCCCTAGGCATAGGCCTCATTTTGTTTATTCCAATCTCCGCGTTCTTGTCTATACGACAGTCTCATCCAAGTTCAAGCCGCGATAGCAACAATGTCGTCTGCCCATTCCGCCGCGCCGGCTTAATGCGGGTCGGCGTAATTAAATATTAAAAGTAAATATAAAGTATCAAGTCGGTGGAGTCGCAGTTCGCACGCGGTGAGTGGCGCTGGCGCGCGGCTGCTTTGTTCCCGGGCTGGCGGGCGACGCGCTCCGCCCCGCTACGCCGGTATCACAGGGCTGCTACAAATAAATGAAATAGTTAAAATCGCCAAATATTTAAATACTAAATTGAAATAGGATCCATCACACAATTTATAAATATGTATGTATACGCAATATACTCATGAAAAATAACAGATATTTAACATAATCAACAATGGGAAAGCTTATTATTTTGTAAAGTACACGAGGTCATTTTAAATTAGCTGGTGAAACTTTACAGACACTTCACGACATCTAATGAAAAACGATTTCTAACTCATAATTTTGCAAAATGACCTGAATCTGTTAGTTTCGTTATTAGTTACTTTGAGAAGATTCGCCAACTATTTTATTTTAATTGGAACCTGTGACGACTTCTTCTTCTTCTTCTTATCGTGTGGGTAGTAAGGCCTTACGACCCCACACACCCTAGTGTCAGAGTTTCTAAACCGCCTCAAAGGCCTCTGACATGGTTTGAATGGAACAGTAAGTCCAGGTTTCCTCACGATGTTTTCCTTCACCGATGCCAGTGATGTCCAAGATAAACTTTAGAAAGTACATATGAATTGAAAAGTTCACATTGATACTTGCCCGGATTTGAGTAGACAAAAGTGACTTTATAAGCATAGTTAATTAGCTAAATAACAACTAAACATTATTTGAAGGAACTCATGAATGCCTTACTGTTTTTCATTTTTACTTAGACATGGATGATGTTAGAGTACAAAAAAATACAAAAATAAGTACCGGAAATTTTAAATAAATGAAAAAAAAATGTTAATATTTAGACTGCCAGCCCTACCGCAACCGGGGCGGGCCGATAACAATATCGCTGAGTGCGCGCGTCGACTCGCGCCGAGCCGAGTGTCCGCCGCCTAATTTACTCCTGCCGCGTTCTGCCACCCTGGTACTCGCGACACGACAGCGCTCGCTTTCTTGCATTCGGTGCGGAAAAACACGCCGTGCGTGATATCCAAAAGCGAGACCGGTATCCGACAGGCGTTTCGCTGCTTGCGCTTGTTGATCTGGGGTTCGGATCCGTTTGTCATTTTGATGAAATATTATTTTTTCGTTATACTTAATGAAATACCTACGTTTGTACTCATTACTGTTTTACAAAGCGTTAGGAAAAATCTTAAAAACTAAAAATTACTCGTGGTTTTTTAAATCAACCAAATGACACTTGTTTAGTTACTGCTTATTTTTACCTACATGAACTGTAAAATAAAATTGCTCAACCAACCTTAGTAAATAAAAGTGCATTTAAAAATAAGTAGCCATAAGCCATACTTCAAGTACCTAGGTAATTTAAAATCGCAAAATAAGGTATATTCTTTGCAAACAGAGTTTTATAGATCTACCTGTTTAAGGAAAAGAATGAAGATAGATCAAAGTCAAAGTCAAATTAATTATTTCAAATTCATTTGTTTTTGTGACCCTTTTTTTGAACGTCAGTTAAAAAGGAATTGACATAATAAAATCATTGGAACGGGCTATGCCATGCCATCTTACCCAAAATACTAAGAAAACATGAAATTATCAGAGTCAAAGCTAAATCCCAGGGACACTAATTAGGTGAGTTTGTAGGCGTGATTTTTTTAATTAAACGCTTATAGTAAGCCACAGGGTGTGGGGCGGGATTTAGGTCGCAGGATGTCCGACGGAATCACTTTTTTTTTATTGAAGTCTCACTCATTTCTCTGTATTATTTATGTATGTTGGTTGGGTGTAGTTTAACTTTTAAAACGAAATCCGCGGCTTTCTTAACGCGTCCGAAGCGCGACAACTTGAGTTTGACTTAAAACTTTTGAAATGTTTTATAATAATACCAGTTTATGTTTACCGGTATCCATGTTCAAATAAAAGTGCAGAATCTGATTGAACGTAGAAAATATAAGTATGGTAGTGAACTAGTGGTATTCGGTGATAGCACGCACTTCTTTACGTTCCATCGGCTATCCCTTTCGTTTGTATAATATTGCACAATGGGCTGGTGTCTCAACTTCACATCTTAGAGCGTATTTTGCGTATTATCCCTTTACTGTTGACAATTCGAGAATATTCATTGGAAATATCAGTGTGTTTTCTGTCTGTCTGTGTTTTCTTAGTGACTATAGAAGTACCTACCTCAAACAACTTTCAAGATATTTAACTTAGTCATTTATTGGTGGTACTCATTCTAGGACTGCTAGCTTTTAAGAAATAGTTTTGAGCGATACCTAATTGACTTCATTCTGATCATTTTACACGGCGACAAATTCGTGAAAAATACGGTTTGCTACTCCTATTATGTACTACTGCAATGCTGAATCGCTGAAAATCTGTTCCATCCTGTCAATAGTTCATTCTTTATACAGTAACAGTGTCTGTCTGAAAAACAAAGCTATAGAAGCGCCAGCGACCCCGCTAACGCCGGCGCCGCGCGCCACTGGCTTCGCCTTAGTTTCCCACACTTCCCATTGCGTGGAAGGTTTAGAATGCGGAATTATCGTGTTCTAATCATATGCGAAAGAGGGTAATACCTTCACACTACGACCAGTAAGTATACAGCTGAAATGTTATATTCTAAATATAAATAATATCTTACAGGTATCACTGTATATTATCTGTCTGCATTCATTCTTTGCATAAAAATATTGCCCTCGTGCACTCTCCCCAAAAAAAGCAAATAATTACGGATAACTCCAACTTTTACTTAACAAAATTATGATCAAATACCAGGCATCCAGACTGCGCTAGGAGAACTGAACTCAGTGGGCACAGAAAAACTGTCGAGTGGCGAGATGAAATATATCTGTGGGCGGGCTTCCGCGTCAGATAAGCCGCGGGCGTGGGGGATAGGAGGTTGATGGGAGGGGGAGGGAGTAGCGATCAAACCGCGGCACTGCCTGGCTCGGCCAGTTAAGTAGGTGTCGGTAGGGATGGGACATTTTTTGGATAAGTTGTAGCTCATCGATATCTGCCTGTGAGATTTTATGATAAAAAAGGTTTTTAAAAACAAACATTTACAAGTTTCTACGAAATTCCCCATAACAACAAGATACTGTTGGACGTGTAGTCTTTTATAAAGATACAAATCTGTGAAGGCGACCCCGCTAACCAGCGAAGATGAAACTAAACTCACTATTAAAGTTCCTAACTACTAAAGTAAGTACCTACCTTTACAGTATAAATTAAACTTGAATACAGATTCAGATCATTAACATGTTTTGCACAAACGGTCACACTCACAAACCCGAAGTCAAAATATTATACAAACTTCAAATAGCACTTAGGGCCCTCAATAGTCAATAGTTAGTATAGTTAGTCAAATGTTTTATCTTTAATAAGACCTAATGAGTTTGTTTTTTTATGACATCTTGCATGTTAAATAAAACGATCTCGCATCTTGAGTTATCTGACAATTACAAAATCGGCTCTTAATTATTTATAATTATATCGACAAGTAGTGACAACTAGGGATGTACCGGACATGCCTAGCCCTCGGCGTCCGTCGCCGACGTCTGCGAAGCGTGTCGCCGCGGCACCACGAAAGGCCCGCGTTAGTAACGCGCCGATTGTATCAGAATGATCTAGGTACATTCTGTGTCCTGTCAACTCCTGCCATCCCGGTACTTATGTGGGATCAGTCACAGTCGCAGTCAAGTGGCGCGTCGACCTCGTCAGCCATTCGACCATGTCGAGGCCACATCGAGATAGAAGCAAGATTTTTGGGTTCAATTTCCGAGCCAGACAGTGTTATTGGGTTTTCCGCCAAGCATTTCTTATTGAAGCCTGTTAACACCTTTTAATAATAAAATACAGGTGTCATCTATGACAGGTGTCATCATCTATGACAGGTGTAATATAGGTGTAGTACCTCTACTGTATGTATTTAGTATGCAGTGTGTCTACACCTTTGCCTATTCGTACGAACGACTGCAGCAGAAGGGATAAAATATTATAATACGTGGCCTATTCTAAAAGTCCTAAGAGTATCTACGAGTAGACACCACGTAGTATAAAGTAAGTAGTACTTACAGGAAATACTCAATAGTTATAGTTAGTCTAATTTAAGTAAGTCCGTGTAAAGCCAGTGAGTGGTCTTATGAAATACCTCGCTGGACATCAATTTACTATGCTATCGATAATTATTAACCACGTTCATTCCCGCTAGCAAGCAGCGGTTTTATAAAAGAATGCAATACTTTTGTTCTAAGACTTGTTGCATCGCCTTTGTAATAGGATCGCATAAAAGAAGAGGCATAAGAAAAATAAATGCTATGTTACATGCTTACATCAGACAGCGCCATCTCTTACCTTGGACATAAGTAAACCTTTACCTCGAAGTACCTACTGAAAAAGGTAAAATCAAGTCCTGAAAGTTGAAATAAAAATCATGAATTTATTTTCCTCCTCGTTTTGAAACGCCTACGATGGCTAATGATAGTTTATTTTCAATATTTTTTACAAGGTCCTGTCCAGCATAAAATCTGTAAACATTCCTTCATAATTTTATGTGCATCTAGTAGCATTCTATCTAATTTCATCAGCAAGTCCATTAGGTGACGTTTTTATATTCCACAACTGCACTTACATGTAGTCCTAGTAAATCGGGCTACGAGAGAAGTCGCAATATGTCACCGATACGAGCGAGGGAATATCATCCTATATTAAACATATCTTTGGCTCTTTTTATTCTCAGCAATTAGAAGAAGACAGAGTTAAATTGGGCGATCACAATTCAGCAAATAGAGAGGAAGTACGATTTCATTGCAAGAAAGTTTTGCATTTCATGGAAACGCAGATACGCGTTTTCGAGTTTCTTTAGGAACATTTATACTAAGAACACATAGAATACGCTATACTTTATGTTATCGTCTGTAGTGTTTAAGCCTATTCCTTATTTATGTTTTCTTAGTACTCGCTCAATGGAGTAAAGTCAAAACCACGTAACTCCATACTCCATCCTGTTTGAATGACTGACTACACGCTGCAAAATTTTGGAACCTCCTGTATTACTATGTGTCCTTAGTACTCATTTAATGAAGTAAAATCAAAACCGCGTAAGTCCATTGGTCCAGCCACGGTCCAGCCAACAGGTCCAGCCCTGCCCAACGCTACTCCACGAAACACAGTCACTTCCACAACCAGAAATCTTGAGCCATACAACGATTTACAAAGCCAGCGGCGGAGTCGGCGGTGTCAAAAATGTTAGCCTCCTAGTCAATCATGTCATCTTAGTAATCATTAGCGGAGTAAAATGAAAACCACGTAACTTTGCCCGGACTTTTTTGTTACAACAGACTACTTGTTTTGTGAGCCTCATATCAATCATGTTTTCCTAGTACCCATTCACCAAAGTTCAAATCAAAACCAGCTAAGTCCAATTCAATTTCATCAAGGACTATCTTCTTATCGAATGAATAAAATAATTAATTAGCCTTCCTTTCGTTTGCAGTCGGGTGAATATGATCACAAATAGAAAAAGACAGAAAAAAGGTGTACAGCCATTTTATAAAATAAAATCAATTAGACAAGAAGATACCTTCGTGGTCACAGTTCACACTAACATAATGATAAAAAGCGGAAGCTTTGGCTGTGTTCATTGTGAGGTGAGCTGAAAAGGTAGGTAAGTAAACTAGTGACTATAAAAATTAAATTTTATAATAAAGTACAACAAATTAGATATTTCTTTTCTTTTTTTCTTCCCTTGTATTGAAAAATCTGTAAGATGGCATGGTGTAACTATGTAAACATTTGAATTATCTGATAAATTTTATTAAGAACAATCTTAATGATTGCACGGCCACTAAGGGTTTCCTGAATAAAATAAAAGATTTCAGCCTTCAGGAAAGTCAAGTGTTTACCTGAATCTTTTTCAAGTCATCACTCGTGGATAACTGATACTTCTTACGCCATCTATTAGCCAATAGCTGCACTACAATGATTTCAGATACAACTCTCGAGCGGAGAGACCTGTCGTGCTATGCGAGCCTAGTACAAATTCGTTCAATGAAGCAACATCGATTCTTCTTACTCAATCTAGTAAGGTGATCAATATGATTTTAATTCGATTCTTGTCACACCTCAACTACATTTTTTTATTATTAAAAAAAAAGTAAGTTGCATTGACTTGTTTTGAGCATGCAAAGCTAGATACTTAATTTAATATTTTTATTAGGTCATTTATTTTGTTAAATTTCTGTTGAGCTAGATGCTAGGTAAACATAATCCGAGTCCGACTAAATCAACCAACCGATCAAAATCAATAAAAAAAAAATAATGATCAAAAATCATGGCTAATGTGTTCATCAAGTTCATAGGGCAGCATAGAACCGAAGAATTTTTTCTTGAACTCAACCAAAATACAAAGTTTTGGCAACGAAGAAACAATCTTGGATTTACAAAAACATAGTTTATTCGAAAATATAACGTACTTCATGGACATAAAGAGTATTTTCTATTGCTCGTAGTCTAAAGTGGAAGGTTACAAACTTGTTAGTGAGCGCTGCGCGCGCGCAGCTGGTGGTCTTGCTGCGTCACAGCTCTTCTTATTTTCTGTTCGCCTAGTAACATGCGCACATTTCGCGCAAGAGTGCGGGCTCGTGCGCACCAGATTGGGGCGCAATGCGCGCGCAGCCTGTCAGCCCTACTATTTTAAAACATCGGAAGTGTAACTAAACGTTAAACTAATTTGATCTATAAAGAAGGAGAAATAAGGTTTAAATTTCTATAAAATGTAAATATGAAATGTTTACTAGTTAGCAGACTGAAAGTCGCTGTCTCGATTCTCGATGCGCGTGCGCTTGGCCGCGCTTGCGCGTCATTTCAGGTAGGCAGGCAACACTGCAACAGGCAGACGACCGCGGCCACTCGGCCACGGATGACGAGTTTGATGCGACGATGGACGTGAGGCCGCGCGCGTTTTTCTCGGATGTCCCGTCTAGTCTGGTAGATTAGGTTCAGGTACCTATTTACTGGTAGCTGCTGGTAAGTACCTACTACGGTACAATAAATTAATTAATTTATAACAATAATATTGAAAGAAAATATCTCGATCTAGCTCACAAGGTTAACATAATTATGGAGTGTAGGCTCAACAATTATTGAACCGATAGTTGTGTCAGCGAAAAGTTTCTCCTCGTGAAACTATCGCAACAGCTGGGTCAAAAGTCAGATGCAGAAGGCGGTCGTCTTGGACACGGCACGCATAGTGAGAAGGTTCCTCTCTCTGGAACCCCTAACGGCCATAAGCTTGGGTCCTTACCACCTCGTTGAGGGCGGTGGAATTTATATTTAAAAAAAGAAATATATTAAAAAAAAATGAAAAATAAAATAATATTTGTATCAAACATTGTTTAGAGAAAGTACCCACACCATAAGATTGTCATAACGCGTATGATTTTGATTTTTTTTATTGAGAATTTAATAAATTAACCCCTTGTTGCAAAGATCACCACCGTGAATCGGTGGCGTTCTAACATTGATTGGTCAGAAATACCGAATTTCCGAAACAAACAGCTTCGCGCATACATCACTCTGTGAAACACTTAAATAAATAAAATATAACTAAGTAGGTAACTTATTAAACTATTTACAATAACGTACTTTAATAATTGAGTACTTATACCTATTGGAACACCACGAACAATAAATAAATGCAGTTATTATAGGGCAACAATTGCGCGATGCGACGGAGTACCTACGCGACTCGCGACGGGCCGTTTTATCGCGTTGAAAAGTAGAAGTTATCTATCGAACAATAGCCGTGCCGCGTTATCTCGAAGGACGGACAAGTGCGAGCATTATCGCGGGCGCCCCGCGGCCGACGATCGGCCCGATTGTTTTGCGGGCAATTAGCGTCGGGCCCGTCTACCCGCACGTGCCGCTCCCGACGCCCGGCCCGCGCCAGACGCCAGTAGGCAGTACACCGCGCGCGCTGTCCGCGAGCGGCCGCTACGGTGGGTCCTTGTCGCTCGGCTCCTCGCACGCCGCGAACTACGCACGGGACGCCTGCCCTACGGCTCGCATCCGCCACTTTTTTGGTTCGCCATTTTTTTGTCTTTGCAACTTCTGGACTGACACCTGTTGGATGGACTTAGATCTGTTTACTAACAAAATCTGATTGGATATTTCGGACTTTTGAGTTTTAATTTATTTGACCTAATTCCGGGTTAAATTAAAATATACAAAGCTTTGAATCTAATAGAAGAAAAACACTTTGACGTCTTCCTGAAGACCAATCAACGAAAACGAACACGGTCGTAATCAGTAATAGTAAAAGGGCGAGCGACATCCTTCCGCGGTCCGATCGCCGCCGCCGGGAAAAGTTTTCCTTTATACAAAGTCCTTATAGGTCGATGCGAACTTCGCAGTCAAAAGTTCGCGTTCGCAAAGTTGTACGCACGACACGAGTCTCGGAAACTTTTCAGTTCGACAACTTTCCACGAAAACAATTCCCGAACTGTTTCTCAGAACGCTTTAAGTTGCGTACTGTCCTAATGGAAAACATAAAAGAGTACATGTACGATGTATAGTGAGTGTGACCAGTTCAAATACTTATTAATTAAACTGTGATTTACAATGAGGAGCATGAACAATAAAGTGTAGTGCTAATAAGAACTTATTAAATATGGCAGCAGCAATGATAAGTGACCGAGGACTTCGTAAAAAGTTAACGCAAGAAGCTATTCCGGAGAAAACTCCGCGAAAACCTTCAAAGCGTAAATCAACAGCGGGCAGCTCGAAAACTGATAAGAAAAACGAGCAAAACAATAACAAGAGGGCCAAGGTACAGACGGGGGATCCGAAATTAGACTTGTTCGCGACATATCAACCGTGGGTCATACAGACTTACGGGGATTTAGCTAAAACTAAGACGATTACTTTGAAGAAATATGGTCGGATCCTCCGTACGTTGCGAGGAGAGGAATGCAATAGTTCCGACAGTTCTAAATTCCGCTTCTGGGTAAAAGCGAAGGGTTTCCATGTTGGGAAGCCGCCTGGCTATGATGCGAAACCGGCCGACGGCATCGTGTGCAGATATAGCGTGGTCGATGCCGAAAGGTGTACTGCAGCCGTGGAGAGTCAAGACGTTTACAGTGGCTCTCAAAATGACCCGCCGCTGTACATTCCAACCCCACCGGTTAAGGTAAGAGATATGTCATAATTTTAGGGTTAACAATGTAATTTTAGTGCCTATCTTAAGTATTGTAACTTTTGTTTACTATAAATTTTATACAAAGTTCATTTACACTAAGCTTAAAGGTTTGATCGAGTGTTGTTCACCTACTTATTTTGTTAGGGCTAAAAACTAAGCACACCCGCGGAGGTAACGCGAAATACCAACTAATTAGTTGTACCTTTTATTTTTTAGGTTTATAATATTTAAAAGAAGCTAGGTTTTGCCCATCCCATGACATCGGCCGTGTTTAGGTCGGAATAAAATGTTTTTTAGTATGTATTAAGAAAGTTAGTAAACAAAAAAAGAAGAACGCTCGGTCTCCGGCTATGTAATATAAAATCTCTGGTACTGTTTCATAAACAAGAAACAGGTGATTTTTGTTTCAAATGTACTAAGGAAACATAAGTTACTAAGATACTTAATTGACTTAAATCAAATTGCTTGTTAATGTTCATTTTGCAATGAACTTCAAAATTAGTTTGTATGGAACCAGATGCACCTCTTATTTTTTTTTACCGTGAGGAGTCATTAACCTATCATCACCATTCATGATAACACCTCAAAGAAGATGGAGTTATTCAAATTGGATGAACTTGAAGAAAAGTAGAACAAGCAAGATCAAAGAACAGGTGATTTGTGCCACCTCTGTACTAGGTTCGCATAACTTTGTAAGAGGTGTTATTATAAAGCAATACATATTATACATGGAGTGGCAGCCAGTTAATTATTTTCTTTTTTGTTATCATGATTACAATCATGACGTGACGGCTACGCCCCTTAAGGCGGCAAACCTTTATATGTGGATGGGCTATCCAAGTATTAAATGCAGATAAGATAGGTCATTTTATAATGCGATAAGCAACAATGCCACGGAATAATGAGGCTTTCTGGTTCGCTTCCTAATATTTCTGACTCCTGTGCTATTATACTATCCTAGTTACAAATAAAGTGAATGTACTTTACAAGTAAGGGGAACCCTTGACTAATCTATCATAGGCCAAGTTTGTTTTACATCTGTTATTCTGTTCTAATAGGTATAATAAAGCTGAAGAGTTTGTTTGTTTATTTAAACGCGCTACTTTCTAGAACTATCACTCGGATTGGCAAAAAAATTGTTGTTCTTGATAGTTAGATTAATGAGGAATAGTATAGATATCACATCACGCTCCTACACATAGAAGCGAATCAGTAACCAAAGACATATAAGCGGAAAAATTGTATGCAGCTTCGGCAGTATGTTTTGATTGGTTGAAAAATTATATTAATTACCTATTGTGATTAGTTTTGGTCCACTGCTGAAGAATCTTGGAAAATATTGTGATTGGGCTATGGCTATGTGTTGCATGTAGCTTCGTGGTTAGGTATTTGGGGTTTGGGGTTTAATTTTTCACACGTTACATACAAAATATAAATTATATCCTTACTAATATTATAAAATGCGTTTTTACGACTAAAACTGAACTGATTTTGAGGAAACTGGAGGTGTGCCCAAAAGACTGGCAGCATTGCCACGTTGGATGGCAATGCTCTGGCCAAGAAAGTCAGCCCTTTTGTCACGGGACAACCAACGTCTTGGCCAAATCGTCAAATAAATAAAATAAGTCAGATCTCAAGTCCTCAACATCGATCGTAAAACCTGTGTGTAGTTTACACTGACATTGTTAATTAAGAAGTCAATCTCAATCAATGGCTTATCGTGATCGAAACGCTTGCACAATGGTACTGCGTTAATAGATTTTAGTTTTTGATACAGACTTTTTAATTAAAGTGAAGGATTTTATACTTTCTATTTTGTTTTTTCTTCTATAATTTACACTAAAGTTATTATCTTGTTGAGTGCCTAGCAGTGCCTATTAGTGTTTCACTGCAGGACAAAGGCAGGTTCTCATACAGAGAAGGCACGAGCATTGATCACCAATTCACAACGTTTGCCCAAAGCGGCCCAAGCTGGTAGGAATTGAGTTGTATGAGCTAATGAATGGATTAGCTTCAAGTCAATTTTTGAATCGAAAACCAGACTATCTTATAGCATTCTGGTTTACATCTTATGATCTACGGTAGTTATATTAGAGAAGAGATGTGTCTCACAACCAATCAGCTTGCGTCATTTTGACATCGCAGCGCTTAGCTTCAGCACATAACAATTATGTTATTGGTTAATTACGTGACATCTCTCGTCTCCGCTTTGGTGGAGTCTCGCCCTTAGGCATTCCAATACTCAATACTCAACATCCTTATTGCTCTTTCATAAGTATTGAAGGTGGAAGGTATTTATAATTAAAGATCATTACGAACCCTGTCGAGCACAGCAATAAGATAGGATAGAGTATCAATTTCGTAAGACAAGTATTTAATTCCGATGACATAGAAAATAGTATCTTGTTATTTTTTGCCCAAGATGAAATGGACACGCTACTAGGTGATATGTGTGTGTCTCTCACCATTGTCCTCAAAAATTACTGCCCCAATTTCGATTAGATTTTGAAAAGGTAACTAGTTGACACATTGTTTACAACAACATTCCGTTTCGATCGGAGTTTTTAACGTCCTAATAGACTAGTGAACCTGTACTACTGATACAAGGGATCCATAAAATCACAGCATTAGTTATAACTTTATATGACGTAGTTATAGTACAGTAATCGCAACTCCTAGTTTCCCTTGCGCGCCGAGTGTTCAGACGTGCCGGGCGGGCCGCGCTCGCTCATTTATTATTAGCGGCCCAGCCTGCTGCCTCATGTTTATTAAAGAGTCAGCTATCCCGCGAGCCTGGTCTCACCTGAACTCACTGCGGCCCAGAGATCCTCTTATTATTAATATTTTGTTCAAATATCTTGAGTTAAAACTACGTATAAACCTACCCGCGGAATGCAATTAAAATTATAGTGTAACTCGTTGCCTACTGACGCGGATATTTTACTTATATTAATTAATTAATTAAAATATTATAAAGCTAAAGAGTTTGTTTGTTGGTGTGAACACTAATCTGCGGAACTACTAGTCAAATTTTGTAAATTCTTTCGCTAACAGGAAGCTCCTTTATTCTTAAGTGCTATAGGCTACATTTTATCATAAAAAAAATAGAGATCCGTAAGAAAATTTACGCGGATGCAAATGCATTACTAGCGTATTGTGTCATTTTGTGTTATCAAAGGAGTACGTACGGTAGAAAGCGCGGCTGGTACGGTACGGTATCTGTTTCAAAGCTATTCTCTCTTTATGTGCAGTTTTTGAATAGGGAAGGCAGCCTATGCAAAACCGTTGCGTTGTGGGACATTTCCCCGATATCCATGCGCACAAGACAATGTGGACGCGGTGTGAAATTTTAAACAAACATTCGCATTCAATTTATATTCGCCAGGCGCTTCGGGCGCACGTTTTAGCAAAAACGCGGAGAACAATGGCTGCGACCGCGACCACACATAGGAGGCACCGGCCGATGTGGGCGATAACAGCGATCGATTCATTTCTGCTTGTTCGACTTGATCGTAACCTCCTGTCACGTTATGTCGCCCTGATGATTCGTATCGAATGAATCGATCTATTGTCGCGATTGCGATGACATCTTTTGGAGTCGGGTTCCATTACAAACGTCTTGCTCGGTTTCAGATAAATTCTTTTTTTTTCACAAGCTGTAGACGGAAGGAAATTACTGTAATAATTGAAAAAATATTCCTGAGGCTAAATATGTATTAAAAAATTACTTAATAAAAAAAAATGTGCCGTTATTTTCCGTTATTTCAAAAGCCACACCTTACCCAGTAGGTAGATAATTAAGTACGTACTTTTTTTCTTAAAACACTGCAAGGAAATAGCCGTTAGCGACCATTTTCGATGTAGACAAGGGTGGGTGGCTTTCTTTTTTACATAATATGCAAAAAATTAAACTGCATTCTTTCTGCCTGACGAAAATATTCAAAATATTCAATTCGAAATTCAAATGCAGTTTACAATTCGAAACACAAAAAAATAGCATACGTAAATAGCTGTGCCGCATTGCCAGCATTAATAAAACAAAGCTGCGGTGATATATTTCATCAGGCAATCGGGGCTTGACACACTTGATTAAAATGAATGCTGGACCAGCCCTGAGCCAACCTCGTTTTTACCTGCGCGGAATTAAACGCTTATTAGTAAGCTGGAATGGGGACCTTTTAAATTCCTATAATTTATGGCTTTCCTAATCCTTTTGCTAATAAGATTAAGCCTATGTCTTCTGTGGCGGTTTTACCTGATTTGCAGGTTTGCAAAGCTTTTCGAAAAAAGAACCTTGTTTCACTTTTAAATAATAAAATATCTGTCTTCACAAGTTTTGTAAAAAAAACATCGATTTATAAATTTCTGTTTAATATTCAACGATTTTATTTTCTATGATATATTCCATTTTTAAAACCCTCGTCATAACACAGTCACGTAACACGTAGGGAAAATAAAAAAAATATACGCGTCAAGCAATGGCGGACTGAGCCGTCGTGGTGTGCAGCAATTAAATTATTCTGCATCATCACACCGGACGCGGCCGGGGGTTAGCTGAGGCACACGCTGCGAATCGCTTACCTTTGCATTACAAAAAAAAATGAGAACGTCGGATGAGTCGATGGCCTGCTGACAGATTAATGTTTGGATGGTTGTGTACACAATGGTGTACAATGGCACCAGTGCTATCAACAGTCGAAAACAGTGTGAGTAAAATTATAAAGATAATAGTTTACTAGCTTCTGCCCGCGTCTTCGTCCGCGTAAATGTCTCATAATCGAGTATCTCCTTACCTTCCCTCGTTTCGTCTTCATTCTTAGGGCTGAATTTCGGAAAACCCATTCTTAACGTCTACTAACTAATATATAAACTACCGCCGTGCCAAATTTCATCTTACGTCAAGCGGTTTTCGAAATTTTGTGATGAGTGACCTTTTCCTTTTAATTAGATTAGATTAACTATTAAATTCAACTTAAAACTTTCATTACATCAAACAAAGGATTTCCCAACATAGGCCCAAAATACTGGCAAACGATTTTCTTTTGAAAAACACACCTGATTGCCAATTCTGTTAATTAAAATCAAGTCGCAATCTCATCTCTGCGACAGTATAAGTAAATTAAAGACTATTTGACAGACTGAGACTGAGATTTCGATCGTTCAAAAGTAGTAGAATTGTCCCCCATATTATTGTCTGTTTTACAAGCTACACTATCCAGTCACATGAGACCCAGTACTGAAACTTGAGATAGGTATAGGTACTCAGAATAAGCTGCAGCTTCCAAATTCGAATGCAAACTCGTAACCTCCTTGCAGATGACACAGCGTGTCTGCATTTTGAAACAAAAGCTGTCCACCACGACCGAATAGGGAAAATGGTGGTTAGCACCTCTCCACTTTCATAGGTGCCTAGTACTCCGTTTCCTCCCAAAGGGAAAATACACAGTCGAGCAAAATAAACGAAACATACGCCTTCACACACGAACATTACGTTAGTGAAAACTAGTTTTGTTTTCTGGAAACTTCTGAACAACTGACCAACTCTAGTTTGAGGTGATCATAGTGCAGAGTTACAGAGGGTGTCGGATGCTCCTGATGCTGCAATTTACGTCATAATTGGTGCACTGTGCGAGTGTGCATGGCAGTATGTGTAGAACTTTTTAGCTGACGTAAAATATGTTTGAAGTTGTTTGTAGGTAAGTAGTTGTGATAGCTTTGGTAGTTACGTACCTAGAATATTACAATTTTAATGTATGTCTAGATTAGTACATTGGTATTGTTCATACTCATAGAAGTTGATGTGTTCAGAAATAAGATTGATTAAGCATGAGATACGAGGAAAATTTTGTTTTAAAGTCTTATCAATTCGTCTGTGTATGTCCGTAACAGCACGTCCAATTTGTTTAGGTGTGTGTTTGAAGATTGTATGATTTTAATTCACATTGGCTAATGTTTGGGCAGGACAACCTTTGTTTTGTATCTAATATTTTCTTATCTGTCTTCAAAAAAGGTCTTTCTTTTTATCCATGAAAGGTCCAAAATCGTATCCAATTCGCGCGCTTAACTACAATGTTTTCGTCTCATTGCGCCACGCAGTAAACTAAATGCTAGTACATAGTGCTACGCTTCATGCTACAGTGTAGCTCGCGCTACGCCTACGCCTACGAGCTGTAACTGCTTGGTGTCCATGTGTTCGATTACTATTGGGATTTTGGGAAACTAGTCTTGTATGATAATTTGATGTTTCCTGCCTCCCGGCCGTGAAATGCAGTGGTCTATCTGGAAGGCACTCAAGCAGGCGGCTGTAAAAGGAATTTGGCGAGATAAGGCATCATAGATTCACCCGACACCCAGTACTATTACGGATCAGAGTATGTTCCATATGCTGGAGTGTCCCAATTGCCCGTTCACCTGCACCCTTCGCAACCTTTGCAATGTCAAATGTAACAGGAAACGTGGCAACCTATTGGACAGATGTATACTTAATTGATATGAAAAAGACGAAAACGCATATTTTTACTCTTATTTTCAAATCCACCGTCTTTGGTTTTCTAGTTATTTATTTGTAAGAATAACTACTAATTAATAGTTTATTTACTTCGTATTAATCATATTTATTTATTTGTTGACATAGGTATAAAGAAACACAGATATTAGGTTACGTAAACCAGGTTGTTTTGTCAAGTGGCGTACAACTATTTAATTCTTATAAATAATAATTCCAGCCTACCTATTATTTTCCCACCGCAGGGCAAGGGCAGACAAAAACATCTTCTAATACAGACAAAGCACGAGCATTGATCAACACGGTGCTCAAGGTCGATTGGCGATTTAAGACTTCTATTAATTACTAGCTTTTGCCTGCGATTTCGCGCGTGTGGATATTCATACAGATCCTTATTCCTGTATCCTCATGGATAACATAGCTTCCTATTAGCGAAGAAAGAATTTTCAGAATCGGACCGTAGTAGTTCTAGAGAATCGCGTTAAATCAAACAAACTCCTCACACTTCTTTGCGATCCGCCTTAAGCAAGCATGATGATCAATGCTCGTGCCTTCTCTGTATGAGAAGAGGCCTTTGCCCCACAGTGGGACAGTAACAGGGTGATATTATAGAGACATAAATGCCGACGTATCATTTCCATTCTTCTGTAAATAAAACCGGACGTCCCCCTTCAAACTTAACACTTAAAAGTATTAACATAACACCACAAATTACCACCAATTACAGACCGGACCGGATTGCACTCCGGCACGTGGCCGAGAAGGGGTCAGCACGATGTGTGCCATTGTAAAAATAACCCTACGACATAAACTCAAAGCGCCCCGTCCCCTTTGACTGAGAACCAGACGTTAAAGTCTTTAATTGAATAATGGGCCATACTAACCTGCTTGCCTATCTTTCTACTCTATCCTAGTTATGCTTAGGTCTCTGGTATATTCCGGGTCCGCCTATTATTTGCTTTTTCACATAGTCTATTGGTTTCTGACAGCTTTACTTTTTAGGGCTGAGTACCTATGGGTCCAATGGGCCCCTATTGCTCTGTCTTATGCGTCCGTCACAGTGTGTATTACCCCCAATTGCCACTATGGCAAAAAAAAAAGTTCAAAATTAAAGGATCTCGCTACAAGAAACATGTTTTTTTACGGCGTTTTTAGCTCGATCTTAATATTGTACGGTAGAAGGAAATCTTTCATGTATGATTCCAACTTGCACTTGTCTATTAGTTATACTTTTTTCTGCAATATGCACGCTTGTTCAACCAACCTAGCACTGTTCAGAAAAGTTTTTCCGTACAGCCATCCCCTTGAGCCAAACTAAGTAGTGTTAAGTCACCTCTTTTTAAGCATCACAGTCTAAATTATACAGACCAAAACAATCTTAATATATTTCGGACACTACTGCACAAAACTGAAACCCTGGTCAAGAACCGAGAACTGTATAATCCGGCCGACCCGGACCATTGTAAAAATTACGCCATAAATCCGGGCTGGAGCGCGCCGTCGACGGCCCGCCGCGGCTTGCCTCGTAAATTATACACAGGGCTGCCCCGCGCTGTAGATATGGAATACCTACTTTGGTAGCTAGGTTTTACAGCCCAGCTTCTAGACGAACCAGCTATATTCGACCGTTTTTTGTTTCGGCTTATGGATGTTTCTTTTTTAAACTGGGGTGGTTTTAATCGGGGATTGAATGCTGATCGAATGTTTGTTACTGTAAACAAATTTAGGTACAGAAGTATAGCCTTAGTATTGTTTGTGTTTTCGTGAAGTTTCAGTCAGTATTTGAAATAATTAATTATTTGCCGAGTTCTGAAATGCGAACCAAAATTGCGTTCAATACAAGGTGTCAACTTTGACTTATTCTAAATTGAATTGTTTTTCACTACATCCTTTACTGCCAGTCCGATTTAATTCTAACATTGTTGATCCTTCTTTATCCACACAAATCTATCTACAAAACATCCTATCACGCTTCCCGGGACTTTACGTAATCTAAACATATTGTCACCTTTACGAAACTACGGATAAATCAATTTGTCGGATGTAACAGCCCTATGGGAGGCGCGAGGCGGGCGGCGGGTGTGACTTCACAAAGGCGCGCCGAAATATAGATAGCGATAGATAATGCTGGCTGTACTAGTCCTACGGCCTGTAACGAGGTAGGCAGAAAGCCTGGTTCCGAGGCTTGTTATTCAGTACCCATAAACGAAGTTATGTGAGAGACTAAAGGGGTTATAGCTCCATGACCGCTGACTGACATATTTGGACGAAGTGTTGTTTGGTTCTGGATACTGAATAGTTTTGCTGCTGAATACGCATTTAAACACAGCATTTACTTACAGCTTAAAGTCAGTCGGGAGTCGTTTGGAACGATTTATATCCAAGATTCTGCCGATCTGAATATTTTTTAAGAGTATTTTTTCATTGATCTTTTAAAGAAGTAATCAGATTCAATCACTTTTGTTTTCAATTCAGGATTTGAATTTCGAACCGAAAGGCGAATAGAAAAGCAAAATGTAAAAAATCTGTCAGTAAAATATTTTTCGTTCTCTATGCCAAATATTGAGGGATACATTCCGTTCCAGTTTGAGAGTTTAAAAGTTTGGGATTTTGTGATCCTACAGGTGGAATCTATCGATGTATATGTACGTATACTTCTTCTCTCGAATCGGCGTGAATCATAATATTATGAAGGCCATGGTGTGGTGAAAACACATAGTAGTCTACTAGACAAATTATAAGTAGACGACTCCTTAAAATAATTTATCTTACAAATAAATTGACGTACCCGGAGGTGTTAGAAAATACCAAGTATTTTCGCGGAATAATTATAACCTAAACCTGCTCCCTATAACCAACGAGACGCTCATCCCCTACCAGGAACTCAGAAATAGCTAGAATGTCGCTCCCGTCAACTCTAGTGAAGCAAAAAGAGTAAGAAATTGTTGCATTACTTGCAGTTGCAGCTCATAACGTGTACTTAATGTAACTTATTTGTGTTTGCTTTTAGTACTACGCGCGGGTCATTTGCAGACCGCATAACTTTAGTAAGAAAGGACATTTTAAAACTTTAAAAAAAAAAATCCTCGTGTTATCAACTAACTCTAAATTATTTATGTATTTGGCCCAAGTATTATTACTTCTTTTGTTTGGCTTATTACTTCTTTTGTTATTTTTTTTAATATTTTGTGTCTCTTTATTCTAAAAAAATTTCGTCATACGTCAAATGGTAGTTCATACGGAAATCGAAATCGCAATGTTTTTTTTTTATATTTTATGATCCTTTTTAATATTTGATAATTATTTTAATCTATTCTTGAGTTGTCAGGTCTAAAAGCTTTGATAAATCCTCTGCTAGTGGTGTCCCATTTTGCGGTACATAATTTCTCCTCAGTTTTGGACTCTAAAATGTGTGTAACATAACTACTAACAACGTTCCCTGCCAACGCGCGGGCCTCATTATAATGCTTGTTGTGGTACGTTAACTACGGCCAGTTTTGCACGTTTTCATTATCGCCCCTCGACATTATCGCAACCATACTTATCCTTCTACACTTTAACTATACTAGTGATCATTTATATTCTCTCCTATCTATTGTCCGCTCATAAATAGTGTTGCGACACAGCTCCGATTTTTATCGATATCGAAAATCTTTAAATTCAATTTTAGACTCACAAATATCCGCAAATCGAAATAATTGCAGAAATTATACAGGATGTAAAACATAGGTGTTTCATATTTAAACGAGTCACATACGACATATATTTAAATTAAATACCAAACAAACAGAAATCGTGAAAATATCCTTTTAATTATTCAAACGGCAACTCCATGATAATTCAGTTCTCTATCAGCGGCCCGCACGCAACAGTCGCTCGGTCGCACTACATATTTTTAATCTTTTTTGTTCCGGAAAATGCAAAAAGGACACGCATGACGTATGGACACGCGACAAAAAGTTGCTGCGCATTCGCATTGCGGGCGTACGTCTGGCGGCAGAGTACCAGGATCGCAGCGGCGCGAGGAGATAAGTAATTCTGTGCTCGGTCGGGGGCCAGGCGGGTGGTCGGGAGGAGGGGGTAAATGCCCGCGCGGCGGCGGCGGGTAATTGGTTCGCGCCGCCCGAGGCGAGCCCGTAGTATCGCGCTTTAGCGACGGGCGCCCTCCGGTGTCGGGCGCGCATTATACGCCGGTGGAGTCGAATTAGGTGTAGATTTTTTGGTTGTTTTTTTTCTTTATTTATTTTTGTGAGCCGGTTCAGGGTTGTAGAATATTTAAATTAGAATGGATGTTGGATTTTCTGTGTTCTGTTTACTTTGTACTTAGTGGTAGCGTATCATGCATGAATATTACTTAATATTGTATCTGATTTAAAAACGAGGACATATTTCTTGCTTTTAGATTGCTTGCCTGCCAATTTAAACTAATTAAATTATCCAGGGTAATAAGACTGACCAAAATTGTTATGGTAACTTAACCGGCCTGTTTATTAAGAATTGATGTTATAATAGATCACCTTAATTGATTTGTATAGAACAAAAGAGAGAGTTAGAGTTAATACGAGTAATAACAAACGCTATATTGCAAAAGAAAGATTCCAATTACTAACAAAAAAAAGATATCCCGGTAATTCGTAACAAAATTTGTCGACTCCACACCACTCCGAGCGGCTGTTTGTCATGCTACCGCGGAGTTATAGCTATGTCATGTGGCCACCGGCGCGCCACTTTATACATCCGACCGACGGCGCTACCGCCCGCCACGAGCGCGCACACCTCCTGCCAACACATGTATATCTAGTACTTTAGCTATCGAGTGCTATGTCGGCACCTACTCTCTCCACTGAAAAGTTAACGTTTTGCGCCAAAGTTCCCTTTATTACACTGTTACAGGTTCTCACGTCGTATATTTTATTACTATTGAGATATAACTTGAATATTGAGTGAGATTGACGTAAATGTGGAAGCCGAATCAAGGTTTCAGAGACGAAACATTTCGAACTAAAACTTCGCCAAGAAGAATAGGGACAGGCAATAATGGAAACGGTAAATTACGAACAATAGGTGCGAAAAATGATAAATTCAATATATCCCGACAATCTACAGGAAATAACGCCTTTATCGGCCACGGGACGAATGGCAGAGAGAGAAAGGGGGAGACTGTGGAAACATTGTCTTAAGTAGTTTGAAAAGTTTTCGACTCCGATCCGGCTGAATAAAGTTGAATCTTTTAGCTAATCTTCAACACGCTTGTGCGATAATCCGGGATTAAAAGGGGATAAGGATAAGGTATCAGCTGCTTATCGTTGATATTATATTAAAAATATGGTGGTACCTAATTAGTCGACTTAGGGGTGAAGTAAGTGAAGGGTTGCTGGTGAAAGTATTAACAAATGAAAGTTCTGGACTCGTTTATTTTCGTTTTAAGAAACGTTGCCCCACATTAAGATTTTCTCCTTTATCATGGGCGCGTTTACACACATAAATAAACAACCATCTGTGGGCCATACCAATAGTTGTTCCATGCGGAAGCTAAACCTATGACACACAGTGCAACAGCCAATTCTTCAGCCACTACGCCAACCTTGACTATCATGCTTGAACCACCTGAAATAAAGTCACTAAGATTAAATCCATCGTAACCCTCGAATTTTCAGAGTAAAAAGACAGTTTTGAGATTTCGCAGTTCCAATAACAGTTGAATGTTTCGTGTAACACCACGGAAACGCACATGACGTCCATATGAGAGCGCTACTGGCTCCCCTATGCTGCGGCTACATCAGCGGGCTACGGCGAATATTTGTGATAACGCGATGAGTGTGACAGGGTAGGTTGTGCAACGCGTAGTATTCGGGTGAAGACGATTACTATCGGGGCACTGTCGGTGAACTGGCGCGCATCAAAGGGATTTGTCGCGACAATATTTGCTTGGGTAGCAGCTACGTTAGGCCGCACAACAGAGAACAACACAATTCGACAAGATGAATCTTCGTCCGTCTGATG
The DNA here is from genome assembly GCA_949774945.1 of Hoplodrina ambigua. NCBI lineage: Eukaryota > Metazoa > Arthropoda > Insecta > Lepidoptera > Noctuidae > Hoplodrina > Hoplodrina ambigua. The sequence continues at coordinate 3,886,966 of OX458986.1, read as the reverse complement.
TAGACAAGAACATATACGCGTATGCCTATTATTGCCCATACACGATGTTTTAGCGCGCCAACACAACACGAATCTTCGCCCGCTAATGTAGCTCTAGCATTACTGAGCGACCCGAAACGACTTACTGACGGATTTACTGTTCCTGAGATTTCCATAAATCTTTGACTTGCCAACGCCGACTGTAGTACTGAAATCAAAGAAGGTCATAATTACTTCGTAATCAGTTGTGGTAATTAGAATTAATCCTTTCTGTTACACGTCTCGAAGCATTTAAAGTTTTGTATCTTTCTTTATCTTTTAAAGAAATGATGCTTCACACTAGGAATTTTACCTGCGTTATGTCTTTGGTTACTGCTTCGCTCTCGTAAGTTATAGCGTGATGTTATACAACATGTTTTTTAATTCGTTGTAAATCTTTCAGGGGGTGAGAGTACTCAAGAATATAAACAACTTTTATTACGAGACATAGTACGAAATATGAAAAGAAAATCAGGTATTCCATACGAAAATGCACTACAATACGACCAAATTGTATGGAACATTTGTATTTCTATAGCTGCTTTTTACAAGGAATTGAAAGTCAGCCGATATAGCCCATAATCTTCCTCAATAACCCGAACTAAAAGGTCTTAAGATTCGAGCGATCAAACAAACTCTTCAGTTTTATAAGATTAGTACAGATTCAAAAATTTAAAGCATCAACATAATGCGTAAGCGCGTATGCATGCTCTCATCCTCAAATTTGCCGGACGTGCTTCCGGGGGTCGGCTCTTGTAAAAACAAAAAAAGTCATGGTACTCTTACGCACCCTTGACACTCATTTCAACCCCAAAAAGAAAATAACCAAGTTTTTTTTTTTACCAGAACCCAATGGGTTTTTCGTATTCACACGACGCACCCAGGGCTGGATTATCCATTAGGCAGTGTAGACAATTGCCTAGGGGCCCCGCATCGGGTAAGGGCCCTGACCCCGAGAAAAAAACAGACAATTTTATTTTAAATTTAAAATTAAATTTAATGTTTTGTACGTCACAAATCATCAGTGAAAAATACATTTAGGTATTATAATTCCTTTCATATGTCTTTTTTATTGAATAGGACAATAGCATATCTTCGTAATGTGGTAAAAAAAAGAGCGTAATTATGATTTAAATTGCGTGGTGGTGCAAAAATTTTTTTTGAATGCTGGAAAAGAGTAAAGTTTCTCACAACGTGTCGAGGGGCCCTGTCATGGTTAATCCAGCCCTGGATACACCATAGATTAATCCAATGGTTATAGCTCACTTTAGATTGAAAAGCTACACTATATTTATCTCGTACCCGCCTCACCATAAACTATGGGAAGCACTGGTGGCCACGGTATAAACATAAACCATCTTATGATGCTGTAAATCAGAACATTATGTGTGCGGAGCGCACCTTAGTTTTTAATACTACTATCAAAGGCATGGAAGTTATAGTTCGCTTAAATCAAGCGGAAGGCTGGAATATAAAGCGCTTTTATTTCTGAAGTGTACTTTGTTCAGGCTATTTTTATGAGGTTTTATTTATTGTTTCGTAGTTGACCTTAATTTGATACCACCTGATGAAAGGCGGGGTCGTGTTGCTAAGTTCCGCGCTATACATCTCTCAAAGACCAAATTTTTGACAGTTAAAAACTGGTACAATTGCATTTACATTGACGATATCTTAACAAGTTTACGAAATTGTTTTGTTTCTGTAAAATCTAATTCCGAGACCATGTCCATATTTTGAATCATTTTAATTTACTAAATGGATTTTATTGTAATATACTGGGCACCAAAAAAAAAAGAAAATAAATAATTAAAAAGAATCATTGTGATTTACCCCAAATTAAAAATTTGGCGGCGTAACTGGATCAATCCGCGTCCTTAGCTCTATTTACTCGTTGACACCTCAACACTTCGAAATTCGAACATTTGAACATCAATTAACAGTATTTCGTTTGAAAACATCATTCTTATTACGAGTATAATTCTTAGTGAAGGCCCTGTTCGGTCATTAGTCGATGGTCGCGCCGCCCCCTGTTCGCACGGGCTTGGCGCAGTTGAAATAGGGTTGCCAGTTTTTATGACACTGTTTTTTTTTATTTGTATGTTTTAGCCTTTCCTGTCACAATGTTGGAACAAAGCATGGTATCTTCAAAGAAGATTTAGTGATAGTTAGATTTTTTTATTTAAATCAATCACCACAAAGGCGATTTGTTAGTAAGTAATTAGGTTTTGTGGATGCGTGCCAACTCATTGTTAATCCAACTCATTTCTCAATGCAAGTCTGTTATTTATATAATTAATTTAATTTGATTACTCGCGTTCCCTGGGAACTTATTCTTGGAGCTAATCATTGCCACATACGCATAGCTTAACGAGAACTAATACCACATGAGTAGAATAATACTAAGCACAAAAGTCGCTATTTAATTTAAATTCCGAATTTGAAACATTAAAAATAAAAATCTTTTGAGTCAGATGTTACTTAGCACGTGCATTATTCCTTTCAATGTCAAACAACTGTCAAACTACCAGCGTAAGATAGAGACGGAAATATAGCTAAGCCAAAGCACGTGCTAAGTACCTTTTATTATTTATCTCAGTGTTAATGTTATCTTGGCCGCTGAAGCGTGACGGAATCACGGGACACATAAATTAAAAACGTTATCTTAAATAGGTACTTCACGTGAAGACATGACTATAAAACTCTAAAGACAGTGAAAAAAGAAAATGTGCATAAAAATTAAAACAGCATGTATAGGTGTTCCAGAATTGTTTAAATTCTAAATTGCCTGCTAGTGACCCTTCGGGGACGGTCGGGCGCTGTCGGGAGCGGTCGTGGCCGCGCGACGGGGCGCATAAAATACGCCGCGCGATGTCGTCGGCTACACTACACGATGTGTCACGGATACACGACCCGTGTAGAGATGTGGCTAAAGGCGGAAAATATCGATATCGATGTAATGTTGTTTAGGTATTGTCTTGTTTTATTACTTTCTTAAAAATATAGGTAATTACTTAAATAGGAAAGCGTAAATAATGATGTGACTAAAACATTATTTTTTTAATTTGTCACATCGTTTTATAATCGCTTATAAAAAATTAGTTATCGACTACCATACTGGCAGCTAAAATGCCTCACCTACCTACACACCAGAAAATTAAACATAATATCGATAAAAATATACTCGGCATACAGGCCCTATGGACGCGGTGCCCTCGCATGCAATCAGTCGGGGCGAGCCGCGGCGACGCCACTCAGCGCGCCTCGTAAACGTTATCGGGTACATCGTAAAAACGCTACGTAAAATGGCGAACGTGCCGCCAACCGGCCCGCACACGTTCTATATTTGAATTCGAAGTTGGAACTGTAGAATGTGTTTGAAAATTGAAGCGAATTTTTAAGATAAGCATGGAGTAATATTGCACATAAACTTTGGGAAGTAAAAAATAAATTATTCCTATTGTATATGCAGTACATGTTATTATCACAAAGGAAAACATCACTAACACTATTATACATACCTAGTATTGTTCAGATAAGGCAATAAAAGACTTTATCCCACCGTGAGCTAAAACAGTAATTATCTATTGGATTTTTTAGCCTGCAGGCTCTACCTTTTAAGACAAAATGCCGCTTTAAGAAAACCATAATACATGTTCCTAACTAAAAATCAAAGCATTTATTTCAATTAGAGCATTTACAGGCACTTTTGAATTTATCAACGAGAGTCAGTCTGTTAGTCAGAAAGTAAAAATTAGTGCTCGTTCCGAAACATAGGTAGGCTTCTATGGAGAAGAAGAACGAGCAACAAATCCCACGAACACTTTTCAATTAGGATTTTACAAAATCCTGGTTACAATTTTTTTGTTGCTTCTATAATTACGTGAAAACAATGTAGGTGAACTAAACCCAATACTAACATTTTGAAAATACGCTAAAAAGATCCCCGGTACGACTACTGTACCAATGAAAGCTTCCATCTTCGGAAAAGCCGAGACAAAAATGTGGCTATCGACCAATAGGAAGTGATTATTCCTCGCCTAAATGAAGATAGGTTCAAAAAGCATAATATACTGATTCCGTTACTAGCTTATTGGAAGAGTCACTCAGTATTTCGGCTTTTAAGAAGATAACCGATGGAATTTTAGACCTTGGCCATCTTAAGCACTTGTTTCAAGTCAAACTAGTACACAAAACACAAACCATTCAGCTCATGAATAACGTTTTAAAATTTCAAACTTAGAACGTTCCCTTCCAACTCTACGCCTCCCTTTGCAAGACGAAATACAGCACTAAATCATGCAACTTTTAGAGATCCCTCGGATCCGAGACGTGACGGAGGGGCCCGCAGGCAAATTCACACCCCAATTAGTGTCTGATCGAACTTGCGCCAGTGGGCTACGCTTGGACCCTTGGTACAAGATGCAGAGATGACTGGAAGTGGCCTATTTTTGTGAAATAAACTTTTTTGTTACTTTGACAAAAAATATTTTAGATTGGGAACGATTGCAGATTTATGAGCTAATTCTTACAGCCCTAATCTACATTGTTTTTTAATCTATCTAACTAACTACTTTGTCTGATGTCTGATAAATGAATAAGATAAAAAATAGATTAAGAAAAAAAATAGTTTGCTTACTGTCATCTCTCAACATTCAGGACAACTGTTAAACCGCCTTCACAAAACCCTAAAATCTGACCGTCAAGCGAATAAAGTGTTAAAACTTATCCTTAAGCCTTGGAAACGGCCCATTGTTGTCTCCAGATCATAAGTTGAGACATCCAGTATGCACATGAGATGATCTCGATACCACATCGAGATCTGTTGCGGTGAACGGCGATATAACTGTACAACTGCAGTTTCAGTCACAGTTTCTTAGCCTCGTTTTTGACGTTTTAAAGCTTTTTTATTAGTTGGGCCTGTATTTTTAGACCTTAAAGTCGGATGCAATTCCAGTTGGGTTTGTTATAGGACATTAACGGTTCGCCTGCGGTCTTAAGCTACCTAGTTCTCAGAAAACATATAAAGTTGTAATCTGAATTTATCTCAATTATGCACTGTGAGGCCCTTATAGAATTATTTGGCATCTAATAAAATTATATTTTGTACATTTTTTTATAATATTAACTTCAAATACAAATAAATACAATGTCACATCCAGTAACTCAACAATCGTTATCTTGTAATTCCGAGGCGCCCATTCCCGGGACAGGGTAGTCCCGGCGGCGTTTAATTCCATTCCCGATCCCCTTCCCGGGACGCCGCCAGCTTAATGAGATATTACAACTGTAAAATTATGTCCTCACCTGATCTGTACTCCTAGTACAAATTGTTCGACAAATCAATAGGATTAAGATATTTAGGTAAGTTAATCTAAGGTCAAATAGAGATAGGCACACACAAATGGAATCATATTTGTGGCTGGCTAAGTAGAAATCTTTAATACATATATGATTTCTTAATTAATGTAAAGCCTAGTTCAACGAGTCTAAATCAATCCCAAAATTTTATCGATAAAAAATTATGTTAGACTATTAAAATTGACAACACTAGTAATACTTAATGCTTCTCATAGTTGTACCAAAAATCTTAACTTGGTAAAATGCCATGAACGATATTACCTGAAAGTTGCTGAAAAACATTTGTCGGAAACCACTTAGCTAACTGTTGAACTGTCAACTTTATATTATAGAGGATTTTTTTACACTGTGTCTTTATTACCTAGTTTGGTACAATAACTATAAAAATATGTTTATTTTAATTTTTGCAACACCGAATACGGAAGTTTCTTATAATGACTATGAACGGGTTTTACGTTAGTATGGCTTAGAAAAAATATATCTACTCAAAAAGCTATTTATATAAGCTCAACACTTACTGAACGAAGCATACGTGTTCCGTATGTTATCATTCCATCCAGATGAATTACGATTTTACATAAAAATAATAAACAGCCGACCAAGCCCGCACTAAAAAGCATATCTTTTTCTTCCTCGGATAAGCCTCGGGCCGGGATTGCGGGTTCCCGGGTCGCGGGATCCCGGGTGTTATCAAGTTATCAATTTGGCCCGCCCCGCCATATGTCGGGATCGGGAGTCCGGGCCCATCCTGTGTCTGCTTGTGTTTTATTGGAGTGTGGGTGAACCGATATAAAGTAAAAGGCTCAATCTTTCATGTGTGCGTTGGCAGTTCTTGGCGTTTTAATTTTGCTCTTTAGTATTAACTGGCTTCTACATGCGACGTTTTTTCAACCGCGTTTCATTGCTCCGCTCCCGTGGGTGGTAGCGTGATGTTATATAGAGCCCTTATGAATTTGGCAGTCACATACAAAAAGTTTTTTAAATCTGACTGTTAGTTTCAGAGATTAGCCCATAAACGTAACGTAACGTAACGCGCAAACTGACAAACTATTCAACTTTATACGTATGGATAGGAGATGGGTCGGCTAAAGTCTCTTTTGCCTATTGAAATATTAAAATACCCTACTTCTCGCAACCAGTGTGGGACGGCGCTGGCAGGACATAACATGCTGCTACGGCCTGCAGTGCCGGCGACGCTCCTCTACGTATCCCGTTTGCATCATGCCACGAAGGCTGAGGATATCGTAGAGTACATACGGGTGAAAGTCAACTGGACCTTGAGGGTGGTGAAGTTGGAGGCATATAGCACCAATTTCAACTCGTTTGTTGTGCGCGTTCCAACCCAACATTTGATGACCTTCCTCAAGGAAGAGTTTTAGCCGAAAGGTGTGCTGTATCGGCGTTTCCGCGGCCAGCTACGCGACACCTCGCAGCGTAACACGACGCCAACACTTCGTGTTGTTAAAATATGTATTAGTTTATAGTTATTGTACTTATTTATGTATTTGTGTTTTATGGGCTTTAGTTGCCTGAAATAAAGGTTTATTATTATTATTTTAATAAAACATGGATTAGAAATGAAAAAAAAATCCTAATAACAAGGCAATTATTTAATAAAAATAAATTGTTGTGCTTTAGTCTCGCAAAAACTCGAAACTATCTCAACCGACCTGAATTTTTTTTGGTCTTTGTCGCTTTAGTTTTGATTAGAAAAAACCCAAATGAACTTTCGTAGGTCATACTTAGATCACGAAAGCCACGGACACAGCTGTCAGCTAATCAACAATAAAAATTACCTTCAAATCAGTTCCATTTTAAAATACAACACAAACCTCGCCTCTCATTTACCAGCGGGAAGTCCGCGGCTCCGCGCGCCATCCCTGTCCTAATCCACTTTTAATTTTGATTAATGCCATCCCTGACCGCGTCGTGTATATCCCGTAGTCCCGCAGTGCTCCGCATTCTGGATGTGCGAGGTCCTAATGCTAAATTACACGGCCTGTGCATTTGACAACGATCCGGTACTTTTTCAGGACTGTTGTAGATGTATAGGCACCTAATTTTGTACCTTAGAGGTTTCAAAAATCGATGACTCGAAGGATCAATCTCGTTACGCCCATTATTGTTTTGCTGAGTGTTTAATAAACATGTCATCTAATTCGAATTGTTTTGTTGTGTGATTGGTTGCTGAATAAAAATCTAATTGTGTTTTTTTTACTTTTCAGGTAAGACCCACATATCTAGTAGAGTAAGTAAAAGTATCAACTAAGAATAAACACAAGTTTCTTTTACCAAGCAAATGCACCGGAATAACTTGAAGACTAGGCTAGCATGGCCGTATCAAAATCTAGAGCAGACACCAGGCGACCATAACTCAGAGTCAGTAGCAGGCGAAGTAACTTAGCGACAGGCGGGGCGGACGCGGCGCGGCTTCCGGGCGCGCTTCCTTCCGGAAATAGGGCCCGTTCCGCCACCGCCTGGCGTTCGTCTAATGGCGCGTGCCTCTATAATGTCATGCCTCCCTGGTACCGACTGCTCGTTAGCCCCTGCTCCCCGAGTGACGATTTTTTCTTTTTCACGAATTTTTTTTGTACATTGTTATTTTCAGTCTTGTGAAAGTCTTGTTAGACCCGTGTTTTGCTGTTTTGGTATTGTCAACCTGAAGGCTATTCAGAAACACTTTGTAGTAGACTAATAATGACAGCTAGACATTTTTTTTTATTTAGTTTAGTTTTTTTTTGTGGTTTGGAAAAGTTCAATACAATACAAAGCTGCTGACCATTATTACCAAACTCATTAGGTAACAGTAGCACCGTAAATACTTTTTGTTATAACTTTTGTGAACAAACTTAAAGGTTGAGAAGCCAAGAAGACTAGTATCATAACACCTACAAGTAATTGGATAAATAGATAAATATTGTGAAAAACCATATCCCTTCCATTACACTCACATAACCTAGCTACACAAAACTTATCTAAAATGTGACCGTAAATGTCGAACCACTGCATTCCACCTGTGTCCTCTCACAGAACTCACTAAATGTATTATTGTTTTGGCAATCCCATACGAATGACATCAGTATCACAGATCACTGTTTATTTTATTTATTTTATTTTAATAATTTTAGGAAAACTTACAGCTAGTCATATACAATAGTTCGGGTTTAGATACCATTAAAAAGGCCAATTACAAGTTTTCACAGGTTTTTAGTTCTGCTTCGAAACCTAGGAACAAACAATTTTGAAGATTCAAACAAGCGTATTTCATGTCATGAATATCGCTCTAGTGTCATTCACTAGGGTAGAGCGCAACTGTTGATGATCGTGTCGCAACACTCGCTACACAAGCCCAAAAAAACAGCTATACATTATTAATGATTCTGGCGCCGTATGTCGTAGATTAAAAATTCCTAACAATGGTGCCGATTCTCTTGGTCGCAAACGAAACTAAAATTAGACTATTTCCATCTTTTTCTGCCCAATAAAACAAGAAAGAGACTAATGTAAATATGAGCTGTCAAATTTAGTCAATCTGACACATCCATACAATAAATAGTTGACATCTTAAAACATATGGATTAAAAATACGGAAAAGTTCAAGGCAAAACTAATTTGACATCGCTAACTTAGTTCTTTAATGTCACCGTCCTTTCCGTTCGCTGTATGTTATTATGAGATGTCAATCCTCTAAATTTAGTCTAGTTTGTGAACAAGGGAATCGGCACCAATATCGTGAGTTGAAATACGTCGTACTACAATAGTTCGAATAGTAGTTTAGAGTACAGCCACAGATTACTGAATAGTTACTACGTAACAGATACTTCACTCAGAAGAAAATTTCCAATACCTATTACGATAATTGCCTACTCCCTCGCGTCAACAACCACTGTATGCTAAAATGCGCCTAAATGCTCAAGCGTACAGCAGTGATTGCTTCGCACCGCGCGATTCCATAGTAATCGCAGGGCTGCCTCTTCGATAAAATTAAATTAACATAACTTTTTATCTATGTTATTCTGCCCTGATAACAAAGAATGCAGTAATCGACATTTTTGAGATTTTCACTTTTTTCTAGAAATGGCATCCCAAGAGGTTCATGTACATGAAAAAAATATGTTTTCATAAAAAAATTCACTCGAAGTAAGTTTTTTATGTAATGATTTTCGCCGTACTTGCATAAAAACTGCTTCAATGATAAGAAAAAACGCAGTATTAAACATGACCTAAGAAAGAATGCAGTACTTGCAAGAATACCCTTGCAGTAATATCCACTACTGTATTATTTTGTTTTAAATTCAGTACAGAAATTGCTAAATTAAAACGCAGTACTCCACATTACTGCATTTAAATGTAGTAAAGGCTTGCGAAGTCGTAGCAGTGCGATCCATTGCCGCGTTTTGTCTTAGCAAATCAGTTCGGCGACGTCATTCGGTGGAGTACTCAATTGGAGGAGTTTACTCAATACTTTATTTGCAATCCACGATGTAAAAACTTAGGTCGTAGCTAAGAGACTAAAGAAACCTTAACCTGAACCTCTCAAGGACTTATATAGGTGCATTTACCTATACAAGTCCTTGAGAACATACTTAAGTACACTTTAACTTAGTTCAGAGCGTATAATAATGGCAATAATTACTAAAAAATAATGCAGTAATCGACTTGTGCTAAGACATAATGCAGTAATACGCGTAGTACAAGTGCTGCATTTAGTTTTAGTATCCGTTGACTCGGAAACGACTTGATACTAAACCGAAACGCAGTAATACGTATTATAATTGCATTTATTAGTAAATTAAATAAAGGAAAATTATCTTGTAAAAGCATGATTTTTTTCCGAATTTTTAGATATATATTATGACCAAATAAATACGAACATCTCGCTCAGATGATATGAAATATGTTTTTTGCGTTTATCTCGTAACCGCCATTTTGCGATTACTGCATTCTTAGTTATGACGGCAGTATTGAGAACTGTGAATATGTTCTGACTTTGATGTGGCAGTTAAAAATTTTATCATTTATAAAATATTTAACCAACTTAACAAAAAGGAGGTCATCAGACATACAGGCCAAACTGAGAAGTTTGACTTGTATGGTTTGTAGGTATGTATGTTTGTGCGCGATAATCTCGCGTTTGGCTAAACCGATATCGATGCGGTTTTCAGAAAAGGATTTGTTACCTTTAGGAGAACGTTTTAAAATAAGTATAATACTTCTTAGTTTGATGATGATCTTCGGAGATGTTCACTAGAAATGAAAAATAAAGCCTTAAAAAAAGAGAACCGACTTCAAATAAAGCACTAAGCCGTAAGAAATAATTTGTTTTTTTTTTATGTTAGTGCTAACAGCTGGTAATTACGAATCGAAAAAGCACCGACATCAAAGAAGAAATTATTTCTTACGGTTTAGTGTTTTGAAGTCGGTTCTCTTTTTTAAAGTTTGTTTATATATTTGTAAGTTTGTTTTGTTTTATATATTGGTGCTGACTGTGGAAGAAACCTAAAACATAATAACACGGCATCGTAATACGCGTACGAACGAACAGCACTATTAAAATTGAACGGCGTGCGCGCGATCCGCTTGCGAAAACCGCACTGAATTTGATCCGCCGGCGGACCGAGACCGCTCGGCTGGGCGGTAGGCACTTATAGCGCGCAAGTACATGGAGTGACGGAGGCCTGGTACAGCATCCATATCGCTGCGTGTATATCGCTAGCGTGTCGCGGTAGGTGTAGCGCCGGCACCGCGCCCCGGGCCGCGCCTCGCGCCTGTCGACTGTGCCTGCCTGCGCTGACGGGCTGTAGCGCGACAAGAACGATCTTGATACTTCTGTACTATTTTATTTCTTCGGAATATTTTTTAAATTGAATTAATTTTTTATTTTTAGTTTTCTTGTTGTCTCGTGTGATTAAAACAAATTCGTTTAACGTAGTATTTTGTTTTTCTTTATTTATGTAATATCATCAATTAGTTCTACTTTAGCAAAGGTAAAAATGTTAGTATGAAATTGGTCTCCATAATTCAGAAATAAAAACAAGGTTTTGAAATCTACAATAACTTTAGAAAAATAATGTACAATTTCGACAGGCAGAAGTTTTTTGTTTACTAAACTAACACGAGAATACTTTCGGCATATAGTACTTATTTGAAGCACAAGCACATTTGTTTCCAAATGATGCACATTACGCCTTATTCATCAACATTTCGTTCTGAATGTGCACTCTACAAAAAGTACGAAGAAATATTTCAGCGTGCCACTAACGACCAAGCCCATTCCGGCGGCGCGGCGGCAGTCGGTAGCTCGTCAAAGGGCCAGGGGGCTCGCGCCTCGCAGGCTGTTATCCTCCCACGCCGCTGTCACCCTCATTATGTTACCGCGTGAGGATACATTTTGCAAAATGGCGCTTTGCCCCGTGGTAATGCGACGTAGACTTGTCAATTTACAACACTGTTCATTTCTACCGTGTTATCCGAAGGATTTTATGTAACTTTGTGAAACGATTGAGTATAGGTTGCTTATCGAAAATAGAAGTTAAGAGTTTCCATACAGTTTATATTTTTCGCGTCGGTTAACCGGCTGCCGGTGTGGTTAATGGCGGTGTTTTCTGAGCTCCTTGCTTTTATTGCTCAGGGGTATTAACTTTCCTAGAACAGCTTACGAAAGAGCATTTTGAGGCAAAGTTTTAGCTTTTTGCTAACCTTGCGTCTCTCTATTTGCTACTAAGGCTGTGTGTTATTTTCCAGATCTGATAATTGGTAGAAATAGAAGTTCCCAACATTTCCATTGAGTATTTGGTGATCTTTGTATTGTACAATATGAAGCACCCAGTATTTAGTTTCCACAAAGTCAAATCATTTATTTCAATTAGACCATTACAACTAATTACAAGACACCTTTGGACAACTTGTCTGTAAAACTTCGTCTGTCTATATCTATAGGTACATATTCTGTCGTTTGTTGATGATAATTTTATTTAGTTACCTATGCAGAAAACGGTTCGAGAGGTCTAGAAATACCGGTCGTTCTTTTGACGTACCTATCGTGTAACCAATAAAGATATGGACGTTGAACCAACGGATCTTGTTACTTACTGTAATATCTACTCATCCACTGTTTGCTCTTCTGTCGCTGATAAATAGGTCTTTCAATATTGACGTTATGTTACATGGCTTGGCCATGATTCTATTGAAACTAGCAATATTATATTTTGTACTATTAAATAGATAAAAGGAAAAAATAATGTTTTCTCTTCTTATTCATATTTATTTGAATCTTTAATATATTTTTCCTTATATTATTAGTTTTGCTTATCAATAAACAAGTAACAGCTATTTATAAAACTCTTTAATAACTTTGCCGATGAATCTGTTGCTATGCAATACATGTTTATCACAAAGAAACTAGCTGTAACATAAAACCATGTAACTTCTCGCTTTGAACACACGTTAAAAACTTTCCATATGCTTAATACGAGCCTACAAACAAAAGCAAGAACAATAATCGTAAAAGCCGTCGCCAGGAACGCGTTAGTATATCACCGTGATAAATATACACGAGACTGCTAACGCCACGGCAGTGAGAGCGAGAAAATTACTGACCGCACGGCTTCAAAGCGATGCGATGAGTATAAAGCGATATTTATCTGTCTCTTGGCCTCGCCGGCACCGGCACCTATCAAGTCGAGTGCCACACACACTGATTTACCATCGCCATAGCCTTTATTTTCAGCACTTAAGGTATATTTTCCATCATCATGTTTGTTAGTTGAAGCATGTGGAACTATAGCACCGTAGATAGATGTGCTCGCGTGCAGTGACGCAACACGGGACCGCTTGACATCTATATATTATGATGTTTTGTGTATTATGCGTGTTGAATGTGTGTGGTATGCTCACTTTAATGTAATATAGTCAGTTGCCCTTTATTCTGGAACACCGATAGGAGCTTGCTGCACGTGTCATTCAGTATGGAACTTTAAATTGGAATTCAAACAAACACAATCCATATAAGTTTATTTTCAAAATTAAAGCTATGTACATTTATTCTAATCGTCATTATTCACTTCCTCATTCTGCCTGTGGGTTGAGTGTAGGATTCTTTCTAATCCCATTGTTTTATTGTTTGGGCTTTTGTGTATTCTTACTCAGTTTTAAGCCAATTAGTTCCAGTTAGTGATTGATGGCACACAGTAGCATGTAGGTATGTCAAGGTTTCGAAATCTCAATATTTTGATCATTCAAAGGAACAAGTAAACTTTTTCCAAAATTAATTTGATACCATCTGCAAAAAACCACACCACTGCAATATGACAGCACCTATTTTCCATTCTGATCTCATAACGCGAAAACCAGAGCAATATTTAAGCGTAGTGCGGCACACATTTCCCGGACATATTTCACGGGCTCACATCGCATCCTTGAGATTTTCCCGTCCCGTCTCGCTTGGTATCTTATCGTCGCTGGAGAGGCCGTGTCGTTTCCATCCACTGACGCGCAATGTCACACGCGTCGACGTACGAATATTGCCACTTTGGTTTTATTATAGCAGGCGAGCAATTGTTCTGATAATAGTTTTCTTAATTAAAATACTAAAATACGGATGCTGTTGGTGTTATATTATTTTATAGTTTAGGAATTGTTCATATTTAGGACTTTTGTAACTGGTGAAATGATAATTCGGCAATGTTTTAAAACACAAAGGTATGTTACTATTAGGTATGTTATACTAAAATATTGATGAATTTAGAGATAATCAGTACAGAATAAAAATACATTTATTTTTCACAGTAAGTTATTAAAAATGCGCCTCAATGAATTAATATACAAAAGAGTTTAAAAGTAACATTAAAGTACATCTATGCTTTACAATATGGTGATCCCAAAACTAGGTGTAAACTTGTATCTTAGGAATCCAAGATCCGTTGACATAAATTATTACAGTACTAGTGTGAACATTTATAAAATCAGAATGTTAGTTAACATTATCAGTTCCCGAAATATCATTGATTTTCTGTGCACAGCTTCATGACCACTTAAATAATAGACCCCTAAAACCTCCTGCTTTTGTGCGAACAAAACATAGGTTCAACATGAAAGTCGTAAAGGAATTTGATTTCGCTTCGAAGCATCCTTAGCTTAAAAGTGATGAGCAGGAATGCTAATTGAGCCGAATTATTTATTAATACAGAGTTCAGCCTTAATAATATTTAGAAATAAATGAAACAGAGTATTAAAATTCTTGAAATTAATTATTCACTTTTATATTGCTTGTTGGACGAATGTTTGCTTTTATTTGTGATTGTTCAAATTCTGTTTCGATGCAAATTGTTTACTAAATGTTTCCAATAGTTTTCATTTTTTTTAAAGGAATTATCTTTTACATAGCGCTCAGTTTAAAGTACCGAAGATTTTATGTAAGATTCATCAGCTTTCTTTCAAAATCTTCGAAAAAAATACTGTCTTAACCTACAGCTGCTGTTTTCATCTTTCTTGAGTTGCACCTGCATTCAAATAACTTCAACTCCGCTCTCCTTATCTCCATGGGGTGCTATTTCATTATTAATCGTTATTTCTACTACGCGACCCTTCATACTAACTGCTCAATTATTACAATTACGCAGGAAATCATTCGTTAATGTTTCATGAAGTGTCAAAATTTCTTATCGCTTTACTTACAGATTTAACTGAAGCAAATTCTAAAATTTTATTGAAGTAACTTTAGAGACCTACTGAAATATTCCCACGATCCAATGTTATTGTGATTTTATTCTTATAAACAGTTAGTAGTATTATAAAAAGTATCTTTAAAATGTACGACCATTTTTCTTTGTAAACTTCTATTCAGTGGCGTACACCTCGTAACGAGCATTAAAAGTTCAATTAAACGGCCCTATCTTTTTCAAAAAACTGTTCGCAATTTTGCAAATTGCTCCCACAATTATGCGCAGGGTCAGAACGAGGTTAACGGCTGGTCGGCAAACATGTGCAGACGTTAGGGCGGCGGCAAGCGCGCGGCGCTAGCAAATGGCCCGCGCCGCGCCGCACCTCCCCGAATTGCGGGCCTAGCGAGGATCACGGATGTTTGAGTGCTGTGCATAGTTTAAGTATTTTTTATTATTTTGAATATTTCTGAAAATATCGGGAATTTTTGCAGCAATAAAAAATAGTTATCTATATTTCTAGTAACAAAATGTTTAGACATTAGAAAAGCTTACGATAGCTTAGCAATTACGGATTTTTTTATTTATTCATAAAGAAGAACGGCGGCTATAAAAATATTCTTGGGTGGTCACTAATGGGTAGGTAGTTAAATTACTTTGTAATAAGCTTATATTCATACTTTGTTTTTATAATGCAATCGAACTAGTCATAAAAAGTTAAGCTTCAAAAAGTTCAAGTGAATAATTATAAACAGTAAATAAGTCGCACGAAACAAAGAAAAGACATGCCTAATCGTCTCAATAAAATAATATTCTGCCTTTTCCACTGCTACAAATCTTAACTGCGATAGAAAATCTAAAATTCAATATCGCCAAAGGTCCTAAGTGCTCCGATTGAAATATGACAATTGGCGGGCGGTCGCCGTTGTAAGTACGAACAGTCGCCCGTCCGGCGGCCACAAATCTTCCGTTTCACTCGGTGCCCAGCCTCCGAGCGGTGAGAAGAGGAAACAGCACGCTCCAAAGCACGCGACTGCGTGATGCCGGCTACTCCCGAAATAGACCCCCCGCGCGGGGTGCCGGCCCATCGACGTGCTTTTAGTATGCTGCGCGCATGCGAACCGCCCGCACCCTTCTGCGCTCCTGGTACTAACAACGCTAAACTCGCGAAATTAAATAACAAATAACTAAATAAAAATATTAACTGTGCTCAATATAGCATGCTTTAAAAACAAAATGGTCGCTATCCTGGCCAACCCCAAGTGGAGCGAGGATCTCACCATCCAGATGATTATCGAATACGAGAAACGTGAATACCTCTGGAATCCCGTCTCGGAACACTACAAGAATAAGAAAATAAGGGAGCAAGGATACATAGAGATAATAAATGCACTGAATTTGGTCGACGTCACAGTTAAAGAATTGAAAAATAAAATAAAAAACATACGTTCGTCGTACAGCGTGGAGTTGAAGAAGATTCGCGCGGCGAGGAAGGCTGGCGCGCATGCGTACAGACCGAGCGTCACGTGGTTCGAACATGCAGACAGGTTTCTGCGGGCTATCGTCACACCGAGCTCTGTAAGTCTATTTTTTTTTGTTGTTTACGACGCTTACTCATGTTTACACATGCGCTCTGACGTTAAGCGGTTGTACTTTGTTGATAGGTGGACAACAGCTTGCTGGAGATACCGGCGAGCGACGACAGCGACGTGGTTCAAGACCTCAGCGAGCGTAAATCACCGGAAAAGAAAAGTCCGCGAAAGCGTCGCAGCTCGACGCGTTCATCAACACCGTACGTGTTGAACACGCCGTCCCCTCGCCCCGGCACACCGTTCGGCTTGAGTCAAGGGACATTTGGTATCCTCCCACCGGTTACGTCTGCGCCTTTTCTCAATCCCCCCGTAGGGATCGCTACGCCGTTGACTACCTCACTCGCAACTATCTATCCAGTGCCGACAAAACAAAAGAAAAGTAATTCAGACAGCGGCGATCACACGGACTTACCGCAAGATCTGAGTCAACATTCCGAGAATGGTAATGAGAACGAGTTCGAGATGTTTGGGAAGTTAATTGCAAGCCAGTTGCGGAAGTTGCCGCTCAGTTTGGCTCTGGACACACAGTTGAAAATACAGACGCTAGTGAACGCGGCGAGGATACAAGCTGTATATCAGCAGTACAGTTATGCGGGCCCGTCCCAAGAAGCCTTGTCTGTACAAGCTTTGTCCAACGGGATTCTAGCGGGCATGGCGACACAGAGCTCTTTCGCATCTCGAACTTTGGGCATGGAAAACGATTCTCCCGATGAAATGAACAGGGATTTAAAGACTATCGAATATTCTTTAGGTTCCGAAAACGAAGATTAAGAATCCGGGAAGCATTTAAAACCTGTTTTTGCTCATACAACCTATATGTACCTCATAATTCTCTGTTGAGATAAATTTGAGAATTTTGCTCATAATATACCTTTGTATAGCGTTCGACGCACAATGACATCACTGATTCTGATCTAGTGATTTATGAAAAATATGAAGAGGAAACGCGGTCACTTCGGCATTTATTCCAATCAAACGTATTCTTCCTGGATAACGACATTAAAACAAATATTTTTTATGATGCTATCTACATCTACAAGGGCCACTTCCGTGTTATTTTTTTGAAATTAATTTACGGAAAGCAACAAATCGTATAGACAAGGCGGTAGATTGTATAGTAAATACAAAAACAGAAAAATACGTTTTCACGGAATAAACACGTGACCTGATTTCCTTCTAATGGTCATTTATAATATTAAATGTATGTGTTTTAGATGAGATATTTGTGTGGTCGATGTACTCGTAGTAAAAAAAAAGAATCTGAAAAGATTTTATAAATGGAGAAAAAATAAAAAGTAGTATTTTTCAAAAACTAGTCATTGATATTTCGGTGTAATTTAGATCTCGATGTTTCGGCTGTGTTGTATTATTTTACAAAAAAAAATGTTACCATATTATAATAACAAAATATCCTTTTTCTTACGTTAAAGATAGCAACTCCCGAATTGAAAAAGTTGCCAACAATAACGAATTTATTTTTATTGTGATAGGTTTACAAAATGTAGATATCTGTGTTATAAATGTGATTAATATAGAAAAAACGGGATTCCTCGTACATTATCGAAAATATCCGGGCAATGTCAACAATGTTATTAAAGGTTCAGCAATAATAACCGACGTTAGCCGGGTTTTTTCGATATTGCCCTGTTGAAAATGCCCGGAAAGTAATTGCAGCAGGCATTTCATGTTAATATGGAATTAAATACCTCAAATAGATTAGTAGGTACGGTTCTGGAATATTATATATTATCTGTTGTTCTATGTGCCACAATTAGATTGTATACAGATTGTGATTTATTGAAAAAAATAAATATTTTATAAATGTCGTATTACTTGTAATTTCTTTTTAACCTCCAACCAAAAAAAAAAAACAAAAACATGATCGAAAAACTTACATAAACATTTACGAATTAAATACATACATACATAACATCATGCCTGCAATCCCCGAAGGGTCAGGCAGAGGTGTACCCATTAGTATAAAATAATTCAAATTTTTCTGTGACCTAATTCACAAGTATCAATTATTGTTGATCACTGTAATTCCCCAACAACATTCGCAATTTTACAATCACTGTCAATCTGTGCAATCCACACTCCAAATTCAAAATAAAGTAGGTACCTATTTATCATCCATCGAACTTCAATATTTGAAATGAAAAGTATTTAATATAAATACAGATTGTTTACCGCCCATACTGCCAGGTTTAATTCCCGCGTAATCCTGTCGACATTCGTTATTGATTGCCTGTTGGTTTGGCATGCGAAGCATTGCCGTGCTAGGCTGCCAGCCGTCAACGTGGTAATGAGCGTTTGTTGATTAAAAAAAAGTATCAAGAATTTACACCTGACTATTTTGATTATTATTTATTATGTATATTTTTTCGTGTGGGAAATATTCTACGGCAAAAGTAAAAAACGAATACAAATGTATGACAACTGCCTAACTATTTAATTATATCTATTAATTAGGTATGTCGGGAAGTCAAAGATTGAAGTCAAAAATTATTTTCAAGGTCTTCAAAAGTTCACAGTTAATTTCTTTTTTTATATAATCCATAATTTAAAGATAGTACCTAACAATTCACTTAAGTAATATGTAAAAATTTAACAATAATATTTCAAAATGTAAGATGTATCAAAGTACTGTTCAAATTATATTCGAAAACCAAATTCGCAAGTCACTCGCGCGGTGCGGCGTTTCGTATGACAGCACTCGCAATTGACAGCATAAAATGGCGCGAACAGTTCAAATAATCGCGGAATGGCGAGGCGGGAAAATGAAATAGTATTGTTTAAAACAGCCGAGGTATTTTTAATTTTTTAGGCATAGGTAAACAATAATAACATTACGCCTGTAATCCCCGAAGGGTTAGACGGAGGTACCCATTAGTACACCTACATTTCGCCAGTTATGTTTTTAGTCCCATGTAGTATGCGAGCCTATTGCCATCAACTGGCACAAATCCAGACTCCGAGGCTGCTAATGAGAAATTCCTGATGGAAAAACCCAATAACACTTTGCCCGGCCAGGGAATCGAACCCAAGACCTCATGCACAGCAGTCGCGCTTGCGACCACTAGACCAACGAGGCAGTCCCACACAATAATATACAGTTATTTCTCCGTCCCTCGTTCAAAATGGAGTCTTCCATGTTATGCCAAAAATCAATTTCTAAGTAAACATCTGAAGGGCAATTCTACAAAATAGGAACGATCGCGTTCTTAGTCTCATCTAGGGTTGCCAACTCTTTGTCGGTCAAATATAGTAGTTCTAAAATTCTTACCCATAAAAATATAGTAGGTAAGGAAAATGTTTAAAAAAATATAGTAGGTTCCAAAATAGGTACTTTATTTCTTAATTAAATGAATATTATTGCTTATGAGTTTGATGCCTTTAAAATATAGTAGTTTCGCCTACTATATCTTTTTCTGAAAAATATAGTAGGCGAGGACTCTAATATAGTAGGATACTATATTATATAGTAGGGTTGGCAACCCTAGTCTCATCTGTCAAAAATGCCTTTACTTTACCCACAGTTTCTAAAATTGCATGTCGCTGAGTTGAGATTGTGAGTAGATATTGAACGTTTTAATTTTGTTTTAATTTAATGCCTTTTGTTTAAACTCATAGAACTTAAACCTAGCTGATTTATAATTTTGTATGCACTTTACAATAACTAAACAAAGAAGCAAAAAATTGCATGTTAAGACACTATACATGAATACCTGGTGCAATAAATAAAGGCAATTTAATGTCACTTAAATAATGTACAAAATACAACTCATATTAAGAAAATATAAGTTCTAATAAGAAAAAAAAATAACACTTGTTTACTTATACCATATTTCTAAGGGCGACCGTACCAGGGGCAGTAAAAAATTAAGTGGTATCATAAAAAAAAAATGCCTCTGCAACATAGGTACTTAAATGTACTTCCAGACTTCCGGCACACTGGACAGTAGTTCCCTCTACTTTGTTAACTGATTAAGATAATAGAAAAAACAGTTATTCAAAATGAAGAGAGAAATCTGAAGATAATTTCCAAATAACTATTCAATGATACCCAACTTAACGAAGGTCGTCGTTTTTTTTTCTTTTTTACAATATGGCGTCTGGTTTTCACCATATTGTATCTTGATTACTATCATGTCTTTAGCGACACTAGCAAGATTAAGATAAATCCATTGACGTAAGATTCATCAAAATCGGGCCACGCATTTGATCTCTGGAGCGCCACCAAGGACCAAAAAATACAAACATACATAGGCTGATAAACACATTACCCGTTGCATCGCGGAGTCGAGTGAAACGAATCACATTACTTAAGTACTTTACAAATTACGATTCACGGTTATGGGGGTATCCTTGGATAGGATACCCCCATAACTGTTTTAAGTGGGGGACATCCTAATTCTATCTAATACACAACAAATTCTCCATACACTCGATTACAACCATTCATTCGAGTCCTTAGGGAATCGCCAGCCAGAGCAAGGGTAGTAACACACAGATTGCAGTCGCGTTTCGCCCCATTACGGTTTATTATTATTCGGCGCGATCAACGCCGCGTGAGCGTGTTATTATGATAATATGCGGTATGTGTCGTGCCGACTGTACCTTACGGGGGAGGCATTATTTGCGACTTGCGAGAGTGTGGATGTGGCTTTATTTGAGTGTGTCTGGAATATTTGAGTTTTGACACTTGACTGTTGCTTGAGTACGGCAAAATTTATTTTGGTTGGTGCAGTTTCTTGGCAGTTCAATGAATGTGAAAAATATGTGAAGCCTTATGAAAAAATAAGTAGATTATTACTTGTAAGTAATTTTAGAGTTCTTTGGACTCGAGATGCTTAACCAAATAGTGTCTCTACAGTACTTACTTAGATGTGGTGACTATGACATGACAGTGCCGATCTATACATCGCACAGTTGACGAAAAGTCAACGATAACCTCAACGCAGACAAACCAGCCAAGTTATGGTCTGTAACAATATAATTGGCGCAGTGGCTGTCGATTCCTGCACGAAAAAAGGTTGATGGCAATAGGCTCGCCCCCTATTAGATGGGACTTGAACATAACTGGCGAAATGTGGGCGTACCGGGATACATCTGCCTAACCCTTCGAGGATTACAGGTGTGATGCTATGTTATGTAAATTCCAAGCAATAAAAAACATTGAGTGTCAAAAATCTTCTTTAAAAACCAGATTTCTTACTTTTTTCTCTCACAGAACGTAACAAATTCTCCCCTAATATACTCCCAACTACCTACAAAACCTTCATTAAGTCACTGGTGTATTTGACCAACGCTTGTAATTTCATAGATTTGAAGCTACCAGCTACGGAGCGTCAAAGTTACGGACTACGGGGTGTTTATTAAATTCTTATAGCGCGTTCGACGGGCGGTGAAATTCGCAATGCTCGAGTAAGCTGGGAAATGAGGGATGGGTAAGACTTTGTCTATTCTGCGGACTTTCTGGAAGCCGAAACGGATTTTTTTGTCGAATTATAAATACAAAAATTGGGTTTTAAGGTAACCAAATTATTTTTTGTAGGTATTTAAGTATATAGCAAGCTATTTGGTATGCAGGCAGCTAACTCGCAACTACTTTAACAATATTTCGAATGTGTGTCAATTCTTTTAAATGGGCCTTTTAAATGGCCTTTTAAATGGGCCTTCTAAATGGGCCTTAAAATTTTTAGACACCACAATCTTAAAAAGTGGACTCAAAATAACAATGAATGGCAATGTAGTGTAGCAGAAAGATAATTGCTTATTGTTGTCTGTAAACCAAATAGCTTGTTCGACCGTACTTTCTTCTGCCCGCGACTTCGTCTGCGTGAAAGTTGAGATATTATCCCACGGGAACCGTACATTTTTCCGGATAAAAAAGATAGGCTATGTGCTATTTCAGACAATAATGCAACTCTGTGCCTTTTATCCAGATCCGTTCAGCCGTTCTGGCGTAATTAAGTAACGGACATTCATTCATCTCAACTTTCGCATTTATAACTCTGCCTAACCCTTCAGGGATTAGAAGTGTGATGTTATGTTCTTAATGTACCTAGTTTTACTGTTATCAAACTTTGTTTTTCTACATTTTGTCGGCATCAATAGGGCTCCGACACACAAGCCGGCCGGCCCTGCTGCCGGGTTTTTGCTACGCGGCACATTATGTACAAGCAAAATGTGCTGGCGGACGGTTAATGATGGCGTCGGCATATTATACGCGCGGGTAAGCTAGCATAGATGACGTCAAATTGTAAAGGCGCCTTTGCAGATGTTTCTTTTTCAAAAAATACGACAAATTAATATATCTTCAATCGTAGTCTAATCAAATAAGTAACACTCTATAAAGAACTACATACAGTCTTCATGCCTTTGTTAGTCTGCTCCAGCTATACAACTAGGGCTGATATCCGCCCAGAAATCCCCGTATTTGTCCTAGGTAATTAAAATAAATCTTAAAAAAATATTCGTAATCTTAAACCGCATTCAAACAAACTCCAGCGCTGCAAAATAGCCGTTGACAGCCGGCGACCGAATGCCTCAGCGACGATATAAAACTCAATTTTTTCCAATTATCCGGGAAATCTTGAAGCTATTGTCCGGCGTCGTACAACTTATGTAATGGCAGCCCTAGGTACAGCAGACCGTTAGAAAACTATACCTAAGTAGTTAAGTACCTAGTACCTACACAAGTTGCCAGACCTACCCTCTTTCACAACATACAGTCCGACCACAAACACTCGCAACCATTCTCCGACATTACAAATCCAGACACGCGATCTCGGCCTCGGCTAAAACAAATCCGATTATTTTCCCGAAGTTTTCGGCAAGGCGTGATTCCTTCCCTAGCGAATGACCGAGAGGTGTGGGCGAAAGAGACGGGGATAGTATTGTGGGACCGTGGCCGACGGCCCGTGTGCGGTAGCCGGTAGCTTACGACCGCGGTGTCGAGTACTAAGTGCGAACGGTTTTGATACTTGATATCATTTTATGTGTAGACTGTAGAGAAACTTGAGCTGCATTTTTCTGTCTGGGTTGGGTTTTAGGTAGTTAAAAAAAAAAACTAAAAATGTATGTTTTAAAGAACGTAATACTTTTTGGGACTGACGAATTATTGTAATAGTTGCAGTAGTTACCTTGTTACTTGCTTTAATTCTATGCATATTTCTTTTGACATACAAATTAAATGGTTAAGAGTCTTAAAAAATACTTTGATAGCTCGCAAAATCAAAGATATTTAAAATTAAGTTAAATAACTTAACTATAATCTTGCATCTTAAGGCCCTAATCAAACACCACATATCTTACTTGTAGGAAATTTTAATGTTTGCTATGGGTGGAAGAACAACCTTTTCCAAACACATATTCTAAAAAAATGTTTAACAACTGTCACAAAATGACTAACACACTTCATAAATCAGACCCTCCTATTCATGGCTCACACCGTACCTACTTACACTAGTTTACATCGGGCTCTTTATAATAATTGTCGATGCGCGGTCGGCGGCCGCGATAAGGGATTACGGGCTCCCCCTGCCAACACCACCCACCCCCCACTTTGTTCCCCCTCGTTTGCCCTGCTGGCTTTTTTCCCGCGCGCTTGCACTTTGCCACAGAAAGTGGAGCGGAGTGAATATTGAATTATGAATTAAGATATGAGCTAGTTCGCTTTAAGAAGGCGTTTTACGCTTTTCTTAGATGCTCTGCGGAGGAGAGGTCTCGCTTACAAAGTTTGCTGTTATGACAGTTTGTATTACACGTTACGCTGCGGATAAAGTGTTTTGTACTTAGCGTTAAAAACTGTGATGGGACGCGTGAAATAATGTTTTGGAGAGGAGTCTATGTCGACGTTAGTTCGTAGTCATTTAGTCGTTTCGATACAAAGTTATAAGGCAGCTATAAGATATCTTAACTTACCTCAAGTTTCAGGTAGTCTTATTCAACCTTTTTCAATATTAAGCTTAAAGTTCAGGTCCCAACAGATACAAAAAAAACCGCAGAACGTTTGACCCTTCAATAGTTTTAAATATTTCATGAGACGACAAACTTTCCCATTGTTTTGTTCTACAAATATTCTTGAAAGTAAAGTTCTACAGAGTTCGTGACCGGGATTACATTTTTCGGCTTACGTACTTGTTGTCACCCTTCACAATATCTCAAGATAAGACCGGAAAATATAAAAAAGCTTGCTTATTTGTGTTTGAAAATGAGTATTTGATCGCGATTTTCCGAGTCAGTAATATTTTATTTAATAAACCGAGAACAGCGCAGCATTTGAGTATTTTATTGGCGTCGACAAAACGCCGGGAACTATTCGCTAAAACATAAATTCCCGGCTCCGTATTCAGAGCGCCCACTCGCCAATAAAGTAGCGATTCCTCATCAGGCAGCCCTACAGTGCGGAGCGATAGAGCCATAACGAAACACAAAGCGTAGCGGCGGCGCTCGGACAGAAACCAGTCCGGGCAAATTAAATATGTAGGAGGCAACTCGCACCCACGCCGCCAGGGCTGACGACGACTGGTTTTTAATTTGTGCACGTTTATTACTTATTTATGAGCATTTGTGGAAATTCTTTTTGGAATATAATTTCGTTAGTAATAAGGGCTTGTTTGTGTATTCGATGGTGTAAAGTTTACAGTATTTCAATTTCCGCGTGATGTTTCTTTTACATAGTACTTAAGCAGTTCATAGCATAACACGATTTGCAACAGTTTCTATTTTTAAACTAGAATTGATTTAAAGCTATTCAGGAACGGTTTTAAATAAAGCCTCTTCAAACATTTTTGACAGTAAAATATTTTGCATCCAATCATACAATTGTTAATACATAAAAGCTATGGAATTACGGGAAAGTGGATGATATGGTAGTTATTTTATTATAGTATTAAAATAACTTTCAAACAAGTACTTTTCAGTGGCCCAACAAAAATACTGTTTGTTCCACTACGTGACTACGCCAGGGACAGACTTATCCCCAGTGCTGAATAAATAATCAAAAAAGTATGTCAACGAAAATATAATGCATTTAATAAAAGCGTCTCGCAGCCCTACTCACAAAGCGAGCGAGTCGGGCGCGCCGTCATTAGAGGCGGCGTTAGCGACCCGCCGCCGCTCGCCGCCAGCCAGACATTTTTTATGCAATCCACAACGCCGACGTTTTTTTCGACACGAACATGTTGCCGCCAACTGATATAGATGCAAGATTTAAACCTTTTGAGCCTCGAGCGCCATCGCCATACCTCTTTGGTACAAGTTTTTGTGGTTATGGACAAGCAAACACGGATACCGAGAATGCAAAAAATGTGCTATGTTTGGGCATGACGATCGAATACCTATTCAGGTGGCACGGCGTTAGATGTTACCGAAATGGTCATGTTGAAGTAGAATCTCAGTGGCATGACACAGAGTATACAGAGAATCGAAAACGCAATGTGAAATCTTACCACTGAAACATTTTGAGGATACGGGTTGATAATAAAGGCAGCCTTACTTAACATTTGTCCTAATTGTCAAAACAAAGGTTGGTCTTCAAAGGGCGTAGATTGTGGATACGTCTATGAAGCGAAATATATTCGCCACCTTGGGGAGTTAATGTTCGAATACATTAGCATGTAATAATGCAGCGCCGTGACTAATTAGCGGTATGATGGGTGGTCTGCTCTAGTCATCAGTTTCATTAACGTACGAATATATTTAAGTGTCTTCTAGGAGACTTACGTGCTTCTATCTGGCGTCATTATCCAAGCTTCTAATTGAGTTACTGTGGAATTCTAAATGGGACTCAAAATTTCCAGTAACTAGTATAATTTCCATTTCAAAGTCACAGGACTTTATTTTGTGGCCTTGAGTTTCTAGGTTTCTACTTTAGGTGCATTACTCGTATTCTGAACATCGTCGTCTGTATTTCCAAGGAATAAAAAAGAACTGCAACTGCAAGCATAAGTTATCGTCTTGCGTGGTACAAGTGGCCTAAAAAAACAAAGAGTGTCGCTCGCACACCCCGTATGGAAGGAAGCCGTGTCGGGTCGCCCGGTCGGTCGTCGCGGTGGGCACGGTGGCCGGTGGGTGCGGCCCACTAAGGCATGGCGCGGCAGCCGACGTCGGCGCGGCGTGCGCTCGCCGCCGGCCATAAGCTTAACTGTATGTTGCTATGCTACCCACGTACACCGCTCCTACGGAACATGCATTTCACGCTTTGAAGAATTATATTTTAACTGTTTCAAAACGAGTTCCATTTTATCCTAATGTTTTGAGCTTCTTGTGGATTAATTTTTAAATAAAAGACAGGTACATATGAAATATTTCCGATAATAATAGAGCATTTATTTAAATTTCGCAATTTAAAATGGATATTTTTTTACTCACAAAGCAAGTCAACAACTGCAAGACGTGACCTCCCTTTCGTATCCTAATAAATAATTACAAACTAATAAACACATTTATCACCGTATACATACGTAGGTGCTAGAGGCTCATAAATCAAAGCATCAAGCTGGAGCAGGCGGCGTACACGGCAGCCCATTAAACCGGCTCGGTGACAAGGTGACGTGCGCCCGCCGCGGGGGCGCGATAACGCGGCCCGTATCCTGTGTCGTGCCGAGTAGGGCTGCCGACGTATCGGCTGAAAGAAACCTCTTATTGACAATTTTATTACTATGAAATTTATATTACCTACATTACTCTATTGTTTGCTTTAGGCTTGCATTATGTTAGTTTTCTCTTTTCTGAGTAGAACGTGCAAATTGTTCTCAGTTTTAAAGTGACTTTCTTATTGATATTATTTTATTTTTACCGACAGTTGTAAAATATAAAAAAACATCTCTCAATTAAATACGCCAATAATGCTGAAGTTTGTATGCAGTTCATATTCATGCTTAATTTAATAAAATATTCCATTCAATAATTTGCTAGGAGGCAATCCGCTCAGTAATATCGATAACTTTCGATATCGTGAAATCTTGGCAGCCCTGCTCGTGATGCTCGCCCGCCTGCCTCGTTCAATATTTGAGTATCTATACGTGTTATGGATGCCTGGTACTTTCGGTGGATTACCGCACGGCTGGCTACGCTTCGCCTTTATTGTATACCTGCGAGTTTTATACTCTCGTGCTTCTCGTGTTTACGACGATGACAAATCGGGAGGTATAATTAAAAAGATTTAATTTAGCACCTCTTTGACGGCTTAGGTAGATTATGAGCTGGCAACATAAGCTAAGCTTGCTTCAGATTTTATGTTCCGACGCCTCATGGATTTGCTTACTAAAACAATCTAGTAAGTGCCCAGTAAAGAGAAGAAAGTCGTAATAAGGCTCAGTCATCCAGTTTTAAATGTCAAAAAAGGTCTTCAAAATCTTCTGTTGCCATCTCTAGACTTACTACTTCCACCACATTTATTACAGCACTTCTATCAAGCTTTATCAGGCCACCTCTCTCTCGCAGCTTTAATAATACATACGTCTGCGTATATTACAGCAGCCGTTATTACTGTGAGGGACATTATATATATGACGTATAAAATGAAGCGATTGTGATTCAGCGTCACGTTCTGTCGCCACTTTTATAAAGATCCTGACGTTAAAGAGTACTTTGAGAGGTGCACAGCGTGAGACGTGGGACTTGCAGAGAATAATCTAGTTTGAAGTTTACTGCTCGTAATTTCTGTTGCCGTGCATTTAATGACATGAATTGATAAGGGGGAAAGGCTTAAGAGATGTAATTTTATGCAGCTTCGCGAAATTATCGTGAAGTTTGCCATTGTTTTTTTTGTATG
The DNA here is from genome assembly GCA_949774945.1 of Hoplodrina ambigua. Taxonomy (NCBI): domain Eukaryota; kingdom Metazoa; phylum Arthropoda; class Insecta; order Lepidoptera; family Noctuidae; genus Hoplodrina; species Hoplodrina ambigua. Next base: position 3,858,554 of record OX458986.1, on the reverse strand, counting down.
ACATATGAAAATATGAACTAATTCCTAAAAAAAGTTTTGAGACTGTGTCCAGTGCTGGAAATAAGTCCTTCCAATCATGAGACGTCCCGGCTCGAAAAAGAAAAAAATAACTTAAAAAATTATTATATATTACCAAATATCAAGTATCAACACGGTTTAGTCGTAGTAAGCTCGCAACGCGCCCCGGGCCGAAATGAAGCCGCATTTGCAAGCGTGCCACTGATCACTGCCGCTAAAATGATTGCTCCTGTCTGATGACAAGACTTCGTTATACATATTACTGGCAGTAACTATGCTCTCGGTTTTGTACAGTAAATACAAAGTATATAGTACGTTTTGTTAAATATGCTAAATTGCCTTTATCATGTCGACATGGATCGGCACTAATTTCCACGAAGAAAAATAAATTTGTATGCCTTTTTATCATTTTTTGTTCTTCGCTTTTGGAAGCGGTATTTGTATTAAGGGAATTAAGTACCTATGTGGTGTCGTAAAAATATTGGCCAGTCAGCAAAGTTGTTGCGTGGCGAATCGTTTGTCTCTAAATGGACCCCTACCTATCTAACCTACTAAGCTTTACAACAGTTTTGACTGACTAATTGTTTTACGGAAACGCTTACGATAATAAAGATATGAAAAGATAACATTTCTAAAGGTAAACTCCACCCCTGCTTGACCAGGTAAAATGGGGGATTCAATTAGCGGGCGATAGACATGGTTTAAATGAAAAAAACCAGTCAAATGCGAGTCACTCTTGCACACGATGGGTTCCGTACTATCGCAAAAGATATAACATTATAGTATCGAGCCAAAAACGCAAAAAACAGGTCTTTTGTAAAGCCCCCCCCCCCTTTCATTTTTAACTTTCATTTATTTTTATAATTCGTTGGTATAAGTATAGCAGCAATAGAAATACAGTCTGTGAAAATTTCAACTCTCTAGCTATTACGATTCATGAGATACCACCCGCTGACAGACGGACGGACAGCTTAGCCTAGTAATAGGGTCCCGTTAGCATTGTTCGGGTACGCAACCCTAAAAATGACGATTTACCCACCTATTCAGTCGATAACGTAATACCTTATCCAACATTGATAAAATGTCTGTCTGTGAGCAGTAGCCGCTGACGGCAAATATTGACAATAGCTACTGCTCCAAAGCTGAATATTTACCCAATAAATATGTGTCTACTCCGGCGCGGGCCGTGCATTCTGATAAGTTGTAGGTACTTCATACATATATCGGCTCGCTGTGTATCAGAAAAGCGCGGCGAATCGGATAATCTTTACTGCAGTAGGTAGTTAAATTTTATTTGAACATTTTTTTGTTTAGCCTACCCTGTTACTCTTCTGGGAAAAAGCCTTCAGACACTGTTTCCTCTCGCCACCACGAATCAGCCCTCGTGTTATGAGTCCAGGTTATTTTCCCACCTATTTCTGGGCAGTCACGAAAAAAAAAACGAAAATAGCTAAAATTAGATTAGAGCTATATTCTCTTCCCTTTTATGTCCGCAATGGTCATCAATACAAGACAACTAAAAATTAATAAATTCCCAAAGTATCAACTACACGTACTCGCGGTATACCACGCGACGTCCCGCACCGAAGTGATCCCGTGTCACGCTCAACACGCTGGCGCTGTGGCGCGTTGCTGGCGCGGCGCCAACGTTTGATCAAACTGTCTGCGGCCAATGATTACTGACGAAAAATTATTGGTTGTGTGACTGTGACTTATGTTTTGTAGACGCGGGGTTAACCGCATGAGTAGGTAGGTAGTTTGAATACAATCGAGCTGCGCATGGTACAATGGCAAGTGGTCAGCAAAATGACAGTAATTTCTATCAAATATATTAAAGCGAAAGGTCACACTACAAAATATCGAAAACCGTTTGACGTATAAAGATGAAATTTTGCAGTGTAAGTACCTAGTTCCTTTTTAAATTATTAAATTAAGATAGGCTGTCCTCTTTAGAACGGCAGTGTCATGCCATTGACCATGGACTTTACTTATTATTTCCTTGCTTTTAACGAACAAGACAGTAGGTACAAGATGTTTAGGTCTTTATTTTGTAAATAGAACTTATTATGAATGATAAATATGATAATACATGCGAAGCGGATTGCAACCCTCCGCCCCCAAACCTTTTCAGGTTACGAGCTCCGAAACTCGTAACACTAATAAATTGTGGACATAGCCAGGGTTGCCAGTTGACTAATTAAATTGGTCAACCATTTAAGTGTCGGTGACACGTTGAGACGTCACGCACACATAGCCGTGTTATGAGGTATCGCTATCCATGTGCTGTGTAGTTCCATTGTGTGAAGGTTTATTATTATTTATTGAATTTTGTAGTAGTATCGCTATTTCAACAAATTATTAGGAAAATATGACTTCTTGAATTTTATGCGATCCTGTTTACGACACAGGGTGAGTACTTTTGGTAGTATAGTGTTTGCTTGTAGAGGTTGTCGGTGACACGACTACGGTTGCCATCTGTCGGACAAAAGTAGAACTTCGTTGATTATCCAATTGGCAAAGGTGCATATAATTATGATTACTGATCGGATTGACAGACTTTGTTGAATTATGTAGGCGTGGAAGGGGCCGCCACCGCCCCACCATTGTACCTACCTTTTGTTACGTAAAGTTTAAAAAAATAATGGACACTGTTATGATTATCCAAAATAAGTAGCACGTTACTAGTTAGCTAGCAACCCTCCCTAGCAATTACTACAGGCGATTAAAACTGTTCCGAGCATCGAGTCAATCTACAGGCGTCTGATGAGAGCGTTCGTTCATGATAAATCTTATTTACCTTCTGCACCTAACCTACGGACGGAGTTACGAAGTGCCTACGGCCTATACGGTGAACTGGTTCGCGGTCGCGGATTTGCTACGTAGAACGAAACGCCTACGAGCTTTGATCTCCTAGTACTTGTTGTAAATTTCCAGTGTAAAAAGGCGTATCTGCATGCAAGCAATGCGGTACGTTATCTGGGAGTTAACATTTTACGTGTTTCTGAATATTTTTGCTGCTCATTTGGGTACGGCACAGTTGGTGAAAAATATATTTTTATTTGTTATTGAGCCTGATTGATACAATTTTTGTTTATTATTCTTTACTTTTCATTTAAATTTAATGTTTATTTACCTTCTCTTCTCATCTGACAAAAGTATTTAAATGTTACACATAAAGTAAATTGTACAAAAATAGATGACTACTTTTTAAAAGTACTTACAACGTGATCTTGAATGTATGAATGAATTACATTTTGTAGTTGTTGTAGTAAACAACCTCTAGGCAGGGAGGCATTCAAATATTGAAATCGAACTGTAGTGTGTGTCACTGTCTCTATCTAAATACCGCACACATAGTACAGACAAACCGCGTCCATATGCTAAAACGCGGCAATAATGCCTACCAGTCATGATCGCCTAGTATTTGTTGTAAATTACTAGACTAAAAAGACGTAAATGCGAATTTAGTTACGAATTTTATTTATACGAAAAATGTAGAGTGCGTTGCTAACAATTTATTATTTATTTTGGTTTTAATAATTATCTACCTAATGTGTGCTTTTTGGTCAATGTGATTTGTTTTTGGGCGTGGAAAAAAATGTTGAAGAAATGAAAATATTGCGCAACATGGTAACTAATATTATAGAGTTTTTTTATTCACTAAGAAACAAAATAGTGGACACCGGCCAGAAATTAAATGGTAAGTGATCTTTACTTTCTATAATGCGGTTAACATAAATGAAATGGCCAGGTACACAGATAATTTAAACGTGCCGACCAAAATTCCACACAAATAGTGCAACGGGGCAAAGTAACCTCCATTCCGAATGTGACTGAAATACCAGGGGTACAGAAACAAAGAGCGGTGGTCGGCGCGCCGAGCTGTGTCGCATTAGCAAGGCGGCACCTACATAATTTAGTTATAATGACGGCTCGTCGTTACCTCCCGGGCCATTAGGTGCCGACTACCTACGTCGGCGTCGCGTCGCGCCTCACGTGAATCCGCGCGATATAACTTTGGCTGTAGCACGTTGCTACATACCTAGTAACTATATGTATGTTGCGTCGAAATATATATTAATAACGTACTTGGTTTCAGGTTTACTATGTATTTACGTAGTTACATTGCAAGTACCTATTTACCTACAACGTGTTGTTTGGGTGTCGAGTGGCTAAAGTGGCATTCACTGAATTTGAACAATTGACGACAAATATATTCCCTTGAATTTCAAGGAGAGAAGGACAAAATTTAACTATTAAGTAAAACACTGCTTTGTCTGTATCTAAATGTATTTACGTACATTTACTTTTGTTTCACCACAAGATTAATGCCGATAAACATCCACGGCACATCAGAACCGGCTGTTCTTATCTCCTCCGCAAGAAAAAAAAGCTTTCGAAATATCCACAGTCTCGTACAGACGTGCTTAAGTAGACATCTGTCAGATGATCACGGCACGACACCCGCTAGGCGTGACAAAGTCACAGCTTTCCGTAAAAATGCGCGGAACGAGATTCTGCAATATTTGAAGCGCGGACGGCCGCCTCGGGAAAGTCGGCAATCGGCCATACGCTGTAACTGGTAAAAGTTGGTAAGCGGAATAATAATGACTTGACAGCAGTGAGTATAATTGATTGATTTGAACGAAGTAGGTACGCTTCTGTTAGAATTTTTTTTATCAAATACTAGGCAAACATAGAGCATGAGCAACAAAAGTAGGTACCATTTTTTTAATCCATAAAATCAAAGGCTGCGTTCTATTTTTAAATAGCAAAAATAAAGTGATGTTCCATGCGAGTAACATGACTCCTGTCGCTGTAACTGACAGCATCGAGTAAGTAACACTTTATCGATTGTCAGCACAGAACTGGGACATAACAAGTGGTACGTACTCCTAAACAGTTTAATCGCCGACATCGCTTCGTGATACCTCCCCTCTGTATTTTTCCGGCCACTTGCTCCCCCTGTTCATCCCTCGCTGAACGGACACTCAACATGACTTAGGTACTTTTGTTTTTGGATCTATATGTACTTAAATATTTCGAGTTCAGAGAGCAATAAAGGGAGGTTGAAGGATTAACTGGAACTTTTTATGGATAGTTGTTTATTTAGTTAATTAAAAAACTTTAACCACTACTATAGTGTATCAAATTTTAATGAACAACCAGGATTTTTGCAGAATTTTTGAAACAAGGACTTCGTATAACAATTTGAGCTAAAAAGTTGCAAAGTTACATAATTACCTAACTCACGTTGTCGTTCCGTGTAAAAAACGCTCCATTTTTTTCTTTTACCGATGGCGAAGAGATATTATAATGTTCAGTCGATATCACATCATGAAAACACGTCGAGTTATAAACACAATAACTGAACAAAATAGGGTGTTACGTGACAGTTATTAATATGGCAACACAGGAAGCGACGAAGCGTAATGTTTTTAAAATTTCACGCTATTTGCTGCCGGGAGGTGGGCAGGCGAAGAAATTATAATGCTGCATTGTCGGGACACTCAGCGGATTTCCGCCTTTTCGTCTGTCGGACTTCTGGGGTGAGGGCATGGTGGGAAGCGAAGCGGGGATAAAAGGCGTAGTGCAGGGTACATGCATAGGTAATTAGAAATTATTTTAAACTATTTTCGATATTTAATTAAATCAAATTTTCATAAAAGCATATCCCATCACAAACAGACATTTTACCTTCATCTTTTCGAATATCGAAAACCTAAATCGACCAGGATATCAGGAAGCCCATAGTAGGTACTATAAGTTTAGCAAAATAACTATAAACATTAACTACATTCCCCCCCATCCCCGCCTCGCCTATCCACTATAACATAAACCTCACGCCATAATGGCGCTTCAGGCACGCCATCTCGCGGCGCCTCCTGCCCCGCTCATTATCCGCGCCACTTTCCCTCCACCGCGTTGATTGATTGATTCATTCGCACGGCCCGTAACGATAAGTGTTCAGTTTAGCTTGTTATCAACTCTGGGACCCTAGTAATTTGGCGTCGATTGTGTGACGTTACCGGCAGTATTCGATACGGGTGTTGATTATGTAGTATCAACACTATCAACAATCGGCTATGAAACTATGATAAGTACGAATATAATATATGAAACCCAGCCGTTTATATGGTACCTATATCGTCTTTGTCTTCCATAATTATGTAGCCGTGTGTCATATTTTTTTCCTATGGACCGATGTGTGTTTGGCAAACTTACCGTACCCGGGGTACGGTAAGTTAGCCAAAAACTGACTTAAAAAAAAAAAAAAGTTAAACAAAATGAATTCTCTTGAGTCTAATTCGATTAGGGAGATTCATTCGTTTAAAAAATCGAGTAATCGATTACAAAGTTAATAAAAGTCGTTTGACCTGTTTTCTGTTTTGCTCAAAACAGATCAATTATGTACTCGACGAAGTTTATTGCACATTCCGTTTCGTACAGATTTTCCAAACGTTTTGTGGATTCGGAATTAGTTAAAAAAACACTACCATCTTCCCTTATCAGAATAGCCATTCAATCCAAGCCCCAAAAAATTCTGCAGTCCTTGTATAAAAAAAATGGAAAACGCGACCTTTGTTTACGAACGACCAAAAATCCATCTGTTGAAAACATCTTTACGCCTGTTATTTATGAGGGTCTGGTACTCCGTTGATGTGGTTGGTTTACGATGGTGAATTGTTACCGCTTTATGGCTGATACCGTGGTCTGCCAACGCCATGGTTTTATCTTATGGTGTTGTTAAAGAACACCGTTATTGGTCTGACGATTTTATGAATATGTTTTCGTAAATGATAAGGGTGGAAAAAGAGATTGTAGAAATCGTTGTTACAAGTAGAATACGAAAGCCCCTTTTCTATAAGACGAGCGGCATTTAATATGGAATTATACTTAATATTCACAGAACTAATGCTGGTTTATAAATAACGACAATAATTATTTTAGTAATTATTATAATAAAATTATCGTTACAAAGACTCGCGACGCGCACAGAGATTGCGGAAACGCGCCGTGTATCGTCCGCCGTCGTTGATGGTTTTGCTGGAGTGAGGGGCCGGTGGGACGGTCGCGCCTGCGAGCGCCTCGCTCCCCGCTGCCCGCTGCCCCGCAGCCGTCGCCGCCGCCATCGCTTGCACCGCCGCCGCCGCCCGCGTTCGCGAATATTCCGAACATCCTGCCCGGGTTGAAGTGTTGTCTTCAATAGGTAAGGGGCAGATGTTATTGAAAGCCCTTGTGATTGTGCCTCGTCGGGTTTTGATCTCTGCCACCCTCGTGACGCCGTCCGGTCCAGGAAACACCTTGGTGACGCGGCCCATCGGCCAGCGTAGTGGTGGCTGCGCCTTTTCTTTGATCAGGACTAATTGGTTCAATTGTAGTTCACCTGTGGATGCATGCCATCGGTTTCTCTGCTGCAACATGACAACATACTCAATACTGAATCTGTTCCAAAAGTGTTGTCGGAGATGTTCGATTCTTTTGTAGCGATCCAAGCGGTTGATGTTGATGGTGTGAACCTGTGGCTGAGAAACAGATATTAGCGGTCGTCCAATCAAGAAGTGTGAGGGGGTGAGAGCGGTGAAATCGTCAGGTGACGAAGAAAGAGCAACAAGGGGACGAGAATTCAAAATAGCTTCAATTTGTGCTAAATATGTATTCATTTCTTCATATGTGAAATGAGAAGTATGGGCTATTGTTTTTAAATGCCTTTTTGTGGACTTAACTGCGGCCTCTGTTATTCCATTGAAGTGTGGACTATATGGAGGTGTAAAGCTAAACTTAATACCGTCTTGTGCAAGCTCTGACTCTAAATTTGAATTATCTAAGAATTGGGTGAGCTCGTTAAAAACTCCTACAAATGCCGTGCCATTATCAGATAGGATGCTGTGTGGTTTACCACGGCGGGCCATGAATCTCTTTAGAGCAGCTAGGTAAGCGTCTTTGGTGAGATCCGTTACCAGCTCCAGATGAACAGCCTTTACTGCCAAACAAACAAACACACAGATATATGACTTAATGAGTCTTGTACCTCTACCTTTACGGTCAGCAATCAACATTGGCCCTGCATAGTCGACACTACAATTGTAAAAAGGAAATTCAAGCTGTGTCCTAGTGCATGGTAGTTGACCCATGACTGGTTGCACTGCTTGGGACCTCAATCTGAAACATTTAACACATTCTCTGTAAGTAACCTTTGACAGATTTCTGCCTCCTAAAGGCCAATACGTTTGGCGTATGTGTGACAAAAGCAGTTGTGGCCCTGCGTGCATAAGTTTAAAATGTTCACTACGAAATATAAGTTTTGTAATGTGATATTTACTGTCTAATAAAATAGGATGTTTGGTATCGTAACTGTAGTTAGTGTTACGTAACCTACCACCTACACGAATGACACCTTGATCATCTAAAAATGGAGATAAAGAAATTAACCGATTATTTTTAGATAACAACCTTTTTAAACGAAGTGTTTTGTATTCGTCGGGAAACATTTCCATTTGACAGTAACGTAGCATGACTGTAAATGCTTGTTGCAACTCATCGCATGATAGATTGCCACTCAACCTGTTATTAGGATTTTTTAAGTTAAAAATAAATCTAAGTATATAGGCAACGATGCGTTTTAATTTATTTATATTAGATTTTTTATTTATTAAATGAACAATTACAGACTGAATTGTTTGGTGATTATCGACTAGATGAACTTTGAATTCAGGAATATTATTATTTGACCCTATGTTTGGCATAACCGGCCAACATTTTTCATCTAATTTTAAAAACTCTGGGCCTGACCACCAGAGTGCGCTAGTGCCGATTTGATCGGCCCTCAGCCCGCGTGATACGAGGTCCGCCGGGTTCTCCTTAGACGAGACGTATCTCCAAGAATCTTCACCGGTACTCTCTTGTATTTCACTAACGCGGTTTCGAACAAATGGCTTTAATTTACTTGGTGATGTGGATAACCAACACAAAACTATTGTGGAATCGCACCAGTATTGAATTTTATTAATTTTAATAGTTAGTGAGGCTACTACCTTTGCACACAGTCTTGTCCCTAATAAAGCACCGCAAAGTTCGAGCCGGGGAATTGTTGTGTTTTTGATAGGTGCGACTTTATTCTTGGATGTTAAAAGTTTAATCGTTATTGAACCATCGTTGTTTATGCATCGTACATAGATGCATGTTCCGTAGGCACATTCGGATGCATCTGTGAAAATATGTAATTGTACGAATTTATAGTTAATGTCGAATGCATGACGTGGTATTTTTAAATTATTTAGACACGATAACATGGTAACGAATGATAACCACCTTTCCTGTATATCGTGAGTAACTGGGTCGTCCCAGGAACATTTCTCCAACCATAATTTTTGCATAATTATTTTTGCCAATATAATACATGGTCCCACCAGGCCTAGTGGGTCAAATATTTGGCTAATGCTAGATAAAATATGACGTTTTGTTATTTTATTAGTTGGTGAAATGTTTATGAAAAAGGTTAGCATGTCTGGGTTGCAAACCCAGTTCAAACCTAATGTTTTTGTACTATTAAGATTTTGGTTACGATTTAAATCGACTATATTGTTATCATTAGTTTCATGACTAGTTAAAATGCCTTTTAACACTTGTGAATTATTAGATTGCCATTTTCTTAAATTAAATTGTGCTGAGGCGAGAATCGACCTAACTTCCTTACATAGTTCTATAGTCCCGGACACAGAATCACAGCCACTAAGGTAATCGTCGACGTACATGTCTCGTTGTATGGCTTGTTTGACGCTATCGGTTGAGCCTTGTGAAGCAAGACTTGTCAGCGATTTTGTGGCCAAGTATGGTGCCGAAGCTGTGCCATACGTCACTGTATTAAGAACATAAGTTTTTAATGGTTCAGATTGGTTAAATCTAAATAGAATTTTTTGTAACGAACGTTGAGATTTATTTATATCTATCGCTCGGTACATTTTTTCAATGTCCGCTGCCACTACATATCTATGTTGTCGGAAACGTAACAAAATAGAATAAAGATCGTCCTGAACGGTGGGACCGATCATCTGTAAGTTGTTCAAAGAAATACCTGACGTAGTCACGGCTGACGCGTCAAACACAACTCGTAATTTAGTTGAGGTACTATGTTCGCGCAAAACTCCGTGGTGAGGTAAGTAGTAACTAATAGTATCGTTTGATTTATTATTATATTCAGACATATGCCCTAGATCTAGGTATTCGCGCATAAAGTCAATATACCTATTTTTAAATAAGGGTTCACGGGCAAACTTTCTTTCTAATGAAAGGAATCGAACTTTCGCTATGTGATATGAGTCGCCTAATGTTTCGGGCGATTGTTTAAATGGCATTTCAACTACGAAACGCCCGTCTGCGCCACGAGTGGCAGTGCGTAAATAATGCTCCTCGCATGCACGTTCCTCCGCAGACAACAAATGTTTGTCAGAAATGGTATCCAACTCCCAGAAGCGTGTCAGTTCAGTTTTTATGTCTTGAATAAAATTACACACTGGTTGGACACAAGATGGACTAGGTTGTGCAATATACCCAGAGATTAGCCATCCTAATTTAGATTCATATAATCTAGGTTGTTGCTTACCTAGATTAATGTTGTTAGTACCTAAAATATTCCAAAACTGTTCAGCACCTAGTAATATGTCTACACTTGACGGTTTATAATAGTAAGGGTCAGCTAGACAAATGCCTGATGGCAGCGGAATAGTACTAATGTCAATGTATGTTGATGGTAATGATTTAGTTATTTCTGGTAATACTAAACAATCAACAGTTGTCTTATAATTACTTGAATAAGACTCTAATGTTAAGGAACAAGACTGTGTGCTTTTGCAAGTTTGCTGATTAATACCCGTTATTTTGGAGTTTACATACCGTGTAAGGGAACCCAGCTTACCACACAGCTCTTCAGTTATGAAATTGGCGGTGCTGCCATTGTCCAAGAGCACCCTTGCGACGTGAACACCACCTTTGCTGTCTCGCACCTTCACACGTGCTGTGGAAAGTAATACAGTGGAAGAAGTAGTATTCTGTACGGCTTTGGCTGTTAAAGTAACATTGTCCAACATTGGACTACAGTCAGGCTCACATTCTTTGTCCACATGTAATAATGTGTTATGTTTGGCCTTGCAATACTTGCACCGAGCCCACAATCTACATTTATTATCTGAGTGGCCCGGGTTTAAACAATTAAGGCAAACTTTTAATTCTTTAACCTTCTGGTTACGCACCTCAGTAGAAAGATTCCGGAATTTATCACATTTAAATAACACATGACCTTGTTTACACATTGGACAATTTGAGCTAGACCCTTTATTTGAATTATTGTTATCACTTGATGTTACTGCAAAGCTTTTTTGTTTATTTACTTTATTAGAATTTTTATTTTTATTATTTTCAGACTCTTCAACAGATTCTAACAGGTCGGCCCTATTATTCAAAAAATTAAAAAATTGAGATAATGTTGGTGCCTCTGATAAAGTGTTTCTAAATTCTTCCCAATGTAGATAAGTAGTTGTGTCTAGTTTTTGAGCCATAATATAAATAATCAAGATGTCCCAGTATTGGGTCGGTTGTCCTAAAATTGTTAGGGCTCTAAGATTTTTTGTGGTTACATCAACAAGATGACGCACTGATTTACTAGAAGTTTTTTCTACCTGTTCAACAGTAAACAACAATTGAATATGATTATTCACCAAAAGACGATTATTGTTGTATCGCTTTGTTAATAAGTCCCAAGCGGTGCTGTAATTTTCAGCGTTAAAATCTAAACTTCTAATAATTAAAGCAGCACTGCCTTTTAATGAGGACCTAAGGTAGTGAAATTTACTTATATCGTCTAACAATGTGTTTTTGTGTATTAATGAATCAAACGTGTCTCTAAACTCGAGCCAATGCTGATAGCTTCCATCGAAATGCGGTAAGCTAATCTGAGGTAATTTTACGACACCGTGTTTAGAATGTGTGACGTCATTATCATCTGCAGCTTGCAAGGAACTCACCAAAACACTTGTTCTTCGCTCGCTATGACGCCGCAGCAATTCGCGTGCCGAAGACACCAAGGAGAAGTACTGGTTTTGAAAGGTTTCACGATCGTCCAGTGCCTCGCCGGGGTCCTCCATCAGCAGCTCGATTTCCCCCTGTATTTTATCATAATCATTAAACAACAAATCCATTTTATCAAGCCTAGTTTGTAGTTCGGCCATTTGAAGCTCACTTAACTTGGCACAAGACATGGCAACGTTCAAGTAATTGCTAAAGAGAGTAAGCTTAGCTTTACAGCTTGCACGTTTCTTGCTGTATTCTTTAAGCCTAGCATCCATTTTTGCAAAGAATGAATAAGATCGTTAACAATATAATTATTAACCAAAAACCAAAATGGCCATGCTAATGCACAAACAATGCGAATAGGCGAGCGTAGGTATAATGCCACCACGTGCACGCGTGTGCGAAACAGGTTAGAACTTGAATGCTCTCACCTAATTACGCAGCGATACGTAATAAGATTGAGCAAAATATAAAACTAAGCGTGAAATATTATTGTTAATGAGATGACTTTATGGGAAAGGAAAATTATGAAACAGATTTAACGGCCAGACAAAAGCTTGGAAAGATTAGAAACTATTATGAGACGGAAGTATTAATTGGAACGACACACTAATTACCGATCCGTAGCCACGGTATCTCCCCCCGATGTAGGTTTCTAGAAGAAACTTTCTTCTCTCGGACTCGGAGGCACGTGGCACGTTTTTTCTCTGCACTGCAACGCCGTGTCTTGATGTATCCGGCTCGAAGGACCAATATGTTCGGGACTGTAGTGGGCGTGATGCTGGTTTATAAATAACGACAATAATTATTTTAGTAATTATTATAATAAAATTATCGTTACAAAGACTCGCGACGCGCACAGAGATTGCGGAAACGCGCCGTGTATCGTCCGCCGTCGTTGATGGTTTTGCTGGAGTGAGGGGCCGGTGGGACGGTCGCGCCTGCGAGCGCCTCGCTCCCCGCTGCCCGCTGCCCCGCAGCCGTCGCCGCCGCCATCGCTTGCACCGCCGCCGCCGCCCGCGTTCGCGAATATTCCGAACACAGACGTCAATAAAAAAAAAACCTTCGTAAACTCAAACACATGTAAGACTAGTGATAGAAAACTAAACGTTTTAATGTTACCGCCAACGATAATGATCTGGATTTTCTATCTCAGATAACCCGCCCCTTTAAAAGGCTATCAAGCGTCAAGATAGTTACGTGTCCATGGAACACAAGACGAATCAACCCCGAGGCTATCCGAGATACACCCCAAGGCACGTCAAGGATCGCTCGGGATAATTACAAGCGACTGATAATTACGTGACGATGAGGCTGCCTGCCCGAATAATGAATGTGTGTGGGCGAGATTGTACGGTTTTCGCGAGTTTGTGGAGTTTGTGACACGTTGCCTGTACTAAATAAGGAGAAGGATCATTATTATCTACTAGCTAAATGCCACGGCCTCGCACGTGTGCTAGATTCCGACTTTTTAGCTGGATTTAAAATTAAAAAGATATCCAAGAAATTAATGACACAACAAAAAAAGAATCAGCCATATCGGTCCAGCCGTTCTTGAGTTTTGTTTTAGCATAATTATCTATTAATAGATTGATAGATTATTATTACAAAAATAGGGTGTTAGACATCATAATAATTATGGCACGAACACAATAAATTATTGAATTTCAGAGTAGTATGGCATAATATTAAATAAAATCCTTATTAATGAAAATATTCGTAAGCCGAAACTAAAATATCGATGTTGCTTATCTACCTTACTTTACATACATTCTACATATTTGAGACAGCTCCAGATAGCTCCAATAACTTGACAAAGAAACAAATGTCTATCTCAAGAAATTAAAGAGAATCGTAATTCAAGACAATAGAAATCCGATTCAGTGGGTAACGACGCCGACACACACACGCCTCTCGTTTCCGAGATTCGATAGATTCAGAATCCCTCCGTGTTCTAAAATTACGCGTCATCAGCAGCAGCGTCGGCGCCGCGCCGCCGCCGCCGGCCTGCATGCACCGGCCGAGCCTGACTGGACACTTGTAGTCTTTGACACGCCAGTTTATTGTCGTTGACACTCTTAAACCCATACAAATAAGGACGAGTTTTAACTGTTTCAAGTTGCAGCGTCGTAATTACCGACCGCTAGAGCGATGCCGCTAGCTTGTAATTTATGATAGCCTGGTAGCGCCGCGCTGGTAAATGTCGTCACCGGTTGGAGTGGTTACTTTTTAATTTACAGGAAAACGTTTTTCTCGATTAGATTAGCATTTTTAACTGAAAATGGAAGGTTTCGATACTGCAAGTTAGATCTAGATTAGAAGATAGTCATAAGGCAACATCTCAACAAGTAGCAACAAGAGCTAGCGGAATAAATACAATATGAACGTCGCGTCGTTGGCTAAAATAAATAAAAAGAAGTAGGCGCGGGTGTTCCGCTGGCGCGCGACTTCGCTCCAGTCAGACGCATTGTTCTTGTGGCGCCGTGTCGAGCGAAGACGCGGACTTGCTGGATGTGACTGCAATGCAAGGCGCGAAATTATCTTACGAATACAATTGTTTGAATTTGGAATAAACCGGTAGCTTTTGTTTTGATAATCTGACCTTTTTTAAGGCTACCAACAAACTATCAAACGCGGCCTAGGTTGAGACTGGTTGTCGGTTGATATTGAGACTGACAGTCGTGATTTATTGTAACTCCGTCAGGCGCAATGTTGAAAACTGGATTATAGATACAGCAATCAGCATCGATAACTTTGTAGTTGAAGTAATTATTGTGAATTTGTGATTGTTTGTTGGTTTGTGGGACGAGGAATACATGACTGGTTAAGACATCTACTAAGTCATTATTTTTTGACATTTGGTTTCATTACAATATTGCGTCACACTCACAGACGCCTCTTTCAATACCCTTAGATTTATTTGTACAACGCATCTGACGGTCCGTTTGGTAAACTGAATGCACTGCCAACGGCAAACAGGGCCATAATTTGGGCAGTTTATGTTCTGAGAATTTATAATTATTTAGAATACAAGACGAAAACACAGGAAAACGATGCCGCGCCCGCAATGCACATGTGATAAATGGAAGCTATGTGTTCCGCTAAGCATGTGGAACGAACGGACTTACTGCATTGCCCCACATGATAAACCACTGATTCTCTTAATAACTTTGAATTCTGAATATTCTCTAACACCTAATCCACACCTCCTCTCCTCTTTATCGCCCTAATCTCCAGAACTACTGGTTCGATTTTGAAAACTCTTGCGCTAATAGAAAGCTACGTTATCCCTGGGTGCTATATCATATTATTAAAAACCGGAATCCGTAAGTCTGGCAGTTTACGGGGATGAAGTGGTGGGCAAAATTTGTACAACTATACATTAAATGTTGCATAGGCTAAGAATGATAGACTAAGAGGAAGAAGCCTGTTTACTCTAATTTTGAAGAGTTTAGGGTCGAAGGCGTTCAGAAATACAGATTTAGAATAAAGGCGATTTGGTGGAATAGCAAAAAGGTCTTTTAATAATTTCATCTGATTCCGTCCTTTGAATTCTTTGACAGTCCAGGGTTTTACTTATTTTTCAAAAAGGGTAGGTAATTTAAGATGTATTCCATTAATAGATCGACATCCAAGGGAATACAATAAAGATTTCAAATAAAATTCCAGGATAAAAGGGTAAAATGGCTGTTCACCTCACCGCGCCGAACATACTACGTCTATTATAGTGAAAATCCGCAAAAGTAAGGCAAAATTGTCAAAATTTCACCCCCTACCACTCTACTACAACTTTGTATGCATGACATGTAGGAACCTGTGTACCATGGCATTCGGTAGCACCTCTGCCAATCTCTCGGGGTTATTAGGCGCGACGTCGCCGGTTATGCAATGTACTAAATTGAATTTGCCCCAAAACACGCCACGCGCTTCTAGCGAAATTGCACCCACGAACACCGGTAGCGGCGGGCAATTGCGAGAAAGCGCGGGCAACGGGCTGACGAGAAGGGGCGAGTACGGAGCACGCGGGCGGCAGAGGCGGGAACAAGTGCGTCATTAGCGTCGAGTGCTACTTGTAACGCGACGCCTGCCGGGCGCGCCGATGAAATTTATCGGGAGTTATATAACTCCTGCAAGCTATGTGCGCTTGGTATCCCGCAGTAATTATTAATTAATATAGTGGAATATTTTCACGGCATTCATTTAATGAGAAAGGATGGATATGATACGACATCTTTTAAACGTATTATTAAAACTAAACGCAGTCAGCAAAACTTGCCATTGATGTTTCGCTCACTTCTAGAGAACTTTCAACGAACTAATGACTACCTTTGTGAAAATAATATTTGCAAAGAACTCTCAAAACAGAGTTCTCAAAATAAATGGAAGCATTTCTCATAACACGGAAAAATAGATACCGCAAGCCTATAAAAACTAAGGGTGACCAACACTAATAAAACAAGCACACCGATCTTCGATTTCAACAAGAATGCCCTTTGTTGTTACGTTAAAAATTTTGAAATCCAGCCAGCCCTGAGCTATGCAGTATTCTCCAGCCAGCCAGTTCAACAGTTCTACATTCATATACCACGTAATACACCCACTACACTTGACGCATAGTTTTAGGGTTCGGTACAACAGTTGGCAAAACGGAACCCTTATAGGATCCCTTTGATCTAGAATCAACGAGCAATGCCATATTGTATAGCATAAGTAAAGGAATAAAACTGTAAAGTAGTTACATCACAATTTATTACTTTTTTGCGATTATAAACTTTTTCTTTTGTATGTTGTGTAAAAATATTGTATGGTGGTGCGGAACCCTTCGTGTGCGAGTCTGACTCGCACTTGGGCAGTTTTTTTTCAGCACAGAACTGCCAATTACCAAAATTGTTCGGACCTTCACTTTGTAACTAAGTTTTGACGTTGCATTTGCTGCATGCAACTGGCATTTCATATACAAATGTGTGTACATATTTATTGTACATAGGTACATTGTCTGTCTGCATACTTTTACGGCGGACCCGCCCGTATCATACAAAGCAAATTGTAGGTAACATGGCGGGAGGATTATTTACCCCCGAGGGGTAAATCCTCCTGGCTGTGCCGGCCACTTTTGTTTACAAACGACGATTACTAATTTTGAATTTTAAATTCAGAATTTTCATGTAAAACTGACAGGTTTTCTGGAAGCGCCTACGCGGTCGTCAATCTAAAACTTTCAACCTCGTCAGTCATTCGTTCTGTCAGCAATGTATAATAGCGGACAACGGCAGTTAATCACTTTTCACCCTTACGTGCTCTATTGTACATATTGAAATAAAAAACTAACCAATCTGCCTAGCCTTTTCCCGACTATCTTGGGGTTGGCTTCCAGTCTAACCGAATGCAGCTGAATACCAGTATTTTACATGAAGCGCCTATCTGACCTCCACAAGTTCCACAACCCAGTAACTGGGTAATACGATACTCTAATCTCTGGTAAGACTGGTTGTCAGACTTTCGGGCTTCTGACCGTAACGACTGTCAAAGGACCACGTATGGCAGCCGGGACCACCCATCCACGGTTCAACCCCGGCAAGCGTAGCTTAACCTGATGGCTCGATCCGTGCTGCTGTTGTTAACTTGTTACTTAGTCCATATTTATAGCTCTTATGGTTTTACAAAATACAACAAAACTATAATCAATCAATATTTCGACTAAAATTTCACCCAAAATGCGGCTTCAATTCAAACGTAGCCACTATTATGTACTTACAGCTCAACCCGTTAATACCAATATTATGTATGCACGCTACAACAGACATCCAGCGAACAGGTGATGTGTGAGAACATGTATTGCGGGTAAAGCTATAGCTATATTATGTATGCACGTATGTGTGCCACACCATACCGTGTATCACACGTAGGTAGGTGATGCGGGCCGCGTTTGAAAGCCATCAAACAGATGAAGACAGTAGTTCCATCATAAGTTTCTAAAGATAGTTGAAGTCATAAGCACCTCGTTCACGAACAGAAAGACGGAGATCAAGAATAACATAACATCACGCCTGTAATCCCCGAAGGGTTAGGCAGAGGTGTACCCACACACCCACATTTCGCCAGTTATGTTTTTAGTCCCATGTAATAGGGGGAGATCAAGAATATTATGTACTAAAACTCCTTTTATTGCGTGGAGACTCTTTCCCAGAAGTCACTATGCATGCGGCTGGTCTGAAACACCCAGTCCCAGACGGCGTCGCCATGGTTGACCCAGAAAGAGGGGGTGAGATAATCTTGACGTGTACTACGAGGACTAGTTCAAATGGTTCCTTTGCCCAGTAGCGGGACAGCATAGGCTAGAGAAAAAAAATACTCCTGTCCAAGACTGAACCATGTTTTATACATGCAGCTTGAATTCCGTAGAATAGTACGGTGTTGAGAAAAGAGAGAGCAGTTGGACGGACATAAATGAACTTACTAAATTATGATGTGGGTTAGAGGATTTCTACAAATCGGTTTCGGTTCGGGATTTTTGAATTTTTAACGCCTACAAAAAGAAAACACAAGTCTTTTCTCTTTATTATACGAGTAATATTAGTTTATTTATAATCTTTAAATCTCTTTCACTTCAGCTTTTCTCGTAGGTTGTGAGCAGTGGTTCTTCTGTAATAATATTGTGTGGGACAATGTCCCGTGCGGTAGGTACTGGCCGGTAGGTAGGTACAGTCGCGCGGTCACCTGAGTTTGCGCCAGTTTGCGACTTGTCGCGCGCCCGTAAATCGCCCTCGGCATGCGTTAGGGATGTACCTCGCCGTTGATTATCGATATCGATAACTTTAAACTATTTTGTGTTTAAACTTTATTAGGTATTTAACACACGAGATGATGTTATAGATTTCGGTGTACTAATTAATAAACTGCACAAGTAACTATTACCCGTTTTCAAATTTTTATATATTATGTTTATTAGATGTAGATGTAAGGTGAAAGGGTTACCTGTCTATTTAATTTCACACGCTAAGCTCATTCATTCACAGATATTTACGTAACAGAATTTAAAAAATCGGCCGATTGCGAGTCGAACTCACATACGAGTGGGTTCCGTACCACAGTAAAATATTTAGAAAACACTACATAAACAATTAAATTTTTAATTTTTACTCTATTTTAACAGTGATTGTTTAGCTTCCATCGAGAACGGACGTGTGCAATTCGCGAGCGCGTGCTCTACTTTAGAGTAATTCGCTGGCGTAGCGAAAACGCCGTCATCACGGAAGAGCGAATCGGTTTGTCAAGGCCTCCGCGATGACCTTGTTACTAATTATAGTGTAAACAAGTGCAATTAAGTAAATATATTATAGATAAAGTTTTAACTTACCTTACAATGTGTGCAACAACGGTTAAAATTAAGACTGATTTGGAGAGGCAGTTATATGACTGTTATCTCCGAGAAAAATCAGCGAGAGAAAAGCTGGAAGTCCTTGTTAATGACCTAAAGGTTCAGGTACAAAGCCTCCAGCAACAACTTGAAAACTGCGACCAAGAAAATCAATGCTCCAAGGGTCAAGAACGTTGTGAGTCCAAGAACTTGGCTAAGAGCAACATTAAATTTGCTCAACCCGAAAATGATAACGTTGAGTATTGTACTGACGAGGACGAACTCGCCAAAGAAACTGAGTGGATCAGGGCCAAAAGCAGGAAAAAAAGGAAGCTTAACATCTCTCTTTCTCCTCAACAACAACCTGGAACAAGCGCCCAGCAACAAAAACATGCGAAAGAGCCGCCAGTCAAAAAAGTGCCTCCACCGCCGCCAATCATTATAGAGGGAGTCAAGAATTATCAAACGTTCTACGACTTGCTAACTGAAACTCAACCAGCTGAATCATTCACCGCCAAAATGATGAATGGGGATTGCGTGAAAGTCAACGCAAAAACAGAAAACTCTTATAGAGCAATTGCCAAGATCTTGTCTGAAAAAAGCTACCACTGGCACTCATATGAGAATAAACAGGCTAGACCAATAAGAGTTGTGGTGAAAAAATTACATTCTTCTTGTCAGCCAGATCGCATTAAAGATGATCTTACAACGCAAGGGCTAAAAATAGAAAAGGTTGACAACAAATTGAGCTGGAAGAGTAAAGAACCACTCAATATGTTCGTTTTATCTTTCCATAACGATGAAGATGTCAACAAAATCTATGGCATTAAATACATATTAGGGTGCAAAATTGAAATACACCCACTAAAAAATCCAAAACTTATTCCTCAATGTAAGAGGTGCCAGGCATATGGGCATACCCATAAATACTGTAAAAGGGAGCCAAGGTGTGTGAAATGTACTGGGAAGCATCTCACAGCCGACTGTACCAAATCCCCGCAAGATAAGCCAAAATGCGTCCACTGTGGTCTACCCCACCCTGCAAACTACAGAGGGTGTGAAGTAGCTAAAGAGATGCAACTCATAAAAAACAAAAATATTAAGAAGAAACTTGATGTGACAACGTCGCAACAGTCTCCTACGATTAGACATGAGAAACAAGCACAGAAAGCAAAGATACAAGCAACTCCAAAACCCACACAAGGAACTAATATTTGTTCTTATGCGCAAGCAGCAAAGCGAGGATCTTCGAACCTGGAGGATAAAATCGACCAGATACTAAAGTGCCTCACTACATTTGATAAGAGATTAGAAAAGCTAGAATCCAGCAGCAAAACAGCAGTTTCAAATAATCAAAAATGAATAACACTCTTAAAATAATGGCGTGGAACTCCAATGGGCTCCTCAAACATCAGAATGAGTTACAGGCGGTCCTAGATACAGAAAATATAGACGTGTGTTTGATATCCGAAACGCACTTCACTAAACAATCTTTTATCAAATTTAGAGGATATATGGTGTACAACTCGCTCCACCCTGACAACTCCGCTAGAGGAGGTAGCGCTATCATAATCAAAGAAAATATTAGTCATTACGAGCAGTGCAAGTATGAAGAGCTAGATATCCAAGCTGTGGTAATATCTGTTAAAACCAAATTTTGTCATGTGTCTATAGCTGCTGTATACTGTCCTCCAAGGCACATGATAAGAAAAGAGCGGTATTTACATTTCTTTGAAATGTTAGGTCAAAGATTCATCCTAGGCGGTGATTTTAATGCCAAGCACACGCAATGGGGATCGAGACTTACAACAACAAAAGGAAGGCAGCTTTTAAGTGCAGTTAAAGAAACACATTGTGAAGTTATGAGCACAGGGAAGCCAACATACTGGCCCTCTGACCTCCAGAAAATACCAGATCTTATAGACTTTTTCATATGCAAAAACATATCCGTTAATTACGTTGCTGTGGAGGAAGGTTTTCATATGAACTCTGACCACTCCTCGATAGTACTAAGACTTAGTCAAAAAATTTTACTAAAAGAAAGCCAGATATCCCTGGTTAATAAGTCAACAGACTGGGTAAGTTTTAAACTTGATCTAGATAATATTATCGACCTAAGAACTCCGATAAAAACGCAAGATCAGCTTGACTCAGAAGTAAACAAATATGTTGTTGATATCCAACAATGTGCGTGGAACAATACACCACAAATAAAACGCAAATATAAGGGTTATATCTATCCTAAGGAAATTGTGGATTTACTATCTGAGAAAAGAAAACAAAGAAAGCAGTGGCAGCAAACAAGGTGTCCACGGGAAAAAACACTATTAAATAATCTGACTAAGCGATTAAAGAGAAAAATTATACAATTCGAGGATGAATCCCTAAACACCAACCTTCTGCAGTTAACCAATGACAAATCAACGGATTACTCTCTTTGGAAAGCGACAAGGAACCTAAAAAGGCCAACTAAACAAATACCGCCTATTAGAGATACTGACGGAAAATGGGCTATAAGTAATGACCAAAAAGCGTTAAGGTTTGCTCAACACTTACAAAATACTTTTCAACCCAATGATAACTGTACAGATATACTTGAGTGTGAAAAGTTAGTGCAAAATCAAGAAATTAAGCTTGTGACTCCTAAAGAAGTTATGAGAGAAATTCAAAATAATATTAGTTCAAAAAAATCGCCGGGCTATGACCTCATAACAGGTGAAATTCTTAAACACCTCCCGCGCAAAGCCATAGTAAAGCTGACCAAAATTATCAATGCTGCGTTTATTCTGAAATATGTACCTGAGCTGTGGAAGGTAGCTGAAGTAATTATGATTGCGAAGCCTGGGAAACCGCCCCATGAAGCGTCATCATATAGACCTATTTCCTTGTTGCCAGTGTTATCAAAACTATTTGAAAAACTATTGCTAAAACGATTAAAACCAATAATAGAAGAAAAAGATCTTATCCCAAATCATCAATTTGGTTTCAGAGAAAAACACTCTACAGTAGACCAGGTACACAGAATAACAAACGTCATTGAAAAAACGCTCGAAAACAAGGAAGTCTGCGCCACCGTATTCTTAGATGTCGCGCAAGCTTTTGACAAAGTTTGGCATGATGGCCTAATATTCAAACTTAGATGTATGTTGCCTCCAGAATTTGCAGATATTCTGGAGTCGTATTTAACTAATAGAATGTTTAGAATAAGACAAGAAGATGCATATTCCGAGCTAAAAGCGATAAAAGCTGGGGTACCTCAAGGAAGTGTGCTAGGCCCAATCTTATACTTGTTGTACACATGTGACATCCCAGAGCTAGATAACAACACCATTGCGACCTTTGCTGATGATACTGCTATTATGGCTACTGGATCGAATCACAAAGAAGCAGTAGAAAAAGTTCAACTTGCTGTGAACAAAGTTTATGACTGGACACAAAAATGGAAGATCAAACTGAATGAGTCAAAATCAATTCACGTTGACTTCACAAACAAACAGTGCGACTACCACCCAATCTACATAAACGGTACGCAAGTGCCTTATGCTAATACAGCCAAATATCTTGGCATAACCCTCGACGCTAAGTTGCGATGGAAAGCTCATGTCAAAAAGAAAAGACAGGAACTCGACATACGCTATAAAAGTATGTATTGGTTACTCGGAAGGAAATCCTGTTTATCAATACATAATAAGATTATACTCTATAAGCATATTCTGATGCCAATTTGGACGTATGGTATCCAACTCTGGGGCTGTACTAAACGGAGCAACCTCAAAATAATACAACAATTCCAGAATAAAGTACTCAGGGATGCTGTAAAAGCACCTTGGTACATCAGAAATGACGACCTCCACCGTGACCTTAAAATAGACCTCGTCACCACCATCATTCAAAAATTTGCTGAAGCCCACGAACACAGACTTCACCGACATGTGAATGTTGAGGCAATCCAGCTGTTAGACAACACGGACCTAGTGCGTAGACTAAAGAGAACAAAACCTTTTGAGTTAGTGTAGTGTTTAAAGTTAGTGTATAATAGTGATCATTGCTGTGCTATGCATATAACACATAAACAAAGTGTTTTTATCAATACCAGACTCTAAGAAAGTGCTATGGACTTGTATAAAAGTGCTAAAGGACGCTATTCTTAGTTTTAACAAAATCTTTACCGTATAATAATAAGTTAGAGTTAAATTGCTTATTAGTCTTTTAGGCTAGATTGTAATCATTTATTAAGAAATCTGTTCTTAATAATAAGGAAAAAAAAAAAAAAAAAAAAAAAAAATTTTAACAAGCTTTTATTATTATTTGTTATTATAGCGACTGCAGTTATACATACTCTGTGATAGTTTCAAATTTACCTATCACGGTTTATGAGATACTGCCCGCTGACAGAGAAACTGACAACGGAAGGCACCTTTCTTGTACCTACGGAACCATAAAAAAGACTGCATATTTTCAATAAAAACCGACAGGATTATAAATATAGATACGATATCAGCCGAAAAGTCCAAACACGAGTCGCAACAAATCCAGATACCGCCGAACTGTAAACACATTATGCACACAACTCCATTGTGGATTTCAGGGGGATTTTCACTGTCACAATCAACAAAGCCCCAGTTTTCGATGAGATATGTCTGTGTAATGTGGACAGGGACCGAATGCGGAGCCTGACATCTGGAAACCCTTAGGGAGCATTAGAATGTGTGGAGATCTTCGTCTTCATAGATCATTGTACTGTTTAGACCATTGTGATTAATGAGTTTGGTTAAACAGTCGCTATAGATAAGCTGTTTTGGGTTCCCGATTAACCTTTTAAATTCAAAAGTGCCTGTATACCTAAGGTCAATTGTAATAAATGTTTTGACTTTGACTCATGGTAAAACGTAGGTTCGAATCTGTAAGTAACGTTAAAAAAGTCGAGAGGTTCTAATTTTCTATTATATCTTACATACAATACCTAAAGCTTAAAGTTTTTTGTTTGTTTAAACTTGCGTAGGTATCTCTGGAACTGTCAGGTGAATTTCAAAAAATATTTTTGTTTATGTTGATAGCTAGATTCATGAGGAATAGTATAGGCTTTATCCTATCACGCTACGACGCTCGGGAGTGGAACTGTAACCAAAGACGTAACTGATTGCGGTTGAAACCGTGGGTGTATAGTCTATAATAATACTAGCCTATAATTGTCACTGCAGGACAAAGGCCTCTTCTCATACAGAGAAGGCACCCAAGTCGGCCTTTGTACTTTTTTGTTGCATAAAGTTTAAATATAAAATAAATAAATAAGGCACGAGCATTGTTCAGAACCATAATTGTGTCCAGTGTAAATACTTTTTGGTAATTACACAGAAAAAGAAATATGTCAAAGTCTGATTAGTTATGTTGTCAAGAGAAAATTTTATAGATCAAAATTGTCATGTGTCTTTGTAATGAATAAAACAGTTTTTAGTTCAAATTAATCATCTTATTTATTACACTCGCTCACATGAGAAACAAGCATTGATCACCACACTTGCTCAAAGAGGAGTCTTGTTCTAGTAGGTCGGAAACTCCGAGTATTAACATTCAACTTTACGTTAAAACCGATAGTCAATTCCGGTAAATATTTGTAATTTTGCAGTTTGAATTTCAATACTGTACCTTCTAGGTAGTAATATCAAAATTCCTGTTGAAACTGATAGAATAGCTATCACAGCATTCTGAACCGTTCCCTCTACGGCAGCGAATCACAAAAGCTACTTGCCTGACTTACGGTATAATTATCTCGGGTTTCTCAGCATCATAACATATGTAGGTAAGTACCTTGGCTCACTGGAAGTTGAAACTTTGAGAGTACTTTGGTGACTGAAAGAGCTACTTAGAAGAGCTATCAATCTCTCGGTGCATTTATTATTAGATACTGCCCGCGACTTCGTCTGCGTAGCGCAACGCAACTAATTTTTCTACGATTAAACTGCGGGATGCGTTATTATGATAGACTAATTTCTATATGTGTGCCAATTTTTTTCAGTTAATTCCGATCAGCCGTTTAAGCGACAAAGAGTAACAAACATCCATACATCCATCCATCCATATTGTAAGAAGGATAGGACAGTAGCATTATCCTTCTGTAAATCTAGTAATCCATTGGATTCCAAGTTAGAATTTTTTTTGTTCTCTTTAAATCCATCTACAAAAGATCGAATTACAGTAAGAATGAATGATGAGAAGGATAACCATCACTTAGCAATAAGCAGATTTCAGTGAAATACAGATAGAAAGACACGTTCAATAATTCTGTTTACTGTAAAAGACAAAATACAAGACGAAGATATCAGGAGTTGATACAAAATTCGTAGCAACAGCGAAGATTCTGTTAACCTCATTAAGCGTCATGTACGTACAGCCGCAGCGTCTGTCAGAATTTTGTACATAAGTATACATATAATGTATATAGCAGACGTTATGTATAGTTGATGTATTATTAAATATCTGGTACAACACAAGTTTGTAGCGCCGCCGTCGCACGTACTACTCGTAAGTACGGGATGGGATACTGTGTTCAGTGTGCAGGGGTGTGCCGAAATAGTTTGTAAAGAATTACAAAATATGAAGGTACTGAGATAGACGTAGAGGAGTTGCTGAGCAGACTCAAGTGCCATTTATTTAAATAGCATGTCAAAATTTTCGCATGCAGTAAATACTACTATTCTACTTAATACCTATTATAAAGTTGAAGGATTTTTTGTTTTTTAGGAATGCGCTTATCTCCGGAATTACTGGTCCAATTCTGTAATTCATTTCGCTATTCTAATAGGAAGCTACGTGATCACTGAGTGCTATAGAAACTATATTTAATTTAAAAAAAAAATAGTAATCCTTGTTAAAAGTCATGCGGAGTTACGGGAAAAAGCTAGTACTAGATAAAACAGAAAAACTATCAGCTGTTTTGTTACAATAGCTTGGAATCAGAAATGTTATTTATGATGATTTTTTTCATGTGACATTATTAGATATTGTGTTTTAATAAACATACATTGTCGTTTTGACCTCTGCAAATGTTGTGTTGAAAAAGTTAGAGATCGGTTCATGATCGAATTATAGCAACAGGTGGAATTCGGACTCTCGACCGGTCCATCGTCTCGCCTTCGGAATTAAGTCGATGCTTGAGCCGACTATGAAGTATGTATATTAAAACAATTAAGTTTAAATCTGCGCTATGTCATGATTTTTGTTATCAATGCAATACATCCAAAACGCCAATTCTACTAATTAAATACATTAAAAATCTAGTCGCAATTCCATCTGAATCAATGTTAAAATAAAAGCTTGTAAAAAAAATAAGGTATAAAAAGGCATTTTTGGTAGATCAAGACTGATATTAGATTGTGATCGTTCCTGAAAGTTAGCAGAATTGCCTCCCAGACACATACGCGTCATTTATATGTATTATCGAATTTAATATATTTTTTTGGTACTTATCTACCTAAGTAACTACAATAGTAAAAAAAAATCGTAATTACTCTACTCATTTTAGCGATGCGCCAGCCCTAAGTCAGTACACAGCCGAGCGTACATGCATAAGTACGGCGCTACTGGCATAATCACCTGTTCTCTCAATTTCAGTTACTGACAGTGTAAACCCGAGTAAACAAACCATATCATCATCAAACGTAGGCTTCAATAACAAAGCACTTTGCTTCTAAGCTAGATAGAAAACACATTTCACGACACGGTTGGCGCAGTGGCTCTGTGATCGGCCGCTGCGGTGCGAGTTGAGAGTTCGATCTCTGCATGGAACAAATACTGGTGTGGCTGTTTGTCTAAATGACTTGACACGATACAGAAGAAAGTCCTAGTGATGGCGGAGATTTTTTTTAATAAAGAAAGAGGAATAAAGTACTCGATTAATTAAATAGTAGTCGATTTCTAGTGTAAAAAATTGAAAAAAAGTGTAAAATTGTATGGTTGGAGGACCCTTTTTAGAAATGTAGTAAAACAAAGAAAGAGAGGTCTTCTAAAGGCATTTTTTCTTTACGTGACGAATTCTGCTAGTAAACTCCTACCACAAGCCGCGTTAAGGAACTTTGTTCCAAAAATAACCACATTTAATAATTCTGCGACCTGACAGCCCTGAGCTAAGTACATAGTGTCGGGTGTATGTACTTATGTAGGTGTAACGCCGCCGACAGAATCACCTGGTCTCGCAATTTTACGACCAGCCCGTCGCTTCCACCGCCTTTCACGAGCGTAGTGGTGTGGCCAAATTTATCGATATCCGGGATCGGGGAATTTTATTTAATATTTTACAGAATTCGATATTCGCAGTGATTTTAAGGAAATAATTGTAAAAAAATGAAGAATGTGTGCTGTGTGAGATAATGTATTTGCAATTAAAAAAAAATAGAATAATATATAATTAAGAATAATTATCATCCAACTATGGTAGAATACGAAGGAGATGGCGAGACGGCTTAGACGGCTTCCTTAACATTGCAAAGATGTAGCGCAAAGTCGTGACCGATGGAAGGAATTGAGGCCTTTGACCAGCAGTGGGACACTATGGGCTAATTATGACAACAATAAATAAAAAACTAAAGTAAACTTGTTCATAAAGTCTTAAAAAATAAACTTGTACATAAGCAATCCGTAAAACTAACATCAACTTATACAAAACGCTAATCAACAAAAAATCAATTTCAATTCTATCGACAATCGATAACACTATACATAATTACGACCTCATCCCTCAACTTCAAGTGTACTCGGGCCTGTGTCCCGGGCGCGCGGCGGCGATGGAATTAAATCGCACGCACGACACTTCCGCCCCCGCCCCGTCTCGTCGCCACCCCCCTCATGGCGCTGTTGCTCCCGTCGCTGGCAGGGTTGGCACTTGATAGGAATAATTTATTATTTATTTTGGAGTTGATTTTGTTGGCATACCTTTTTTGACTTAAAATTTTGGTTTTAGAAAACTGAGCCTCGGGCAAAATAAAGGATTTAAATATAACATACGTCTTTTTTAAAAATGACATAAGATTGACCCACGTGACATATTATGTCTACTCTAAATAATATTTATCAAGAAAAGAAACAGACAGTAAAAAAGTATAAATAAATTAGGAGCCTCTTGTAAATTGAGCAACAAAATATATATTTTGTTGCTCAATTTACAAGTATATATATTTAATGTAATATATATTTAACTTTAAAAACTTACGTTTGACAACCCTGTTCGCCGAGGGCAAACCACGCGGGGACTCAAGTCGAGGTGACTGATGCTCGAGGCACATGTGTACACGGCCGCGTCACTTAGCTTACGTCATCTTATTACCTACACACTCCGTGCTACACACCGCCTTAGTTTTTCCTAATACGTATTGGTAACCCCTTTGGCGTTCTGCGCGCCTGGTACTTTT
The DNA here is from genome assembly GCA_949774945.1 of Hoplodrina ambigua. Classification (NCBI taxonomy): domain Eukaryota; kingdom Metazoa; phylum Arthropoda; class Insecta; order Lepidoptera; family Noctuidae; genus Hoplodrina; species Hoplodrina ambigua. The sequence continues at coordinate 3,829,709 of OX458986.1, read as the reverse complement.
GATTAGAAACTGTAAGTATTGTAGGTATATTGGGCATTAGAAAAAAAGAATCGCTGTTTGATGTTTGTTGAGAGTTGAGAGAGAGCGATGTGGTGGCGCGTGCTGCTTCTGTCTTACAATGTTTTTTTTCACAATCATCGTTTTAGCTTTGCCCTTTGTCTTAAATGTGGTAATTATTACCAACTTTATTTAATCTTTGATTAGTAAGTATTATCTATACTTAAGCGGTTTATTTCGGTTCGTGTTTTAATAAAAATTCGGACGTTCTTCCAAAGCTAGTATTTTAAAATACGCGCAGTTTTTCTTTTCTTAACTTTGATTGTGTAATTTGCCATTTCAAATATTTAATGTTATACTAGGTATTATTTTTTCCTAATAAGTCGGTTCGATTTCATTTTATTTATTTGGGTTTAACGCTCGCGCTATCTGTGGCGCACTAAAGCGTCATGAATGGTTCTAAAATTAAAATAAACGCGGTGAAATAAAAAAAAAACACAAATAGGTACGTAAATTAAATTCATTTTCTTTGTACTAAGTAAATATAACCTTTCTTCTAACCAAGAACAATAACTATCTTAACACCTGCCGATTTTTCTATAAAAATCTATAATCAAAAAGTAAGCACGAGCGGAGGTTAGCTGTCAATCCCTAGCACAAGGTGGTGGGGTGACATCTAGGGTTGCCACCTTTTTTTTGAAGAAATATAGTATTTTTCTCAAAACCTTGCCAAAATATAGTACTTTTGGGAAATTTTGGAAAAAAAAAAAACGGGCGAAGTTAACGTTGACGAATTGACAATCAACATCAACAATGTCAGAGTAACAGACAGAACCACAGAATAGAAACAGAAATGACACTTCGTTGCATAGCCGTAACTAGGCTTCGTGAGTGCGTTTCGTTCTAAAATTCACAACGTGTCACTACGGGTACGTTCCAATTTAGACGATGTTTATACAAAAAAGTGCAGCAGTGGAGTTAGCAATGTAAATATAGTATTTTTCGTACTATATTATATTTCTATAATATATAGTACAATTGACCGCAATATAGTACGATACTATATAATATAGTACAGGTGGCAACCCTATGACATCTAACCTCATGCTCACTTTACCTAAAGTCACTGAGGGAGCAATACAATAATCCGGCAGATAGTACTAGGACTATAGGATAGTAGGTACTGATTACCATCATACGATTTGCTTAGATTCACACATTGACCGATTTGTAATCAGCATAGGTACTATCATAATAATTTTGCCACCATGCGAATAGTATGACCTACTAAATAAAACACGATAAGATATTCGAACGAATTCGTTGTGTACAATATGACGTGATCACGTGAATAACAAGATGATGGGAACTGGTTGTGCAACTTATTCCAAAGAGGCTAAACGCGAATTTTGAAAATCGCGCTCCTTAACTTCATGTGCGCCTGGTACATTTTTGAAAATAAATGTTTGGTACCGAAAGAATAATCATGAGTACACACGATTTCAAAATGAATTCTTTGTCATTCCATTGTATTCTTTTTTTTTTGTAGAACTTCTATTTGTTTTTTTACTTAAATCTATTCCTTTTCTCAACTCAATGAAAAAGGAGCAAAATAACCAACATAGCCCATGAAAAAATCCTTACATAAAAAATATCAGTGGTTTCTCAGTATTTTCTCCAGTAACCGTAGATAATAAACGTTGCTTGCTTACAGGATCACTAATTCAATAGTCTATGAGAAGCGCGGGACGTGCCTTATCGATAGTATCGATACGTGTCGATGTTGAAGGCACAACACCGGTTCGAACCTTATTAGGATGATTAGTGTTGTGCTTGATGCAGGTACGGATAGCGTCATCAACGTGTATTTTAATGCGTGATGAAACTGCTATCTGTACGTTCAGTTATTTAGTTTTTTACCCGACCTTGCCCAGTTATTGTTTAATTTTGTATTTTGCGTGGGAAACTGGCTTGTTTTAAAAAATCGGCCAAGTGCGAGTCGGACTCGTACACGTGGATTCCGTACCACCGTACAATATTCAACACTTCATAAACGTTTTTGTATGGAATCCTTCTTTATATTTTAAACTCTGTTAAATGATTAGTTGTTGTTAAAGCGGCAACTCTGTGAAAATGTCAATGCTCTATCTATTACGGTTCATGAGATTCAGCCTGCTGACGGACAGACGGACGGACAGCGGAGGCTTAGGGGTTCGACAGAGGGTTCCTTTAACTCTAAAAAACAACACGGCAGATTAATATCACGCGTGTAATCTCCGATGGGTTTAGCAGAAGTGTACCCATTAGTATACCCACATTTCGCCAGTTATGTTTAAGTTCTATGTAATAGAGGGCGAGCCTATTCCCATCAATCGGGCACAAATCCAGACTCCGAGGATTCTACTGAGAAATTCCTGATGGAAACCCCAATCATATTTTGCCAGACCTGGGAATCGGACTCAAGACTCTCGCTTTGCGTAGCCAGAAATAGCAATAATAAAAGCTGTAAATTCGTTGCTTGTGTTTCAATACTGTCTGATTTTCTTTGTTCACATGCACTCTAGATATTTATCAATCGACTAATAGCGATTGAAAACCGTTAAAAATGCTTTAGTTTCCAGTGGCACACACAGTGAATATAAACTGTTAAAGCTACTGGAGCGTGTATATCTGACGTTTTGCCGCGCTGTTAAACGTCAGAGTATCGGCACGGTGGACTATTGTCAGTGTTCCGGTCAGGGCTGGCCTGAACGAATTTTTTTATTAGGTGCAATTGAAAATGTTATAATCAAGACAAATAATATAAATGGAGGGTTTTCGGCACATGGGGACCCCCAAAAGTTGTCATTTTTAGGCGGTCATTAAATAAAAAAATCATCAGCTGTTCGTATTCATTTTGACAGTTGGTGTCGCACTTTTTGTAAATATATATTTTTTTTATAACCTACTCTTAAACCCTCAGGATTCAGGATGTCCCTGTGTTATTTCAATAATTCGTCATCATTAAAAATATTAAGAAGTTGATGTAGTGCTGAAAGAAATAAAAAAATGAATCGTTAGTAGAATTTATCAATTAACAATGCTAACAGTGAATATATTTGCACACCATGTTTTTCAGAATAATTATGCTAAAACAAAATTAATTATAACAATATAATGTATGGTGTTCTACCAAGTAAACATTTTTGATTTGATTTGAAAATCGAGAAATGTTCGAATATGAGGTGCACCAGATTGTTAAAATTACAAAAAGAAACTAAAGTTATTGCTATTCTCACAAGTGGGCTTAAAACTTCTGTCATATCACAGATTACTGAATAGTTACTACGTAACAGATACTTCACTCAGTACAAAATTTCCAATACCTATTACGATAATTGCCTACTCCCTCGCGTCAACAACCACTGTATGCTAAAAGGCGCCTAAATGCTCAAGCGTATAGCAGTGATTGCTTCGCACCGCGCGATTCCACAGTAATCGCAGGGCTGCGTCTTCGATAAAATTAAATTAACATAACTTTTTATCTATGTTATTGAGAACTGTGAATATGTTCTGACTTTTACGTGGCAGTTAAAAATTTTATCATTTTTAAAATATTTAACCAACTTAACAAAAAGGAGGTGATCAGACATACAGGCCAAACTGAGAAGTTTGACTTGTATGGTTTGTAGGTAGGTATGTATGTTTGTGCGCGATAATCTCGCGTTTGGGTAAACCCATATCGATGCGGTTTTCAGGAAAGGATTTGTTACCTTTAGGAGAACGTTTTAAAATAAGTATAATACTTCTTAGTTTGATGATGATCTTCGGAGATGTTCACTAGAAATGAAAAAAAAAAAGCCTTAAAAAAAGAGAACCGACTTCAAATAAAGCACTAAGCCGTAAGAAATAATTTGTTTTTTTTTTTATGTTAGTGCTAACAGCTTGTATTACGAATCGAAAAAGCACCGACATCAAAGAAGAAATTATTTCTTACGTTTTATTGTTTTGAAGCCAGTTCTCTTTTTTAAAGTTTGTTTTATTATATTTGTAAGTTTGTTTTGTTTTATATATTGGTGCTGGCTGCTAGATAAAACATAATAACACGGCATCGTACTACGCGTACGAACGAACAGCACTATTAAAATTGAACGGCGTGCGCGCGCTTCGCTTGCGAAAACCGCACTGAATTTGATCCGCCGGCGGACCGAGACCGCTCGGCTGAGCGGTAGGCACTTATAGCGCGCAAGTACATGGAGTGACGGAGGCCTGGTCATATTCACCAGTTGCGATATCGCGCCAACCCTAGGGATGCTTCACTCGCCGGATGGTCCCGGCTGTTTACGCCCCGAGCGTCCTACCCAGTACCCCCACCCATCCTTGGTCCCCTGGTAGTTTTTATGTTCTTTTATTACGTCACGTTCTCGTTTGCTCCCGCTTACCAGTTTTCCCGTCTTTGTTAATTGTGGCTGTCTTCGTCTTTACTGTTTTTCCTTCTTAGTACTAGGGGGCCTCTTTTTTTTCGTTAAATTGTAATAAGTATTGCCTTTTTGTTAGTTAATGTTACTTGCTGGGGTTTGAATACTTAATAAAAGAGTTAATAATTTATTAAACTATTTTTGGTCAAGCCCAGTTTCTGTCCTTCGATTTTATTTTGTTATTTTTTGACTGAAATTCTTTCAAATAAATTTTTGATAACAAGCAGGTGGCAATTGTTCAGCGGAAGGCATCGTTTTACTGTACTGAGTCGAAATATTTTATTTTCGTATTGTACCATAGTGAAATGATAGCTAATAAATAACGGTTCAAAGAATAACTAGTTTTTAAAAGGAGTGTTATTTTGATTTTATGGGAATGCAGAGAAAGATTTATTTCGCACTAGCAACCCGCCCCGGCTTCGCACGGATGCAATGTAGCTGAATATCTATACGTATAACTCCTTGGTCTTTAATCACTCTGTCTATTAATGAAAACTGCATTAAAATCCGTGGCGTAGTTTAAATGATCTAAGCGTACAAACGAGACGGCGCGGGAAGAAACTTTGTTTGAAACTGTGTAGAGAAGTTTTTCTGACTTCCAAAGTGGCCAGTCGGGATCAATTAAAATTAGGTCAGCTAAAGCGCGAACAACATTTCTTTTTTCAGGCATTTTTGCAGAACTAAGCTCTCATAAAAATACAAAGCACGGAACACAGTAACACCGGGACACCATAAACGTAACCGCAATATATCCCACAGCCCACAATACGTCGGTTATATTTTTACGGCTGCGAACTTGCCTCGGGCATGCGGTCGGCATGATGCGGGAGTTGCGCGTCGACGTATATACTATAGGTACTTGTATAGGCAAACGCTTCCCTTTGTGTGAAACCCTGGTACCCATGCGTATTATTATTAGGAGACAGAGGTTGGAAATTCTAAATGGTGTTGCTAGTTTTCATGTTATTGTGATGTATGGGCGCTTGTTATTGTTGAGAGGTTTAGCAGGTGCTTATGAATGAATAATTAATAAGACTGCGTGCTTCATTATGCTTTTGATATTCCGCATGAAGTGTCTTAAAAAGGGCGTTATAGACTTTTAGCCAATTGACTAGTGCTTGCATTTACTTGTCTTTTGTCATCACGAATTGATAAAAGTAAGTAGGTACCCAATCTCACTGTCCCGAAAATATAGTACCTACTACTTAATTATGTATTGTTGTCTTAATATAGTACCTACTACTTTATTATGCTATTAGTACCGATAAGATAATATCGAGTACCATCAAAATTCCCTAAGTACGTCTTGATAGCAACTTATACATTTTTGCATTTCCAAGATTTAATTAATATGTTATTTCTCCGCCTCCAAAGGCGGTCGAAACCTAAAAAAAGATTTATAATTTAACCGCATCTAGGCATCAAGTTCTCAAGCCGGGTCGCACTCATTCAACCCTCGACTGCTAATCCGGGTCACAGTGACACTTGACAGGTAAAAATCGTCTCTCAACAATGGAAGGGACCCGATACTTTATGAGGGTTACTTATGAGTGCTTTCTGCCCGGTTTCGGTGCACCCTGAGATTCTGAATGTGACTTTGACTTTACTTTAGATTTTTTTTTTGTAAATGGCTGGCTGAGGACGAACTTTTTAAAGTAGTCCATTATCCTAGAATGATATTATGTTTTAAGCAGATTTTAAGATTTTAAAAATCCTGTACTTCTCAGAATACTTACATGAGTGCCACGAATTCAATAATATAATCTTTCATTTCATTCCTCAATTCCATTGTCTACAAATCTACAGTCCCCAGTCCCCACACAACCCGCTGCAAGTTTTATGCTCATTCAGTAAGATTTCATCTCAGCGCCTCGAGACGCCTGCACGTACAATTTGACAGAAGCAAGTTTTAATATTTCAAATCGGACACACGTTCCGGGCATGTGAGAAGTGCCGGGCACAATAGCGCACAGCGGACGCGTTGGGACGTCGCGGGAGATGTGCGGGCCCGGTTACGGATACAACGGATACAGCCACCCCATCACTTATCTTACGGTCGTAAAATACGGCGGCGGTTCGGCGAGCGGCGGACCGATAATAGGGATTTGTAGTAACGTTTACCCCTCATTGGGTCTGGCGATGTTGGAGATATTAAAGTTCAGGGAGCGGATCTGAGCTGCTTAATTGCCTTTCACGCGCGTAGGCAGAATGATTTAAACAATGTTTTTTTTTTTGCTTTTGTGGCTGATGATCTGTGTGTCATTTACTAGGAATAGATTCTTTTTGCCAGCTATCATCATCATAATCATCTTCCTGCCTTTGTCCCATGTTACTTGGGGTCGGCGCAATACGTTTTTCTTCTCCACACTGTCCTGTCAGCCGTCATGCAATCACTGTATTCTTTTTGCCAGCTATATTGGTATGAATACTCTTAGAACTTGTTTTACCACCACCTCCTCTCATCATTAGATCATTTCCCGTTTTCAAAACGTTCAAAATGTAGCCGCAATCTCATCTCAGGTACAATAACAGTCTAAACCTTGTCAAAAATGTACGTAAATAAGAGGTATTTTAACAGATCGAGACGGAGATAAAAGTGCTAACGTTCCTAACAATACGAGAATTATTGTTGTGGAATTTATTGGATGCTGGTGGGTGACACAGGCCCTAAGGCCCTTTCCACGGCATGGTTGCCGTTTGCCGTGTAAAATAGAAATGTGTGCATGCGGTCAAGGCACGGTTGCCGTGCCATGTGAAAGCTGTCATTGTAGTTCATACATTTCTACACGGCATGACAATAGTGCCGTGACCGTATGTATGTGAAAAGGGTGTGTGAGTCTTAAGTTATCTGATACTCTAAGATATTTCTGTAAATTGTTCTTAATAATAGCAGGCAGGTTTGAGAGTAGGTGATAACGTCAGCTGAGTTGAGTTGATAACAGCGGGAGCCGACGTACCTACCTCTTTCTGCTCGTTTACGTCTAACTAGCTACTCGCCGGGCTTTGCACGGATTAGATTCATAAACCGTCCTTTTGAATCACCCCATGTATTGATGAAAACCGCATTAAAAACCGTTGCGCAGTTTAAAAGATCTAAGCGTACAGACGGCGGGAAGCGTCTTTATACTATGTGAGGATTTAACTGCTCCTACATCTAAATAACGCATTCAACTATTCAGCTACACACCAAGCAGAGCATCCCACACAATTTACTAAGCCCTTTAGCAGCCGTAGTCAATTACTGCTAATCAAACCAAGCGTACTTACGTCATTACGCTCGTCGCTTCGTCCGTTGTCCGGCAGTCGACATTTTCGGCACATACGTAAACCGGTAGCAGTCGAGGGGTTGGCCCGGTTCGCCGCAAATAGTGGTGTCCTGATTTTAATGGGGCGTTAGTGATGTGACTATTTTGAACGTCCCGGCCCTGTAGTGTAAGGATTCCGGGGTGATATTAGTGTGGGGTCGTGATTTTTAATTTTGTTGTAGGTTTTTTTACCAAGCCTAGGTTTGATTCTAAGCCAGGTTAATCAATTTACTGCATCATAAAGTAAGCGAGCAATAATTTATTTTCCCGCGGGACTTACATTTTTTTAAATCAAGTCAATTCAAAATTGATAAAACTTAAAAATGATTCGTAAAACAATGAAAAATATGGCACAAAATATAAAAAAATATTTTATATAAAATATTTTCTTTAGCAAAAAATTAGTTATTTAATAACTAAGTTCCGAGAGCAATACTACATCGGAATGCAAACTAATCGCGGAATACCAATCGCCTTGAATGGAATTGTCGCAAAGCCATTTGAGCGGTGGCTGCAAAACATTGTTCTATGACGACCAAAAAGCAAGCTATTGATCATGGCTTAGAGCGACCAGAGTTAGTAATTTGGGAATCGAATGTCTTGAAATTCTGATAAGCTAAAGCACTTGAAGCTTATGAAAGTTGGGTTCTGTTAAAATGCTTGCAGGCTTCAAAAAAAAAACAGTTTTTAATGTCGAAATTACAGATTTTTACTAAATGTTATATCATACAATAAATTATATTTTTGTGTACATTTGTTTCGGCTAACTCCGGGACGGCTGGATCGATTTTGACTGGGCTTTTGCTGGCAAGCTGATGAAAAAAAACAGGGGTTCTGCAAAAAACCAAAAAAAAAACGACACTGAAAACCAAAATTCACGCGGATGAAGTTTCGGCCATAAGCTAGAAATAAATAATTTTAAATCTATCATCCACTTCCCAATTGCTTTTAACTTTCAGAAAGTACAATTCATCCCATCCATTTGATCTACAAACGAAACACAGCCACATAAAGGTCCAACAATGACGCAATTCTTTTTCCACAAACGTCAAACTAAAACCACAGAAAATACTAATAAGCTAGCAACTAATTCTGCAAGAATACCAACAGCGCTGGTCAAAATTAAACAACATTTTATCAAACAATTTAACACCACGTAATTACCCTGGCCCCTGGTCCCCTGGCCCCTAGTCCCCTGGCCCCTAGTCCCCTGGCCCCCTGGTCCCCTGGTCGGCCGGCTGTCTCTGCAAACTAGATGAAAGTGTCCCAGCGCAAACAAACCGGGCGAGGCGACAATCGAGAGCTGCGGGTCGCTAACAGTTAAGAGGTCTTTTAGGACCCTCGTTTTCTAAAATATACGAGAACACTGGTTGAGACGTGTCTGACTTTCTTGTGGTCAGGGGTACACAACAGTACGACGCCGTTAATGTACCATATTGATTTTAGGTCATATTAAGGTCTGTAGAATCAATGTGTGTTGCTCGTGATTTTTAGCGTTTCAAATTCGAGGGTGCCAACGTGACCCAATTGCTAAGCCTCCGCTGTCCGTCCGTCTGTTTGTCAGCGGGCTGTAGCTCATGTGGGCTCATGAATCGTAATAGGTATAGAGCTGATTCGGAACTTGGCCGGTTTTTGTGTTATTGTATGTTATGTTATAATCAAAGAAAACTGACACAAGAATGCCAAGTTTAACATCTTATTGTGTTCCGTTTATTTTCAACTCAGTAGTGATAGAAATAATCACTGTCAACAGAATGGCAAAAAGCCGCCATCTTGAATCATTCAAATACTCCCGTGAAAGCCCAAAATATTTTAACCGTATTTCTTCCAGTAAATGTTGACATTATGCATTATACAGAGGGAATAGGGATATTAAAGTTATAGCACAATATGCCGGACCCCCCACCACACCAAACGCCGACTATGATCGAGTGGATGGCAATCGGTAAGACTTTTATTTAATTTTGCGACCCTCCCTTGCATTGCCTGACGTCAACGGAATATGTTTGTGCTCCATTTATTTGGCCATGTGGCATGAAATTATAACTCGCCAATCTTGAATAGCGTGACTATATTAACCCTTAGTATGCAACAGTCTCCTACAGTATACCATTGTTTCAGATCGGTTCAGATTTGTCCAGGGTTCCGTTAAAGATTTGGGGAATATTGTTTTCGGAACGACAAAAGACCGTGCTAGTATAGTTGTTTATAATTGTCTATTTATTCTACTTTGCAATGCCTGCAAAATACCACTTCTTTCTTTATTGTGTGGGCATTAAGGTCTTACAATCACACACCTAGTGTCAGAGTTTCTAAAAGACCACAAGTTGTTAGGACCTACTAGTCCATTAAGGCCATTTATTTTCATGCACACTTGGTACCTATGCAAAATCATTTTTTGAGTTTGATATTTGGCCCAAAAAGAAAAGTCCATCCCAAATCATGACGGTTCCAACATCCGTAGAGAATACGTCACGCTCGATAGCCCAGCTTTGCTCCGACATAACCCGGCTACGTAATTACTATTCGTTTGCCGGCGGGCTATTTACCAAAGGCACTCGTTCATAGCCCCACGCGCAGTGCAAGCCCGACTCGGATCGTCGATCTGTGAGTACATACTATATAGTATATAGGTATAGTGTTTTGGCGTCGTCGGTAGCGCGTCGTGTGGATCGTGGATCAAGTGTCGGCGGGAATCTTAGGGAGCGGTAGGGTTGACAATGTCGTTGGAGGTAATATTTCTTTCTATGATTTTTTTTGGTGCAAACAGTGTCCTATTACCTAATACATTTTTCCTTTTACTTATTCCTAAAAAGAGGCAGGTAATGCAGAGCACCCACCGTAGAAGCCAACATCCCTAAAAGCTAGAATTACCACCAGAAAAGCGTCGGCAATGAAGCTCGACAAGTCCAGGAAAAACTATACAACAATCTTGAATCCCGCAACGCTATTTTGTCCTCGGTTGTTCTTCTCTGATTAATTTATCAGAGAAGAACAACTGAGGACAAAATACATAATTTCCAATTTTAAACATAAGTTCCACTGCTCCATTTCCTTTTTCTTACAAATATCTTTTTTAAATAATACTTAAACTAGTTAAAATAAAAATACCATCTTGCATTTGCCAACCCTGCATACTTATCTGCAGTGCTATTCTCTAAGCATACAGCCTTGCGCGCAGCGCTGTCTCAGCGACGAATCAACAGAATGGTATTCACTAAGTTGCTAGTAACTACACTAGCGCTCAAGGCTGCGACGGCTGTGAGTTGAACTACTCACGGAGGGCTTGGGAGGGCCGATTTGACAGTTCTTCATACATTTTGGTATTCTCTAAGAAAAAACAGCGTCGACGACGCTCACAGCCTCGCCTACAGCCTCGATTTCATCTGTCAAATCCAAAAGCTACGATTTCTGCGCGTATCTCTCAATATATTTGTTTTATTCTAAGGATTTAGTTAGTTCAATTAAAGTTTTATAAGTTTTTAACGTTTAATTAATTGAAAAAACGGCAGCTCGGTGTATTGTAAAGCTACATTTATAAGAAGAAGCAAAGAAAAGTGATGTGGTAGAGAAAGCTCGACAGGCGAAACAACTAAGAAAGTTTAAAACAATATCGTGTGATCGTGATTTCATTGATATTTAAAGACTTTCTGTGGATTAAATAAATATTTTGCTAAGTAATTTAGCTCCTTATTTACGTCCGTCGTTCGTTCCAGCAGTAATAACCAACCAACCAAGGCTAAAGGTTTGTTTACAGTTTATAATTCTAAGTTTAAATGAGTTATGGTGAGTAACCATACACCAACAAAAGCTTAATGAATTCATGATGTTTCAGATAATAAGTACCTAGTTACTTTTTTAATGTAAGTAAAGGTACTTATGGTACTACTAAAAAATCAAATATATCTTTATGCTTATTTCAGATTAATGATGCCGATCTAAACATCTTGCATGTGGATGTGACTTTTGGGGGTGCAACACATGATAGTTTTGTTTTTTTAAACACACAAGGTTAAGGAGATATTGATAAATCTCAACAATGATGGAGAAATAGTATACTTAGGTACTTGGTAAGTTTCTATTTACCTAGTAAACAATGGTCATTTTATCACAACTCAGGATTGTACTAAATTACTGCTTTATTCAATGATTTCAGGTGACTCAGGATATCCTTAAAGGCCTTATTTAATAACTTCCACTAGTAACCCAGAAGCTGGAACTCTAGAGAGCCATAACAATGATTTACACAGCAGTGCATTACAATTGGAATAGGTACTGAAAGGGTGAATCAGGTGTTTACTGGTACACAGGGTGTTGGATGACTTAGTGAGCGGGCAGATAAGTAGGCGAGATTTAGTTAATCAATTATGGCGAGTATGTCATGTATGCTTTCCCTTGTATTTCAGAAGTGGAAAACATGTTTAGATAGGATATAGTCACCATAATTGATTAGACGATCATGGATTTTCATTAAATAGGAATTTCTGAAAGAGTTTAATTAGGCACTTATTGAATGTTTAGTTATTTGCAGTCAGAGATAAATCAGTATTCAATTTTTAGTTAGTTTAACAATGTATTATTTCATATTGTTTAAGGTGTTTATTATTATTGTTTTATTTATATTCAACCTGTTTCTAATTTTTCATTTTTCTTACTAATGATGTTATATTTGTGTGTGTGGGCATGTGTTTACAGAATCAGACAATGAGAAATAAAGAAAAACAGTAATGTGGTTTGTTTTTTATTTATATACATAAGTAAAAGTCAATCTTATTGATTTATTGACCAATTTTGCACTGACACTTGACACTCACTACTGGCAAGTCATAGCCGAGCAAAAGATATAAATTAATTTATGACTAATCACATGAAGCACTAGACAAAGTCAAAATTAAATCAAAATCTTGCATTGTTTTAAACAGTACTTGAAATCATCATTTCCTAACATCTATCTAATAATTCTATGGTAGATCCATGTCAGAGGCATTTAACTCCTTCGTCTGATAGATGCACATAAATCCTGCAGTGTTTGGGTCTGCCTTGACCATGACTCCCTTATTTCTTCAAAAATGTCTAACATCTGCTGGTTTTCAACACACAACATCGTAAAAGCAACCAAAGTTTTTCAGCTTGAATACTCATGTCAAGTAGTTTAAAAAAAAACAGCGTCGGTAATGAATCATTGTAAAGCACCCAAAATTTTTAAAGTTGAATATTATCAATAACAAGTGGTTTTGTATACAAAAACTAGCGCTGCGTCGACTCGTTATGTGGCTCACGTCAAGTGTCACAGGTGTCAATGTCAGTGCGAGTAATCGTCATTTAACCATTAATTGTTTAATAAAAAATACAATTAGCTCTTATAATTATGAAATTCGTATATAGTAATATTTCATTCCTTAAAATTGTTAAAGATAGACCTTATAATTATATTTCAAACGCATAAAACCCTCAGTCGAGATTGATCGATTATGATTTAAAGACACTTGTTGCCAGGCCTAGTTCGTCTACGATACAGCGACGGGAGGTTACAGCCTCGAGTTCGTCGACGACCACAACTGCGTTAGAGAATACCGTTTAAATCAGCGCTGCACGCTCGGTCGATCTCAACGCTGTCTCGACGACGAGCTCGTCGTCGAGTACAGCCAAGACGTTGTCTCTTAGAGAATAGCATAGCTGCAATCTAGCGGGTCGAAGCGACCGGCGACCGTCCCGAGTCCCGACTAACGATCATAGATCAATTGCTGCGCGCATCTGATGCGGCGCGACCACGCGACCGCGTCTGATCGCTTCTTAATCACGTCCTGATGGATTTTAGCGATGGGCGGTGGTTAAAAAGAGCAGTCAAATCTGTGGGTTGAAGTTATTTCTTATTAGCTTTTTGTCTGCGATTTAAAACAAGCGTATGTCCTGGGATTCAAGCTTACCAGCAAAATCGGTTCAATGGTTTAGCCGTGAAAGCGTAACAGACAGACAGAGTTACAATATTAGTATGAATTTTGAACAATTCACCTTTCATTAATAGATAGTTAAAATCATAACCTTTATTTTGGCTGTCGGGTGAAAACCTTGGAAGTACCTATCTGACAAATAAAGTTCTTTCAAAAGGTCTATTTCTAATCTTTTTGCCCGAATATAAATAGAGACGATACAAAAAAAACTAGAATCAATGAACTTAATATGTGTACAATACCAACCTATTATTATCCCACTACGAAGAACTAAGAAAGCATGAGCATTGATCATCACGCTTGCTCAAGGTGATAATAGACTTATATTAATTTTAGGTCCAGGTTTCCGTACAATGTTTTGTTTTTCTCCACTAAGGTCAACGATGTCCAAGACAAAACTGAAAAGTACATCAAATAAAAAAATGGAACTTACCCAATATTTATTGGACCCTCCACCGCATGTCTGAGAGGCGGGTCGAGTGTCCTAACTACCAGGGCATCATGACCCATCTAGAAGTTTAAAGCATATTCAAATAGTGTCTCATCTTTTACAGACAGAAGGGATTATGACATGACATTAAATAGAGGACAGTGGTCAACTCCCAGTAACCTTGTCCTCTTGAATAATCACCCTAGATTGGTCATCGGAGTATACCTTTCACCGTTCCGTGAGTTTGCAAGCATGCATCGTTGCGTGCAAGCCTGTAACCAAAGTAACTTGTACTCTGTTGGCTAGTTTACTCACCCTTCTAAATACCGACGGGCTTTAGGCTTTATATGTACTTACATAATTATTGGCTTTTAGTTATTTGCCAGCTGGAATTTGCTGTTAAAGCACTCTGTGTTCTGCCAGCCATTAAGGAATTTTGTTGATCGAGTATTTCATGTTGTGGTTCTGGCGGGCCAAGTTCATTTTGATCAATACATATTTGTACCAGTCAAGATTTATGCCTCGGAAATTGAGGGTTGAGTTTGAAGACGAATTTTAATTTTATTTTTATGTTTTCTGTATTCCGCATAAATTTCCCCCTGTTGACTCATTGTATGATCAACGCAACGGCACCACTGCTTAATTTTTTTTTTAACTGCTACGTACCTTTAACAATAACAAATTGTTTAACAATACAAAACTGAAAACCATAATAAAGTTTTCGTGTATTGTCAATTGCCGCTTATGTAACAATCGCCTTTTACACACAGGCAAGAAAGGGTTGACCTCTTGTTTCCCGGGAACCCTTTCAAATATTGACAACAAAAGAAATAAAAGTCGATCGAAATAATTCTTAGAACGGAAAACAACTTTCTTGACTCTGTAATCGTTTACGTAGAAGTCAACTTGTCAGCGTCATGTTCAGTTACCAGGAGAACATGGCCGGGCCGGATATTCCTACTGTCTGGTTCACTCCTTCCGGTCTCCTCCCCTATGTGTACCAGGAGAGCATAAAGGAGGTGGAAGCTTGGTATCAATTAGGGAGGTTTTTTAAAGGTTTTATTTTCAACTAGCGACCCGTTTCGGCTTGCTAGGGTACAATTTACCTACAGCACATCACATATTTTTTACTTATAAATTTTTGTTTAGATTTTTAATCAAAGTCCGTCAGCTATGAGGCTTTACCAGATTATTAAAGTAAAAATAAAAAAATAATAATAGGAACTCAGGCTGTTTTTTTAAGTACATCGTAAATAGGCATACAACCTCATTGCTGCGTACCTCCAACTATACAAAACCTCATGTAGATTCGTCCATAGATTACGTGCGTTTGTCTATGAATACATAGGTCCTGTACAATGAGTTCCGAACCAATTATAGGTACAGTAGAACTCCAATTATCCGAATTAATGGGGACCGGGACCCATTCGGATAATCAAATATTCGGATAATCGGATTTTTTAAAAAAAATTGCCATTGGAGAGAATAAAAGCTACGTTTTGATATTGCACTATTTTTTTTTTATTAAATGAAAGAAACATGAAATTTTCACATGTTTTAAATATAAATAAAATGTACTTATGTACAAGTTTAGAAATAGAAATAGAAACTTGTCTTAACTTGTCGTTGTGCCTACACTGACTTTTGTGATTCGGATAATCGGCGATTCGGATAGTCGGAGTTCGGATAATTGGAGTTCTACTGTACACATTAGTTTACAAATGTTATCTTACATCAGTCTGGAGCACACGTGCACAATAACATCTATTTTAATCTGTTCAATAAGCCTGCAATGTCTGCTTTGCACTAAATACTGTTTGACTCATTATAAAAAAGCCCATTCCTTTATAAGTACCTATATATGGCTATATCTAATTTTATTTAGTATTGGCAGAGTTTCTCAAGTTTTACTTATATTATTATTATACTATTTAATTCTACACGCGAAGTCTTGTAATTGACTTCCTGTTGACTATGGTTTTCTTTTTAGTTTTTAAGCTGTAAGTATTCCATGCTACATTAAATAAATAAATAATATTCCCCCGACTTAATTTCGGTCACGTACGGCGGTTAATCTCAATAAAGATTTATTAAACATGTAAGTACCTGCGCAGCAGAATATCAGAGTGCACAACTGTGGGCGCCAAAACAGGTTCAGTCAACCAAAGTTGGTGACGAGATAACATAACGATCCGTCACGACTAGGGAGAGAATCAAAGTCAAGTCAAAACATTTATTTCAATTAGACATGCACTTTTGAATTGTCAAGGAGTCTGTAAGTCAGAAAGTTGAAGCTAGTTGCTCGTTCATAAACGGAGGTAGGCCTCTATCGAGAAGAACGAGCAAGAAAGTCTACGGCACCCAGTCTCCAGCTCAACTCTTCAGCAGAGACTTACTTCAGTGTAAATATTTCTTTATTACCTTTCAAACAATACATCTATATCTTCATAGTTTCAATGCACAGTGCACAAATAAATTTTGATCAACAAATCATAACTGTAATATTGCATGTCTATTCTTAAGTTTTCAAGTAAAGTTTAGTGGTACGGAGCAGATCAGACCACACAGAGATTTCAGAAGATTCAGTCTGATCTGACTACCGGTAAACGGATAAGTCAGTCTCAATTCTCGTAACTTTTAGGAACGATCGCATTCTCATTTTAGTCTCAATCTGTCAAAAATTCCTCTAATGTTCTTACATTTTTTTTACATTGATTGCTGAGATTGTGATTAGATTTTGAATGTTAATAACGAGAATTGGCCTTCAGGTTATAAGTAGTCAACAAGTCAATAGCTGGCCTGGCACTAGTTTTTGCTAGTTATGACGCTTGCATATCTTGTAACTGCTAAATACTAGTTGAAAATATAACCTCGCAGGCGCAGCATCGTCAAACAGATTTTTCTGTTTCCATTCTTGCAGTATTTTCACGGTCTACCTAAGCACAGTGGACACTGCTATTCAAGTGAGATTTTCAAGTTAGAATTGGGACAGAAGTGAAAACTTAAAACTTTGGAATAACTGTCGCCAGTTTGCTGTAAAACGTCATCGGCATGTCGGTGAGGTGAACACATACGTTTTGCTTCTACCAAAAATCGCTGAAAACGCTAAAGTTCACGAAAAAGAAAGTTGCCTAAATAATCCATTAAGCGCTACATAACAGGATTCCTTGTGACGTGGGTCAAGTCTCTAAGAGAATATCAAGATCTTCTAAGAGAATATGTAATTTTTCTGTTTTTTTATTTAGTGAACCTTCTGCTACCCTCTCCCTTCAATGAAGAAACTTGAATCGGTCTCTGAGTGGTATCGAACGCGCAGGTGTAGTGTTCGCAATGAGGCATTGCTCACACCGCCACCTGTTGCTGTGCGCCCGGTACTCGCACTGTGCAGAATTTATTTGTTTCTTGTATTTGAGAGGAATCTTTTATAGCAAAAGAAGTTTGTTTAGTTTATTTGGAGCTAGTTTTTATTTGAAAAAGTTTCTGGAAATTACAGATATTTTATCTAATTAACTGTCTAATTACCCAATTTGGGTACTTGACACCATCTATGAACTGTCAAAACAGTAGGTATTCCTTCAAAGATTTTTGTAGTGCGATAGTACTGTGATGTGACGTCACTTATTTGACAGTGCAATAAAATTGATTAACTATTTGATTCAAAAAAGAAACTAAAAATCGGGCTGAAATAAAGTGTTTTTTTTAAAGGTATGTCTTCTAATTACATATTGGTTAATGGAGCCAAGTAGCCAAATGTGGAGGCTTACGATAGTTTTGGTGGAACGAGCGTGCTTTCCCTTGCAATAGAGAACTAATCCTACAAAGGTCGTGTGGCAGGTCTGCCACACAGCTAAACTATCTATGTTTGGCGCTAACTATGAAACTTCTCAGTGTGGATTATGCTCGTTATGATAATGAACAATGGTGCCGATTCCCTTGTTCACAAACTATACTAAAATTAGACTATTTCTATCTTTTTTTGATCCAATAAAACAAAAAAGAGACTAATGTAAATAGGAGCTGTCAAATTTAGTCAATCTGACACATCCAAACAATTGTAATATTTGACATCTTAAAACGTATAGAATAAAAATACGGAAAAGTTCAAGGCAAAACAAATTTTACATCTCTAACTTAGTTCTAAAATGTCACCGACCTTTTCTTTCGCTGTATGTTAGTAAGAGACACCAGTTCTCTTTAGTCTAGTTGGTGAACGAGGAAAAAGGCACCAATGTTTAATTAATAACTTCTAAAAATAAGCCGAAAAACACAAGATTATTTAGATTGAAAAAGATTTGCATAAGAACTGTTACATCTGTTTTCAAATTTTGAGAAACGCGATCTATTCAAATAAATAAAAATGATTTTACAAACAAATTTTTTTTATTATTTTGTCTGTCTGTCCCTTTGTTCCATTTATCTCCTAAACGGCTGGACTGATTTAGTCTGGACTTTCACTGGCAGATAGCTGATGTCATAATGAGTAACTAAGCCTACTTTTATTTTATGAAAAAAATAAAATAAGGCATGCGCTATATTTTTGGGAAAAAAAATATATCCGCAACCACTGCGAAAGCCGACACTCTCGTGGACAAACTCGCGGGCATAACTTAGTAAAATATTTATAAATAAAATGATTCAATAGTATCTATATAAATAAAATTTCAAGTCCTAAAAATTACGTCGAAAATCTTAAATATATTGACAAATATTTTCTATCCGCAGCTAACTGATTTGAACAAATTCGTTCAAGTTCAGCATTTTATAAATTGCGGGTGGCGCGGGCGCGGTGGTTCGATGGCGCGTTCGACGATATTTCGTACAATTTATTTTTATTTGGCGGCAGAATTGTCTCGGCGCGAATGGCACGGGCGGCTCTCTGCTAATTGGCGCGCTCGGCGAAATAGTGATGTGAAACACTTTCTTTCTTAATTGCTTGCGTTTTGTTAGATTTATTAAATAAAATATTGTATATAATTTCTCTACTTATTTATCCACATAACTTAATCACGCCTGTAATCCCCGAAGGTTAGGCAAAGGTGTACCTATTAGTACACCCCACATTTCGCCATGTAATAGAGGGCAAGCCTATTGCCATCAACCGGGCACAAATCCAGACTTTGAGGCTACTAAGAAATTCTTAATGGAAAACCCTAATAACACTTTGCTCGACCTGGGAATCAAACCCAAGACTTCATGCTCGGCAGTATTATTGATAAAAAAATTATTATTTTATTTATTAAATCTGTGAATATTGTGCATATTATTGAATTTGATTTATTACACTAGTATTTATTGACCTTTAGCCTCAAATTAAATCTTAAGCTTTCTTTTGTTCCCTAAACATTATTCTAGTAGGTAGCATAATGTTTAGGGAACAAAAGAAAGCTCCACAATTTCGTGATTAGTTCTCCTTAAGTACATTTTAAGAATTCACTCAACTTTTTCCTGCGAGAGGTTTTATCTTGATAGGTACTTCTAACTAAAGGGTTGAGAAGTATTTTATACTTTTGATCTCCACAATAAAGTGCCGTACGTTACCCAATAAGGTTCACTCTGTAACTGCTGCGGTTCTCGCCCCTCCATCATGAAATTATGTCAATAGTGCCAAAAAGTGGCGTGCCTCAGTAATTTTCAGTAATTTGTTTGGAGTTACGTCATAACTTGACTTGAGCAATTTAGTCCTGTATTTTTATGTTATGGTCTTTATTAAGAAGCTTTTAATCTTATTCTAACCCTATAGAAAGACTTTACAATATGAGTTATATCTATTTCTACTCGACACGTAAAAAAACGTACTCGAAAAAAAAACCGAATATCTCGATTATCCGCAAAAATAGTCCCCACACTAGTTGTCGCGGCTGGCGCGCCTCGCCGTGTAATTGCCGTGCCCATTAGTCCTGCCTGGGGCCACTTCCAGAGACCGCCGAGATAAGGATCTCTGATGATACCGCTGTTTCGTCGCGCGAGCCTCCTAACGCGTCCGTTATGTATTTTCGCCACAAATAAATTTCAAAGTTGTTTTTTTTTAGGTTAATTTAATCGGTACGGGAGCAATTGTTTTTAGGTGTCGTAAAATATTTGCGTTTTTGGTACCTACTTATATTATTATAGCTATACTAGCTTTCGCCCGCGGCTTCGCTCACGTTAATTTAGGATTTGCTAATCAATTCGGGTTGTACTCTGCTTGAGTGAACCCTTCATTTTCTGACACCCTAGTACTTTTTTTGATAAACCCAGAATGTTGACCTCACTCTGACTAAAACTTCTTATTTCTACTGCCATAGAGATATACCTTTTTATAACACCCTAGTACTTTTTTTCTTGGGTAATCGTAAATTGGTTGTAGTAACCCTGAATTATCAATAATTGATTTTATGACACCCTAGTTGAAGCTAGTCCATCGACACTCAAAACTCTCAAAATGTATTAGGTACTTAAATTTAAAATTCGAACATGATTTCGAAAGACATGTGGCGCCATCTATCACCAAAAGTAGGTTATTGTGATTTCCCTCAGGAACAGTACTTTTTTTCGGGATGAAAGGTACCCTATGTTTGTTCCTGTACACCTGGCAATGTATATGCAAAATTTCAGGATGATCGGTTCAGTGGCTTAAACGTGAAATGGTAACAAACAAACAAACAAACTTACTTTCGCATTTATAATATTAGTTAGGATAATAATATGGTTTTTTTTTATCACATTGAACACACCTAGATTTTTTTGTAACGCTACGAATATCTAAGGCACTAGGCAAAAAGTTAAACTAAATTACACAGCAGAAATATAGTCATAATATTTTCACATAAATATTCTCCACAAACGAGGTCCGAGGATGCAACACTGAACACGCTATTTATTTAGCAAAGTTGGAATCCGCAAACATAGTGCGGCGCTTTGCAACGGATCCCGTAATTACGGCAGTCCTGGGGCCCGTCGTCCGGCTAATTACAGCGGTCCCGGGCGCTCGGGACGGGCTAATTACGGCCGACCTGCGATCGCGGGACTAATTGCCCTCCGCGGGTAATTTATGAAACAAATTACATGATTCACTTTGGATGGACAGCCCTGTTTTTGTCATTTCGATCATCGGTGACGGATTTCTTGAAAAGTTAAAAACTTTTCCAAAAAATAATTCTAAGTATGTATATTGATATTATCGTGTCCAGCTGCATTAAATACACACATTATGAGAATATTTATGAATTGCTGTGTCTATTTTAAGAGAAAAAAACATTATAAAAAGAAACAAATATTGGCGGGAACTTTTCAGCGCCATCTGTACAGTTTCTAAACAAACATTAACCTTTGTAAACAAACGTATGACGCCATCTAGCGGTGAATAGCAAACAATTTTATGGATATAGAGGTTCAAACAATACCCGATAGATGGCGCAAATTACAAGATGAAATAAACTGTTTCACAATAAAATATTCACGATTTCTATATTTTTTTGTTTCAGAATGCGCCAAATCAAGATCCTGTGTACAGAAAAGTGGCCGTAGTAGAAAATTTCTTCGATATCATCTATACCGTGCATGTGGAACTAGAAGGAAGACCTGGAAAACATGCAGGACAGAAACGAACTTATAGAACAGTAAGTTTTTATTACTCTTAAAAAAATTATTATATTTTCTAGTATTGTGGTACTTAATAAAACTTAATAATTATGGAATGCTTTCTTCGTGTAACTTTATTTCAAATGTGAAACATTTTAAGGCAGCGCCACCTAGTTTAAAATAGTCCAACTACTTAAATAAAAGTACTGCAGGTTCAATCCTGACAGCACCACGTTTCCTTTTTAGCTATTGCGTATTCCCGATAGATGGCGTTAGTCATATCTTTACAAAGATTATGGTGACTAGAATGAAATCAAAATGTATAAATTCAATCTAAGTTAGCATTATCTTTTCTGCACAGTTTTTTTTTTATAAAAACTTGTACACTATTATAATTGTATGAATCGCAAATGTACCATGATCTCATACTGTGCCCCTTTGGTTATCTTACGGGTTAAATCTGTTTTATTTATAGATAATTATGTTTTTATTTCGTCGTCAATGAGCAGAAAAATAAAGAAAAAAGCTACGGAACTTTAATAAAATAGTATTAAAATTGAATATACCGTAACATTTCATAGTTCAAAAAAAAAATTGTTACTAGTTAGAACCTAATAGCGCAGTGGCTGCATGACTGCTCTCTGAGCTAAGGGTAGCCGGTTTGATTCAAGAACAAAATAAAAATGTTATGTCTTTTTTGTTTCTAGCTGATAATGCAAAAAGTAGAATAAGTATATTTTTAATAACTATATATTTTTAACCGACTTTAAAAAAAATTAGGATGTTTTCAATTCGTCGAAATCTTTTTTTTCTCATTTCTACTCAACGCCCAAAAAGTAAACAAAACTAACGGTTTCAGAATCTGATATTCATTTGTTTCACACCAAACACACAACAAATCCACCCGTAATTTTATCACTCGAACACAAAACATCACAAAAGAATATATTCTCTCCTTTCCCTTAATCACGGATGTTTTCGCCAACAGATTACCGAGACGTACGCGTTCCTGCCGCGGGAGGCCGTCACGCGCTTCCTCACCGGATGCGCCGAGTGCGCCCGGCGCCCGCGCAGTGCATCCCCCCCGCCCCTACCGACACCATCCCCTTCGCCCACCAGACACCCCACTTACCTCCCCTTCCTACCCCACTGCGCGCCTGATTACACGCGCAACTGGGAATCTGAGATAGACGCCGCACATTCTAATTACTACGAGCCGAAATTTGAGTATACGGAACTTCAGCCGGTGAAGAAAATTGAAAGCCCTAAACCAGCTGAGGTTGAGGATCCCGAACCAACGTACATTGAGCTCACATCGAAGAAACTGAACGGTTTCGACGCTACTCCGCTCTTGAATAGAACTTCGCCTGAAGAACCTGCGTTTCAGGAAGAAGAACCGGTCAGAACAGACCCTGAGATAGACAAAGACGAGAATAGTTTAATCGACGTGGAAGACGTCATACCTGACAGTCCAGTACCTTCAAGATCACGGATAGATGATGATACGAGACAGTCAGAAGGTGAAAGTACCAAGGTGGCAGAAAGTAGAAAAGCCAGCGATAAGACTGAACCCAAGAAAGAGAAGAAGTACAATCCACTTGATGTAGCAAATTTAACGTCGAAAGACCCACCGAAGTCAAGGTCTCCTCCCAGAAAGAAGTTATTGCCATCGAGTGTTGAATATTCCACCAATTCTTTTGGGGTTGGGCGGATTCCAAAGCCTTGGAGACCAGATGGTGGGGCGTATTATGGTGGGGAAGAGATGGACTACAACGTGCCTATTACGACGGCGTATCTGAAGCATATGAGGAGTATGTCGTACCAGGACCGCAGGGATTCAGAGAGCAAGGTGAGTTAAGATGTAGCATTTTTATTACCTAAGTGAATCATTTTCTTTTGGAAGGGGAATAAATTTCCAGGTCGCGTCACCGACATGCTAATGCGGCCGCGTTATAAATATGGTGACGTAATGCGCCAGATTGGCGACAGATATTGAATAGTTTTAAGTTATCACTTCAGTCGGCCGTCCGCATGACTGCCTATTTTTTTTAAACAGCTTTTTTATACTTTGGCAAAGTAAAGAAATTATCCAACATTAGGCTTTCTAAAAACTGTTCCAAATACTCCATTTTCGCGTACAAAGTATTTAAAACCACACCGAAACCTGATAAAATTATTTGTCTAAACAAAATGTAAAATAAACATATGATTTTGCGGGCCGGGCCGCGTTTAACCCTAGCTTTAAACTTCTGCTAACAAACTGGTAAAGCTGCGGCGGTCGGTCGGATCCGCAAACCTTTGTGTGGGATCCTTTCTAACCCTTGTTATGATTTTGAAGACTGCTATCCGACGTTCAAGTAAAAATTATTGGAGTATTTTATTTTATTTGAACGTTTTTGTTAACGTGATCTATAATAGGATGTTTGCTATTGGTAGGGTTTTTAGTTGTTGTAATTTTTTCTTCACGTTAGGTTTTTTCAAAATAATTCTGAGGGCAGAAGGTAATAAATAAAATAATAAGGTTTAAATTAATTAAATTCGATTTGAAAATTAGTTATCTATTGAAAATATTTTCTTGTTTCATACTTTTTAGAACGTAATTTCTCAATAGTCGGGTTTTAGTTTTTAAATTTAATTTTTTTTCTAAAATACTTTTGTAAAAATCAATTTTCACGATTTTGGAAGTCTGATTTGTAATATTTTATTTTCTATTTTGTTGCAAAAAACATCTCAGTACGTAAGCAAATGCTGACTTTGATATTCTAGCAGAAAATGTTGAAAAAGCTCTTTTGTAGATGTTGAGTTAATCAGGCATACAAAAGTAATGTGCTCGTGTAACGCAAGGAGAAACCCGGACTTTTGGTAGGCTTACAAGGAGACATGGGTCCAACATCCATGGTCCTTTAGAGAATTCAATGTTACCTTCCTTGTAGTTTAATATTTGTGGGTCATGGGTTATAGAATAAATTCGGCTCATTTTTATAGAAAAAAAAGACAAGTTTCACCAAAATCATACTCCAAAGTACCAGGCACTCAGAATTTATAGGCGTCAGCGCGTACCTGACGCAACCCTGTAATGCTCGCGGCGTCCCACACGACCCGCGATTGATTCAGACGAATGTCCCTCACAAAGGACCACGGGGCGTCACGCTATAATCGGGCGCCGCATCTTTTCTAACTCATTTTTCTCGCTTGGGGCGCGGGCGAGGGTGGTGGGTGGAAGGCACGAGGTTTCATCAGCCTGAGGGGGCGTCACGGTATTAGACAAGACACAAAAACGATGCCCGACGGAGAAGTGGGCTAGTAAGTTTTCTGATGACGTTTATATCTACTATCGCTGCTATGTAATAGGTTTTCCAGTGTGAAAATTATGTTACACGCTTGGGAGATTCTTGTTTGACTTAGTATTTGTTTTGTGTCCTAGAAATATTATATTTGCGTTGTTTCAGTAATTTTGTTTTTTGAGAAGAAAATTTGAAAATATGTATTTACGTACCTACATAAGCGTTTAGTGTTGAGATACTATGTTGTTAGTATATTTTGATAGCAGTATATTTTATAGGCATATAAAAGGGGTATGTCACCGACCGCTGGATAATATTAAATTATCCATTACTACACAAATGAACTTGACAAAAAAAAATACTTAAACCAGAAAGGCCGACATTAATTGCAATAAACGCCAAAAGCTTGTAATATGATGGGACCTAACGTAGAAAATATCCTACTAACAAAAAGTTTATGTTAGACCTTTTTCGTGTGGGGCCTCCCGAAGGGTCAGTCGAGCCCGTCCATAAGAGGGTATCGTCCCTTCGACCTCCCAAAAGTGCCTTATCCCCCCCTCGGCCCCCGCATCGCACTGCGACTTGTAAGATTGATTGGGGCTCCTTCAGTCCATTGCCAACCACCCTTGTGGGATATTCGACCCTCCCCCCTTTTTTCTCGGGTACTTGCGACCGGGATATAGATTAGATGGAACCGTTCTGTTTTAGATGGAGGCCTTCTTAAGGTATTAGGGTGTTTTAGCGGCTTTTTTGGATATATCTTTGTGCCTATGCATTTAAAATGTGACGATTGGTGAATTTCGCAAATTGTTACTATTAAAAGAAATACTTTCAAATCAAACTGATCGTACGTAAATATTTATCAATGAAAAATTAACATGCTTTTGAATTTTGAAAACTTTATTCATCCAATTGAATTTAGTTCTGCTGTTATATTTAGGCATACATTAATTAATTCAGCTAGATTACAAGAATAAGGAGCGAGTATTTATGAAAAAAACCTTCATATAAACATTGAACTACGATGCCACGGACACACACACACAGGCACGTCAAATATATAACAACCCGCGTTTTTGCGTCGGGGGTTCAAAAAAAGTTATTTGTATTAGTTATACTGTTAAATTAAGTATATATGGACAGACATAACATAACATCACGCCTGTAATCCCCGAAGGGTGAAGAGGTATACCCATTACCATTGCCAGTTATTATAAAATTAATTTTCATAAAGTAATGTACAAAATTGATTGTAAAACCGTTACTGCTATATATTATTAGCATCTTAAGTTTGTCATAAATTAATCATTGAGAGTGTTTGTTGGCTATATAGTATTGGCAGTCATAAAGCTAAGCTCAAATACTGTCTCATCCAGCATCCATACAAACATCCACCCTCTTTTTTCTCGACGGGCGCTGTTAATAACACAACAGGCTATTTTATTCGTTCACCGCCACTTGCGGCCGTGTGACTGCTTTGATGTTAGAGATTAGAAGTTTGTTTAGCTATGCCCATGTTATTGTGGCAAATCTGTATGTTTGATATGTGTAACGTGTTTTGATTGTTAGATTTTTGGCTGGATTAATGGGCGAAGTTGCAAGTGATCAGTAGTGTTACTGTTCGGGGTATTTGGTTACGGTTATAAAAGTATATGGGGTGGAAGGGAGGTCGTAATAAGAGGTTTTGCTATGGGCTGGGTACCAACATGATTTTAGACCGAACAGGGTTAATATTTTTCGCCAGTTATTACAAGAAATCAGCTGTTAAAACGAATATAGTGAAACTATATTTACTTTTACCATATACAATGACATTACATTACACCTGTAATCTCTGAAGGGTTAGGCAGAGGTGTAATCTTTAGTACACCCACATTCGTCTGTTATGTTTAAGTCCCATTACAGGGGGCGAGCCTATTGCTATCAACCGGGCACAAATCCAGACTCCGAGGCTAAGAAAGTCTTGATGGAAAAACCCAATAACCCAAGACCACATTGAGGCTTAGTAGCAGTCGCGTTTTGCGAACACTATACCAACGTGGCGGTCAATACCCATACAATCAATCATTAATTCATTTATCACTCGAGTGAAAAAATCCGGATCCAAAAATCCGGACGAAGTCATGAGCAGAACCTAGTTTAATTTACAGCCAAGTTTTTACCCTTCAAGACCACCATGATACTGTAACTTTCAGTTATATTTATGTCTATAGATAGCCCGGGGCAATGTTTGCGTCCAAATTGTTAATTTACTTTAGCTTCTGTGGCACAACAATTTACTTAAATCCTGTTACGTTTTGATTTTAATACAAGTTATTGTATGCGGCTTGGCTTATGTAAGCCGTTTGGTAGTTGGGAAACTTTTACTTGGAGGTAGACTATTTTAGGTTGTAGGTATTTGTAAAACGTCTTCATTTGTCTTGAATATCTACATAATTAGGTGTAACTAAATATGTGAGTTATTTTTCCTGAAAATTGTAGATTGGTAACACTTTAGCGTAAATAGTGGAGACGACGACTACATAATAAATAAAAAATATAATCATGCTGGAGAGATTTTTTGTTTGTTTTAACGCGCTAATCTCTCAAATTACCAGACGTAATGAAAAAAATATTTTTTTATATGATAGCCAGATTCATGAGAAATAGTATATGCTGTGTAACACCATGCTACGCCACACAGGAGCGGAGCAGTAATCAATGACGTAACGTGTTCTTATTGTTAAAAATATTAAGGTAGATTATCCTGTGTAAATAAACATAGTTTACGTTATTCAATACAAATTTCCATCGAATTTCATATAATAATTATAAACGCTTTGCTTTAAAATACATTCGCAATTAAATTCTAAACTGTTGCATAATCGCATTGACGCAATTTTAATTGCTTTCAAAACTCCTCAAGATAGCAATTACGAACTTATTCAAAAGCAATTCATCCAAAACTGAATTTATGTGCGAATGCGCGTGCATCGCGACCTTGAGCAGTGACATAATTAAGTTTGGTCCCCCAACGATCGATTCTGCGTTTCATTACCATGAGGGTCCGCTAGACACCCGACGGCATCTGTAGGGTTGCTTTTATTAAAATAGAATGACGTAAAAACCGAGCGCGTGCAACACATTTTAATATTTATTGATGTGTAAATATAGTTTATATTTGTTTGACTCTAGTTGTTGGTTTTGCGATTTAATCTGAAATGTTTTGTTTTGTACGCGTGCTATGGCAGGCACTGAGATTGTGACGTGTGTTAGTTAGTAGGTCAGTCAGGCAACCCATAGTTAATGTTTACGAGCAAAACATATAAACGCAGTAAAATAAAAAAAGGGCATTACCTTTCTTTTTATACCGCTGCAGTAGGTAAGTAAAATGCTGGATTTACTGTTATTCTGGCAGCACGTTTAAATCAACCAAGTTGAATTTACCCTCACACCGTGCCAAGTCGGGTTGAAGAGCTAGTCGCAAATAAACGCGAGCTAAAGCCCTTGCGCCACGGGGGCGGGTGCCAGCCAACTGGCAACCACCCCGTTGTCATTTACCCTACTTACCGTAGCTACCAGGCGAGCATAACACCAACGGAGAATTTTAACGGAATTAGTCGCGAGGCTGCTTGCCGCCTGCAGGGCGCCGTAGTAAATTCACACATGTACCTAGTAAGGCGAAGGGTAGGAGTTCCACCCACCTCCACGCCTAGTTTTAGCGCCTAGTAACTCGCAGGCACGAGGTGT
The DNA here is from genome assembly GCA_949774945.1 of Hoplodrina ambigua. NCBI lineage: Eukaryota > Metazoa > Arthropoda > Insecta > Lepidoptera > Noctuidae > Hoplodrina > Hoplodrina ambigua. Next base: position 3,800,996 of record OX458986.1, on the reverse strand, counting down.
CTACACGCAATGCCGCAAAAACATTAACTGAAGGAAAATAATTTTTAACTCTGTTTATTAACCTATAAAGCCAGTGCAGATTGACAGACTGTCTCGTTATTAAGTTCTAGCTTCAGTTTTCCTGAAAACATTTCACTCGCTCTTCTTGGTTTGATTTTTCATTGAAACGTTGCAAAGTTTTAGCCCTATGTTTTCTTTTTTAGAAAGGGACTTTGGTAGCTTTGTAGAACTTAATGATGACTATTTTTAAGGTTTCGCAATCAAGGGGTCAATCGGGGTCCTATTGCTAAGACTCTGCTGTCCGATCGTCTGTCACAGGGCTGTATCTTTTGAACCATAATAGGTAGACACTTGAAATTTTCACAGACGGTGTATTACTACGAGTGTTATAACAACAAATAAAACATAATGTAAAATAAAGCAAAAAATAAGAGCAATAATTAAACTAATCCCCCTCTGGCCTTTACGAGAAACGTGATTTTTGATCGTGTCACGGAACCCTTCGCGTGAGTCCGACTCGCTCTGCGCCGGTTTTTTTACATATTATATAGGTATTGCTATTCTACAACGCAAACTTACTAAACTTTTAACAATCGAGCTAAAATAACATAATTATAATACACAACGTAATAATCTAGTCAAACCGTCGAAAAGGGGCCGAAACGTCCACTAGGGGTAAAATTCCACGACTTTTGAAAAAAGGGGGAAAAATTAGCCTTACGTATCGAGGGGTTAACATTTATACTACTAAGGTAAAAGGAGAACCGATAAATCACAGTCAATTCATGCAACAAAAATGTAAAGCATTTATCATTTTCGAATTTTTACTTTTTTGAGGTTATCTTCAAGAAAAATAACAAATGCACTGAAAGCATTTTAGCTCTTTAAGAGGTTACTTCAAGTATATAATCTTCAACATATTACTTATTATGATTAAATTGAAAGCAACACTGTTTTCTTAAGTAAATACTATGTAAGCTTAATACAAGCTATTTTGTATTTTACAACGAAATCTCCTAAGTTCATATGAGTAGGTTATATTATACTTGGCTATGTACTAACTTAGTACATGGCTAGTATATATATTAATACTGTATTATATATATTATTACGTCTTGTATTACTAAGTACTACTAAGTAATTTATGACGTAACTTAATAAAAATAAGTGTGATTTTTACTTAACAGAAATAATTAAAATATTACCAGCCTATATTGTCTAACTGCAGTGCAAAGGCCTCTTCTTATACACAGAAGGCACGAGCATTGATCACCACGCTATGTCAGCCAAGTTTTCTTTACGATGTTTTCTTTCACCGAATATCAACAATGTCGAAGATAAACTTAGTAAGTAGGTACCTACATTATGATTTGGAAAAGTCAAATTGGGGCTGTTATTTACTTATGAGAGGCGAACGCCTTACCAGGGCATCATGACACATCTAAAACTTTCAGTCCAGGTTTTTCACGATGTTATTTTTTTACCGTTATGTCCAAGAGTTAATTAATGATTTTTTACAAATTCTCAAAATCAATGCAGAGGATCGCAGTCGCAATCCATTTTATTTATTTAGGTAACGGGTGAACTAAAAACACCAGGGTTGCATAAGTTATCTGGAAGTCCCAATAAATGTTTAAAGGGTGCGTAAATCATTACTAAACCCGCTGCCCGGGATAGGCAAAGGACGCGGCCGCGAGGGTCGAACGAATGGATAAGGTACTTTTTAAGGATTTATAGTTATGTAAAACCGGGGAAACAAGTTAATGTTTTTCTTTTTTACATATGTGAGAAAAAACGGACACTACATAAAGGTTAGCACAACAAAAAAAAACTTTTTTTTTTTCTGATTTTCTAAAACTTCATAAAAATTCATCAAAAATTCATGAAAAATAAAAATCTGAATACAAAACTCAGATTCAAAATTTGTTTATGTTGACTTATGTAATCAATATTAATGATTTACTTTTAAAAGGACACATAAAAGCCTTACATTGACTTTTGCAGGTTAAAAATATATCAATGTCAATACATTTAGTTCGTGCTGTACAAGTTGTTCGCATTTATGAGAACCTGGTCTACTCCATGATAGAGGCGCATTTAATTGAAAGTCGGCCTGTATACTTTATCGTAACAAATAGTTTATTTCTAGGTACTTTTAATAAAAACGGGGTTATTCATAGAACATGCCGTTTCCAAGACATGAAGCCTCACAAAAAACGTTACTCAAACTTACTTATTTTTTCTTTAAACACATTTTGTTATTTCTGGCGCAACTAGGGCGATTACTTCCAAACCTTTTGCTGTTGTTTTTAGGCAATAAACTAATGCTATATAATACTTTTCTATTCAAGAAACTAAATCAAAGTTTGTGTAACAAGAAACACGAAAAACCAAGTATCTAATTTCGTTTCTGCCAAATAACACCAAGCATTATATTATTACGTACATTATTTAAGTAATATGTAGTTATAATTTATGACATCCTGGTCTCCGCCTGTGTTGAGCCCAGGGCATCGTCACCCCCGGGAGCCCTTGCGACGCAAAACCCTATGTACCCTACTACCTATCTATCTGCACTGACAGCGTCTCCCTTTTTGTGCTATACACATTATCTTCGTGTATTTTATGATTGCCTGGTATTCGAGGTACTTACTTAATATTATAGATATTATTCATCCATTTATTTAACACTTCTCTCTTCGTCTTTTTATATGCATAGTGTTATGTTATGTTATGTTACATTTAATTTAACTAAGATTTATTTTAATAGAGATTTGTGTGAAATCCTATGATCTTTTTGCCGATAAATTGCTTTACAGTTAGGCAGACGGTTTCACTATTTAACATTGTGAATTATTTTTATAAAGAAATGTTTGTACATTTTAATTATATTATAAATCTGAAGAATATGTTTGTTTGTTTGTTTGAACACGCTAATCTCAGTTACTACTGGTCTGATTTGAAACAACCCTCCTTCTATAGCCTGTTAATAATACGCTATGACTCAAGAGGGCACTCTAACATGAGAATTGAAATCATTAATAAAGATAGCTCTGCTTTTTCCACAAAATGTTCTTAAAATAATGAATAACGAAGTCAGTACCACATCATATCTCGCATATTCTTTGATACTTCACACTATCATCTATTGTTTACAATATTTAAATTTACATAACATAATACATAGGCGAGCCATACCGAGCACCTCAAATTCACATAATCGTTTGTTGTAACTTGTTATAATATAAACCGCATACGACTCCTATTAGTTTTGGGCTCATAGAATATGTGGACAGAGGTGGTGTGGAGTCGTGTTCGTCAGTCTTTTTTTTGCTTTTGCTTAGCTTTTTTTCGCATAAAATATTAAATTAATATCTATCAACTTTGCTATATCTAAGAAACTGCGTTATTTTAAAGAGTATATGCATTGTACCTACATTTTTAAATGATTGACTTCACTGAAAATATTTAGAAGTTTGACAAATTCTGATGTCGTTACTAAAAGAAAGTGCCTAAGTTCTATTTAAAGTAACAAGATTTTTTTATGCCCTTTTCTTTGAAATTGAAAAGATCTTTTCTGTCAGATTCTCTTTAACCAAGACATGCAATCAGTAAAATCTACTCTACAGACGAAAGAAATAGCTAGGTGGTAGATTGTACCTATTTCTATAAAATCATTATTTTTGCTCCATGGTTTCTTGTGTCCATTCCCTCAGTTTGATAGACGTGGCAGCAAAACTTTTTCTAGGGTCTCGGTCCCCCTCGGACCGTGGGGGGCTTTCTATTAAATAATCATTTCGGACCCCGTCGCGTAGGTGCGCCGCTATTAACTCTGCAAATTAGTGCTCCTCATGTTTTATGAGAACCTGGTAGTAGTGGTAGTTATGATGGTCAAATTGCTGAACATCACGTGCTGGGCTGGGAACGGTAGAACTTGCAATGTATGTTGATTTAATGAGTTTGGGTTCTAACATGTAAATAATATGGCCACGCATGGTCCTCTTTCCTGTAAGATGGTCCTTCGGAAATATTGGTCTTTTGGTAAGCGTTTGTAACTCCTGTCTATTGTGATTGTGCTTAATGTGGCTGAACATTTAGTTTTATTTGTATATTAAATAATAAGAAGTTTGTACCCAAAATAATTAAGGTACTAAAGGGTAGTTTTTTAGGTAGAAGAATAGAAGAAGTATTCAGAAATCTTTCGAAAGATTTTATCTAAAACCTTATCTTCTAACAATGGTTACAATGTAACGTTAGATTCTGGGACTTTTTACTAAAAATAATCTTAAGTACGGAATCCAATCCACCTACTTCGAATGCCGGGTAGGGTCGGGTACCTATCGAGTCATACGGGGTTCCGAATCCCCCTCGCCCCATGCCTCCTAGCCCCAGAAGGGAGTGGGAGGGACGAAACCTCTTAATTATTGTCACATATGAATTATTTTGATATTGACGCGTGTCTCGACCTCCTCGTTAGCGTCCCTTCGGGTTTCTTTTGAAATGGCGCGCTAGCTCTGCGAATGCTATGTTTGTCTGGTAGCTCTGGGAATTTGCCGTGATTTTTGATTCAAAAATCTCTTTAGTAAATGAGATCTAGATGTAAAAAGTTTGTGCATTCCATTTTTCTAAAGCAAGATGAGAAAAATACACATGGCGAAAATTTTTTACTTGGCAACTGAAATGCGCAACATCTTACTAAAGTTTATTTTGCGGCAATTAGCTGATTCAGGATTTTAGATTTCAAAATATCGGCAACCTCTATGACTTTTGCTCTATCAAGCGTACAAAGTCTGAAATAATACCCTTTGAAACAATTAGCTCAAACATAATAATAATTATGCTGTCAACATCAAAGCGATATTTTTTGCTTTAACAATTAAACTGATATTAATAACACGTGGTTTGTCGTCACAGTTTTGTTAACATAATAAAAAGGGTGGTTTCATAAAAACTCTTAGACACGTGTATTGTTTTCTGTTATACAATTTTCCGTGACAGAACTTCGCCCACGCCAATAAATTGGAGTCTATCTTAATTGTATTCAAAAGTGCCTGTCGTGTCCCATCCACAATTAAGCCAAGCCTTGGTCCGCCAAAGTGCTACCACCTAATAGGAACTTTAATTTTCCAAATTCACCTGGCGTTTATGTAATTCACCCCATACATGCGCCCCCTGGCCGCGGGGTGTCTAATGTAGACCAAGGGGGGTACAGGCGACGCTCACGAAAAGGAAAAGGGTGGTTCTAGCAATTTTTTTCTGATTTTCTCCCCTCTCTTTTTGCCCGATAATACCCTAATGGTCGCTTGCTTCCTTTTCGGTGGATTTTTTTTCGCCGTCGAAGATCGAGACGTATTTTTTACTCGCTTGTAATTTCCTCGTTTCCCGCCGAAATGAAAAATAAACGGTCAGGAGTTTTTTGTATTGATGCGTGATTTCTGACGTCGTGCGGTTTGCCGACGCGTCGCTGTCGTTGGTGTCCGAAGGTGTGTATTGTGATTGCTTGCTTCAGCACGATGCGTCTTTGTCTTAACGTGTAACTAGGAATGTGCCTTTACAGTGGTAAAAGCAACTTTGTTTCTGTACGGCCAATAATTTATCATATTTTATTATTACATAACTTTAAAATTAGCGACGTTGTACAAATTGTAGTACAACGTCTGGCCTGGTTATGATTATACTAAACTTAAGAGACCTTTTACTAATAGACCAAACAAAAAAGAGACAACATCCCTGACGTGTCACCGTATTTTTAGTTTTTGTTTAGACCATAAGTTACAATAAGTTAAGTTCCACAAAGTTCTGAGTGAATAAAACGTGTCAACAGGTCCTTATGTACGGGACTTAAGTTTATGTTATAATACTTCGTGCTCAAAATAGGTATTTCATTTTTCCAATCACACATAATTCCTTTCACCAATTAAACCCAATGCCGGCTGTAGAAGGTATTTCTCAGAGACTCTCATGCGAGTACGAACACATTACTTTTATTTTGGCATCGATAAATTTTCGTACCGGGTACCACCCTGCATAATGCATGCAGCGAAAAAGTAGGGAAAATAGAGAAAAATCGGGGAAAAATTTCGCCCCCTCGTCGGGTTCCTTGGGCACCACCTACTAGGCAAGCAGGGGCGCGTAGGAGGTTACCGTCCGCCAAGATTAATACGGTACAGTACGACCGCCCGACGCCGCAGCTTTCATTAAAAATACTGGGACCCTGATGGGTTAGCTGGCAGACTTGTGCCGACTATGCGCCGCCCTGTGGCGCCGTCTGCGGTTTTGCTGAACGTGTACAACTAAAATGAATTCCGAGATCTTTCTTTCTATTTCATGTGGTGTTTGCGAAGCAGACATAACACGAAAAAAGATCTTTCAAATAATAAGCTAACCAATGCTACGGACATCTTGACAGATTATTTGTAATTACTTCATATTGCCCTAGTATGCAGGGGAGACTTGTATTATGAATCGCATGACTGTAAAGTATGTTTTGCGTTACTAACTTTCTTTTGTGTAGCTACGAGTCAGATGATTAGTTGATTATTGCTACGCGGCGCCGTAGCAAGCTCTACGGATTTGAAAGGGTTGCTACGACGTAGTACGGCTACGAGTACAGTCTCGTAATCATTATTACGTCATCTTTTCATGGTTTAGTAATTAAGTTGTTACAATTTTAGTAATAGAAAAGTAAAGACATAGTAAAAGATTTACAAAAACATTTATGATAGATACTTCGACTGGTCTTGTAGAATTATTTGCTCGTTCATTTCAAGATAGTCGTAGATTTGAAGATTAATGTTTTCAAGAAATAATTTTTGTACCTACGACAACATACCTCGATTTCTATCAATTCTCGGTAAACAACAGTAATATTATTTGCTGGCACACACCCCAAAAACCAATGTAAAATAAACACAGCAAGTCATTAGGATTCCATCAGTCACAAAAACTATGTCCAGTCGCCCCTCTTGCATGCTCCACCGTTATTATTTCTTAGCTCTGCACACCCTATGTCCCCCTAGTCGTGCTAAGTACTAAGCGGGCTGTTTGTAGGCAAAAAGTAGAACTACCCTCGCCCGTGAGGGGGGGCCGCTCACGCTTTTAAACCTCAAGCGTCCAAGTGCGGGGAATATGAAATTTTCGAAATGATAAAGCCGGTAAATAATAACTAGTAGTACGGGCACGGCCGTCTAATGTACTGGCTGCAGAAAAATCTTGTACTTATTGTGATTATTTTTACTTTGGGATTAGTGTTTGCTTTATTTGGTCTTCGAAGTTGAAAGAGAAGTCTCGATGTCGATTTTTATGCGATTTGGATATTGACATAAAATATGACGACAATCAGTAAATTTTGAAACCATTTTTATTATCAACACGGGATGAAGTTTCTCTTTTGAACCGTTATTTTCCAAATTTTACTAGGTATGTACTGTATTTATTAAACAAAAACAAAAAAAGAACAATAACTATAAAAAAAAGAACAAAAGCTATAACTATCATTGTTCTTTTAATTTATGCAGAAGGCGTTATGGTAGGACCGAAGTTACAAGATGATCTCAGGCATATTCTTATGAGATGGAGGCTTCACTCTATGTATAAATTGTAGTGGTTATGTAGTTAACTTTCATTGATTTGATAAAAAAATAATTTATATAAAACAAATATTTACTCTTCAAATTTCTCTTTCAAAATATTTTGCTTTACTTGTACGATGTATAAAAGGACCAAGATTTTGTGATGTTGCCATACTCAGTTTTAGTCCTTAGATACAACTTTAAAGGATAATTATAATGAGAAAATAAGTAGGTACCTAATATTAATGTAATAATCATCTAAGGCCTTTTCTGCACTCAGTACCGGGGCAGCAGCGGGGTTCGTGTGTCTGCTTTCACATTTCCCACTCGCAACGTAAGGCGGGGTACGGTACACCCCCACCGCCCGCTGTGCTCCTGGTACCTACACCCTGCTTTTTATACCTTCCTGCCCGTCGAAAGTAATCAATTTGCGACTTAATTAATAGAGAAAAAAGCTTTGTCGGACGTTTAGTAACATCAAATGACTTGTGTTATTTTTCTTCTGTTTTTTGTTTATTAAATTATGTCTAGATCATTTCTGCCCATTCTTTATGTTCCGAAGCTATTATTAAGTTATTAGCGGGATCTAATGAAAGCGTTTTTTATCGCGAAAACCGATGAATCGAAAGTGGGTGAAGTGACATCCGTTGAGAATGTAAAAAGGGTAGTGGATGTATGGACAGCTTTTTGAATTTCGATGTGTTCATTTTTAGAATTTTGTTTCAGTCATTTGGACTTTCGATGATTTTTCGACGACTGAATTCGTAAGGTTACTCAATAAACAATCTACTTATTTGGAACTTTAATCATGAACAAAAACAGTCGTCATAATTATAACATTCCGAATTTGTCGTTTTCGTGATTATCAAACAAACCACTAGGTCTGTGAACTAAAATGCTTATAAAGCTCACTATAACTTTGAAAGGGCCCAGTCAGCGCGCAAACATGTTAATTTACCACTGGATAACGCGACCCAATTCCCCCATCCTAATTCCGTACAGTTTCCACACTAGCAGAGCTACAAATACTTTTCCTTTAGTTTCGTTTCACCCGATATCGTCGTTATCTAGTTAGCCCGGGTCGACGAGGGTCCGAAGGGTCCGGGACTAAGTACCAGGACCGCATAGGTAGGTAGGAGGCTCGCGTGATGCCTGCCCCACACCCGCCAACACTATTTATAAACGTTCGCGATACGCAATGCTAGTGAGGGATTGTGTTCTCGCACGCTGAAACCAATTAGGGCTTATGTGATCCTGGTAATGGTATTTTTTCTTCATATTTACTCTTCAATTAATATTTTTCTTTTGTATTCTGTTGCCTATTTGCGGGCATCCTGTCTTCTCAGAAGAAAATAAAAATAACTTACTGCTTTGACCTATAAAGGCGAAGCCCCGTACGAACTGGGACGCATTTCTATGTGTTTTTGATACAGTTTCAGCAAGCAGTTTCCTCATTATAAACTTCATGTCCTTTATTTATTTTGAAAACATCTGAAATTCTAGGTAATGCGAAATATCAATTACACAATGCCAACGTTACAAATCTCTTGTGAATTATAACAAACTTGTACATGAGCTATCTTCTTTCAAATTTTTAAACGGATAAAGCAGAATTTATTAATTTAATTAACACACAAAAATGACTTGGCCCTCGTTTACCGCCGAATTACTGGAGACTTCATTACACCCGAAATGTATGAGTATCACAGTTTAATCGGGCAACCAACGTTTAAACTTAAAAATATAATGCTGGCATCCTCCACATTTCATACGCCCGCCACCCCTATATAAATTTTACCTTAAAAATCCGCAAATTCGGGGCTCCGGCACGGTCGCTAGACCTTTTCGAAAAGGGTCCTTCGAACCCACCGAACCTACCGAAAGGGATTTGCCTTGGGATCGAGGCATTCGGCCCTACACTTATACAAAATGTCCAATACGGGCCCGCCCCGCAGACCCTCGGGGGCCTGGAGGTAGCTGGCCTGTGAGCGTAAACATACAAGTTTGTTGCCTAACCGATGGGGTATTATGTAAGTGGTTGTCAGTCGCTGGACCGCAATCACGACACAATCTCACCAATTCGTTCTATGTAACGTCTCTTTGCAATTTGATTGTGACCTTTCAGAACTTGATTGATAAGTTTGATTTTTCCTTGTTATTGTGCCTCGTTTTTCTTTTTACCAAACTTGTATGTATTATTTTCGTAGCTCTAAAATATTTGCATTTGTAGGTTTAAGATACAATAATACTATCAGTATATTATTATCCCACTGCAGAGCAAAAGCTTCTTCTCATACAGAGTAGGCACGAGCATTGATCACCACGCTTGCTCAATGCGGAGCGATTTCAGACCTAATTATAAGTCCAGGTTCCCTCACGATGTTTTCTTTCACTGATGTCAGTGATATCCAAGATAAAGTTAGACAGTACATATGAATTGTAAAAGTCGTATTGATGCATGAGAGGCGGGCGCTTTAACCACTGTGCTATCGTGACACGCTCTCTCACGGTATAATATATAGCGTATGAAAATGTCTTATAAACATAATTTAGTCCTAGGATCCGCACCGCACTACTCGGTACAGGTTTTATTACGAACGGTACCTACATACATACATACTTATATGACCCTTATCACCTATTTGAATGAATGGTCATGGCTTTAGGCTTTTAAACCTAAGGTAATAAGGTAGAAATTACCCAATACAGTAAATTGATAGAAAGCTTTTACCTGCAACTTCGTCTACGCGAATTTTTTTAGGGTCCCTGTTTTTTTTTTTAAATGTAGTATCATGTAGCACTTTTTGATAACGTACCTGCCTATTACAGAAATATTTTCCTATTACGGGAATATAAGCAAATCAGTAATTCCGTGGATAAGCGCATTCAAACAAAAGAACTTTAAATTCATCATCAGGTGTATAATATAAGTGTTAATACGGATTAACCTTATTGCTGACTACAGAGAAAATTAGTACCTACTGGGGACCAAATAAAGTGTGTTTTGCAATATCCAGAAAGTGGACTGGTATCATATTTACTTCAAACAACAGTTTACATTATAATTACTAAAGAAATAAAATTCAAAACAAACCTATTCAACCCAAATTTGGCGTCTCAATCTGGACTTTGTAATTAAATTCCATTGCTAAAAACATAACCCTTCTTTGCAGTCGGGTAAACAGGACGCGACATAAAAGGTTTACCCTTTTCTTTAGTAAATAAGTGGGACATGATTAATGTCATTGTAAGCTATCACATTTCCCTTCAAGAAATTTTAACAATAAATATAATAATGTAATACCAGCTTGCTACTGACCCATTGCAGACCAAAGGCCTCTTCTTGTACAGAGAAGGCACGAGCATTGTTCATCACGCTTGCTTGAGACGGATAGCGATTTCACACTATGAGTATTTTAAGTATAGGTTTCCTTTCGATGTTTTTCTTTAACGATGTCAGTGATGTTCAAGATATACTTAAAAAGATTTTGTAAATGTTAAAAAATATATTTTCTTTTTGCAGGTAAGAAAATTCACAAATGATTTATACATACCGTGCACTCGTGAAGGTAAGTTTTAGTTTTAATATTACATCATTGCTAATTTGTTTATTATGGCAAAGAAAATTGTAGAATTTCTACACCCTAGTAAAGATCTATTCGAAATCGCGTCAGCTGATAACTTGATGGCGCAAGGTTCAGCACATCATAAGTTTTAAAATCTGTTTTTTGTCGTTAGCCGTGAATATTTTATATAGTGACTTATATTTTGTGCATTTGTGCTGTTGTACTATTTCAGCTTAATTTGTTAAACTTGCACTTTCTTAACTTATTGCTAGGATCCGCGCTACTGAGCAAAAAATAATAATTGTGGGATTTATTCAAAACTTAATTAGTCTACGCTTTTGTATAACTATAAATACCTGTTTTTGTCTAGAAGTGTATAACGTTACAACAATAGCTCTAATAATACGCTAAGCAACAAAAAATACCAGGCTGTTATAAATGAACAAGAGAGTATCACTAATCTTTAATATGCAAGTACATCCACAAAAACTGCAGTGCCTAAGAAAAAACTGTGAGCAGTATTCGCACAACCGCGTACAGGATGCTTCCTACGTATATACGGGATGCGTTCTACGTATATACAGGGGTGTCGGGAAAAAGTTATAATAACATTAATGTAGGTTCTTTTGACAGCTCGCCGGTCGTCGTTAGCAGCCCTGTGCTCTGTATCTTGTCATAATCTTTTAGGGATGTGGGTGCGTCGATAGTGTTTTTGTTTGTCGATAAAAATTGTGCGATACCTTAGACTTTATAAGTAAAGAAATGTACGAAATAATAATGCTTTAGTTGAACACTGAATGGAGAATGGAAGCATTGTAGTAAATTGTATGTAACATAGAAATCGCTTCAGATATTCCAAACTGCAGTTCATCATACATTGGAATTTGTAAAGTTACCTAATCACAGTAATTTATAAGAATTGCAAAGTATAGTATGTACGAGTTATTTCACTAAAAAGTTTGTGTGTTTAGATTATTTAAAGTTAGCTATTCATTTCGACCCATGGAAATTATATTTTTTTTATCTATTTCATTAGAACATCTGAGATGCGTCAATTAAGAGAGTCACTTTAATTGGGTAATAATATTCCATATTCATAATTAAACCTCCATTAATACTAAAATTTCACAAAAAATATCGACTCGACATTATCGACACAGTACCAGCCCGAGTCACGCCGCATCACTAATTACGGGCGCAGACGGCGGCGCCGGGTCGAGCCAAGGGTACACGGTCCTCTCGACAGAATTTTTTCCCCAACGCACCCCCTACCCCACCGGATGGGGAGGGGGCTTCCTGTCCCTCCCGGACCCTTCTTAACATTTCCCTGGCTCGGAGGCACAGAAGGAAGATGCCTCGCTTATATGGAACCCTGGTACCTACCGCTTGGGTTATATACTTTTTTAGGGTCGGTCAGACCCTTTGAGGCCTTTCTCACGAGTTAGGGACCTACATATTCCCTTTTCAGGCCCTTGTTGACCTTTGTAGGTTTAGGCCGCGTTGTTTCGTCGTTATATTATATAAAAGTTTCAGATTTCTCTTAGTGAGGGACGCTGTTGGCTGTCGTGTGAATTTTCACTACTAACTACAATGGTGTTAGGTTTAATTTCGTTCATAAGTATCCTCTTTTAAGGTCAGCATACATATTCAGAATACGATATTTACAGCTGTATAAGAATCGATCTCGATGTGTCCATATCATTGTGAAATCATTGTGATTGTGACATAAAGACAATTACGTGTCTATTTTTAAACGGATACGTTTCAACTTGTTGCTGTTGAGCTTTTAAAGGAAACTTACGAAACAATAATGTCTATGTGGATATACAAAGCAAACTTTTCTTCTTGACATTTTAGCCGAAAAATTCACCATACAAAAAAACTTTAACCCAATGTATCCAAAAACGTTTTCATTCAGGCTTTCAAAGTGTTCTCTATTCAAATCACCGGGTTCCATACCTCTAAATACACCAATATTTTTACCTAACGCTACTAGGCGCACAGCAAACAAAGGAGGTGTATGGTCACTGCTTAATAATTCCTTCGACAGTTTGACAAGCGAACACACAGTGGGGCTTCTCGATTCATTGATGTGAATTGTGACGTGTCATTGGAGCTCGCGAGGGTGCAGTGCGCAGTGGCTTCGCTTACGGGTTCGATTCCCGCATCAAAAATGTGATCATAAGCTAATGACACAGGAAACTCTTAATGTGGTTAGGAGTGTGTGTAGAGCTTTCATGATTGAATTAATTAGTCTTGTTTCCTCATTATGTGCGGCTGTCATTGTTTTTTGTTTGGTTCTTGGCATATTCTCTCTAACGAAATTGCCATGGGTTTTGATCGCCAATCGCATTATTAATATTCCTTTTAACCGCTCTGTTATGCCTGGGCTAGGAGTGGGGTTACGTCATCGCTTTGATTCTTAACGAAAAAGTAACATGTTCTTTATCAAAACTTTTGGTTACGGAGATATTGATACTTTTTGACACGTTTTTTATGAATACCAGCTTTAAATGTTATGACTAAACTTCAAGGCGCCTATACTGTTGTATTTACCCGAAATTACAACGTTTTGCGTGCGTTGCTTTGCGCACTACCATAAACTGATTAAAAATTTAAAAAAAAAAAAACATTTTAAACAAAATTTTTTGCTCAAAGTTACTTAGTTTGATGGGCGGTATTTTAACGAGTATGCGATGTGTCTTTTTGTACGACGTATAAAAATAATAACCGATGTCTATGTAGAAATTACGACGTACAAACTTTACTGTTTCTGTGTTCCATCATAAGTAACAAACCAATAAAACCTTCAACACAAAATAAATAAAGGCACAAATATCGCCCTTTACACTCATACTTTTTTATTGTTTTGATTTCAACGTAATTGTCGACACTTTAATAATGTATCGATGTTTATTTTACAACGCTAATGATTTGTTAACGTCATTGATGCGCCCTTTGCTCAGCTGTGAATTGTCACATGCCAGCAACCGTAACTTTTAGAATAGGGTTATGTTCTTTTTTCAAATCTCAATCAAATTCCGTAAAAATGATTAGAATTGATTAAAAAAAAAATGTAGGAATTACTCTAGAGTGCTGTTCTGGTGTCGATTTATTTGTTTCTGTTTTTATCGATGTGTGAGAACATGGGTGACTAATTTTGGAAATATAGAGGGGGGTTTTTATATTATGTGTTGACTGTGTTAGTATTACGCAGCAGACACGTTGTATTTTTTTGGCGTGACTTTGTATTCTAGTGTGAGTTATTTGGTCGTTAAGGTTAATCACAAATATTATTTGAAACTATACAAATAGGGTTTTCAATGTAGTTAATGACACATGGTTTAGCATAGTCACTGTTACGCAGCTCCACATAATGTGTCACTAATCAGGTCAACATTTTTTGTAATTGTGAAAGTGTTCCTAAATTCAATTCAATAGTAAGCATAAGTTATTGCGTAAGGCACTCACAATCGCGATGATTTAGTTGCCAACGAGACGCATGCAATGAACATTGTTGAACCATCAAAATGAAAGCCATTGCGATTGTGAGCGTATTACGGAATTAGGGTGCAATTCCTTTAAGGAAAGTGGATTAAAGCGGGTGTAAACTCAAGGCAAGTGTAAGTAAAAGTTTAGTTTGTAGATAGGCGATGTTGCGTTAAAAGTTTTGAACGTTTTTATATATCATATTTAACTCCCTAAAATTAGCTGGTCCTTTGGTACGGGAGTGGTTGCGTCTTTACAGCAGTAGTAAAGGCCAGAATTATATATTTGTTTTGATATGTTAAAAGAAAATCGAGTCAGTATTTACTTGGTATGTACCGAATAAAGGAGAAATATCCCCTGGGTATTCTGTTAGCAATTTTCTTATATTCAGACAAACACGACAGGATCAATTTAATTCGGTGGCCTCTGATATTATCTACGTTTGACATTTCGACTCTGAGATTACAAACGAACTTTGCCAAGTCAGTAAGCGCGCCACCAACTTACTAAGGATTATACTACTTTAATATAGCGCTGCGACCGTGTGTAGCTCCCTTAAGTGCCACTGTCACGAGCCAAAAGGCGAACAAAGTAGCAGAGGCAGTTCCCTCCACACGAAGTATAGCCTCCGCGCGCCACGGGGGTAAACTTTGATACCCCAAAACCTCCACCCTGCTTTGCCACCCTAGTACCCGGCCCACCCACAGCGGGGCTTTGAGGACGTCTTTGAGCCGAACTTTAGCGGGAAAACCCCAAAATTCAAGTTGGCCCACGTCCCCGATTACGAGTTGGCGATATCTTTGAAATTTTCTGGTCTCCTGGTACATACGACGGCTTGTTTTCGAATTTTTCAGATGCGGGTAGATTTTGTAAACTGATTTTCCCGATAAATTGGTACGAGGTTAACTTTCGCTTGAAAACATATATTCTCTTGTAATACTTCTTTCATTTATTTGTTGAGTGGTTCTGGGCGCCTACTTGGTGCCTGGTTTTAATAACAATATTATGTCATACAAAATATTTATGCAGAATTTTTTATCAGAATACTTAAAACAAATACTGTCTTTTTCTTTATCATCGTCGGTTAAGAAATTTTCATTTAAGAGAAACATCCAGCGTACCCTTTATTTATTAAAAAAATGTAGTGATGTATGAATCGATTTATCAAAAAGAAATAAAAATAAAACATCGGTTAGAAAATTCAAAAGCACTCGTGGTTTTGAAATAACGGAAACGAATTCTCTCTAGTGTCAAATAAAAGACATCAACGTGCGTCTTAAAAAGTTAAACTATTTACATGTTTATACTTTCTTAACTTTTGGAATAAAATGTAAATAAACTGTTTTTATTTTCAGTGTCATACTTTATACTTTCTACTACTACTATGTATTGTATTGTATTATGTAAACAATACTTTTCTATAGTTTTCAGCCAAATGTAGGAAAAAATGAAGATTATCTAATTTTTAATCAACGTGAATTTGAATATAATAGGAATTGCGTTTAGGTAAACTTTTTACTATTAATTACTTTACAACTTACAAACTAATATGACAAAGCAAATATAGTTAATATTATTATTCTAACTCTCTATAATTTATACGTTTAATATTATTATTCTAACTCTCTATAATTTATACGTACCAGGAGTTCTTTACAATTTACTATACCAGTAAAACAGAACTTAAAGCAGGTGTAATTAAAACATACAGCCTACCAGGCGCAAGGCTGTATATAAATTACCAGGCGCAAAAGACCACGAAATAACCAGGGTAGCAGGAGCTATAGGAGGTATAAACAAGGATCGTATTGCGTGATCGGCGGGTACTAGGCGTAACGTTTATTTCTGGCCGTGATTTTCAGTAGGTGCGGAGTTGAACGCAATGCAATGCTTTGTTTTAAAGGGCTCTTTCAGTAATTTAGTTTTCGAGCTTTTAATACTGTTTCATGATTAACCATTTGATATAAAGTCAAGCACTTTTTAAAATTCTTATTTTATTTGAAAACAGATTTGTTATTTCAATAAAACGATTATTATAAAGAAGAAAGAGTTATAGTTTTGTTTGTTATAGATAAACTAAAAACTATTTACCCGATTTTAAAAATTCTTGCACGTATCGAAAACTACGTTATCAGCAAGTAACAAAGGCACTAATTTATTACCAAAATTGGAATCGACAAAAAAATTCACGCAAACAAAGTCGCGCTAAAAAGCTAGTGAATGATATTTCAAAACATGTAACAATACATTAGATAACATACAATTCAAATTTATTCATGACATGACATCGGAATCTTTAATTTAGTTTCAAGCTTATGAATTAATTATAAGAAAACCTTATCGCAATCAGTAAGCCCCTTAATTAAGTTAATTGTGCAAAACAAAAAGATATGTTACTTTAATTGTAATCTAGTTTCATTCCATATTTTTTGTTGAAAAATATTAATTAAAGACCGTTTTAATTGAAGAAACGAGTGGCCAAGATTATGAAAGGAATAAAAATGTTTTATTATGTAGAAAATAGTATAGGTAAGGTAATGATTCTCGTATGATTGCTATGTGCTTCCAACGTTATTCTTAAAATAAAAATGATTTGGTTATAAATCTTGGTAAAAATAAAGATTGTCTTTTATAAAACGTTCGCCTACACTAGGAATTTCACCTGTATCGTGGGTGCGTTAACAAACATAAAAAAATAACTAGTTGAATCAGAAGAAGGCCATACAAATATTTGTTCCGTCCTGGAAATCGAACCCGAGACACGCAGCGCAGCAGCGCCACTGCGCCATCCGTCCCGTGGACGTTCGACTTTTAAAGATCTTGTAAAATGAAATAACATGTTATACAAAGCACAGAAATTCAGTATTTTTTTTAAAAGGACGTATATAAATAATAATTCTTCAAATTATATTGTATTATCCGGATTTTTCAGGACTCTGTTTCAAACTTTGGTCCTTATGTTCGCAACCCATCTTGCTCATCCTGCTATTTTAATAGAAACTTAATAGATTTTCTATTTATTTAAATAAGCTTGTTTTAAATTAATACAAAACAATTATATACTACCTAAGACAACAAAGTATTCCTAGATATTTAGAAACTTAGGTTGAAACCTTGATCTTTACATTTCTATAGATTCAAACCAGGTTAAGAATCGTGGTTTTAGTACTAAACGCTAGTTACTTTACATAATTTATAATGAGATATTAAAGGAGTTTTATGGATGGACATAAATGGCAGCTGAAAGGGAAAGGGTTTTTTATTATTTTGGAAATGCCTTCAGCCCGGGGGC
Source organism: Hoplodrina ambigua (assembly GCA_949774945.1). Lineage (NCBI taxonomy): Eukaryota > Metazoa > Arthropoda > Insecta > Lepidoptera > Noctuidae > Hoplodrina > Hoplodrina ambigua. Next base: position 3,783,078 of record OX458986.1, on the reverse strand, counting down.
GCGAAAGCAAAGCTATCTTCGGTTTACGATCCCCCGAGCTTAAGATTGGCTTTACACTTAATGAATATTGGTAATTTTAATTTTTAATATTATGGATCAGAGCAGTTTTGCTTATATAATACTGAAAAAATATGGTCCTTATCGTTGTTATTAGTAAGATGTTGAATCGGACTTTAGGACCAATACTTTTACACGCCCGAGTGTGCACAAACAAACATAAAGTTTTCCTTTTATATCCGGTACTTAATTTCCTTTGTTTACTTGATCAGAATATCGTGAGGTTACCAGGCTTCCAGCGACCCGCGGGAGGTGCGATTAACTACTTCGTAAATAAGCAAAGTAATACTGGAAGAAGAATTACCGGCTGCTCGCCACTGGCCGGGTAAGGCAACCGGATATTTCTTTTAGCTGTCCAAAGAACCCCCCGGTCATAATGCCCTAGTGGGGGCCGCAGGGGGGCAGATATAAAGATACAGGCCCCCCACTTATCCCGGGACCATACCCGGTCCTTTTGCTTTTATAGGGGGTGTGTATAAAACCGAATCGCCCGGTTTTAGCTGTGCTGGAGTGTTACGAGCGGGGCCGGCGGCGGCGGTCGCATTATGCCGACGGAACGAGACTATATCTGATGTGGCTATGGTGCCTCGGTACTTATATACAATGTTTAGACGATGGCTTCGTTCATTTATTAGTCTGGCGTTTCGAACGGTCAATAAAACGTTGAAGGTTCTCAGTAATAAACGGAAATTAGCCGAGAAAAAATGCGCAGGAAATGTAAGCTTTTTGTTACATTTGTTGTCTTGTTTATTATCCTAGGATAGAACTAATTCGTTCCCATTCCACTTCAGTAGGTACTACCCAATACAAAAAGGAAACGATCCTCGATAAAATTGTTTCACTCATTCCTCAGACCGTTCTGAAAAACGAGATACGGTTTTTGCAACAACCTGTATGTATGGTAAGGTGTTGCCAAAAATATTTAAAATTGATTCTTTTTGAAAATTGAACTGGACAGTTTTACGTGAATGACATACACAATGGGTGTGGTTTTCCAACTACTTTAATAGGATTAGTTTTGAACAAAACTTGTTATAGGCCATTATTTTACAGCAATTTCCTGCGCTTTCTCCGCACTTCAAACAAAGCATACCGGCCACGCTCGACTAGTGTTCCGACCCTATTCGGTTCGGTCTTTGGACCCAAATGCGGAGAGGCAAGATCCTAGCCTCAAGATATTAATTTCTCTTTATTACCGGGGCGACATGTGCTTATAAGATGAAGGTAACTATGTTGTTTCATTATTCGAATGTCGGAGGGCCCGGGTGGCGGAGTAAGGGGGGTGGAAGCCGTATAAAAACGACAATTTCCTCTAAACGCGCCGCGCCCGCGCCCGCGCCTGTCGCGCCGCGCCCTCCGGTACTAATTAACTGCCACAGCGGTTATGTCACCCTAGTACCCCTGTTTGTAGGGCGGTGTTCAATTTTTTTGTCTGGAGGTTGACAGCTTGACCTTTCCATATAAAATGGAGAATAACAATAATGTTAATCCAGTGAGGGTCTTCGTAAAATGTGAAATGTTTACATTTCAGAGAACTTCAGTAGTCACGCTTTGAAATATTATTTAATAATGTTGTTATTTCTTACGAAAGACAGACATTCCACTGTTTCTATTCTTGGAGCAATATCTGCAGTACTCTGTATTTTCTTTTCGTTTCATATTTATCTTTTGTGTTGGCGCACGCCCCAACTTAGCGATGCGGTCCTTTGGTCCGCTTTGCCTAATGGATAAAATTTGGCCAAGGGCTGGTTGCAGTCAGACCTTATTAGTACTGTCTAGAGCACTTAGGGGTTTCTTTAGCAGTAACTTTGTTCACATCTACTGCATATAAATGCTTGGAAAACTTTTTATACATTTAAAACAATTACACTTTTTAGGTTTCCGTACCCGAAGGGTGCCAACGGAAAACTATTATCTACTAAGCTTCAGCTATCCGTCCGTCTGTTCATCCGTCTGTCTATCAACAGGCTGTATCTCGTTAACCATAAAAGGACGTGAGTCAGAAGTCTACACTGCACAGTGTACTACAGCACATCATTCATTTTGTATGAATATGCACATGATTAGACTTAACCGTAGGTACTTCTATACTAATATTATTAAGTTGAATTTGTTTGAATGTTCTGATAATATCAGTGAGTAGTAGTCCGATTAGAAAAAAATCTTTATGCGTTATGCAGGTTATAGGTTAACATCACGCTACGAAAAGAGCGGAGCAGTAACCGAATTCGTAACTTAACGCAAGTGAAACCGCGCGGTGTAGCTAGTACATTCACATAACCAACGCCATCTTGGTAAGACCTTTCATGAATAACTGACGCATAACAAATTAGAAAAATTAGGGTTACTAGGCTCGCAGAAGCTAAAGGAGGTCTAAGCTCTATTTAGGGAAAAGCTGATGATGATGACAACGCTCTATGGGCAGTTATAAAGTCGTGGACACTAGGCTCACAGTAAATGACTCGAGACCTTCATACATTCCCATGTCTTCGTCCTATGCCTAATCGCTACTGTGGCACATTATAATAAACAGCCACTCCAAACTAAACCTTAATGTTATCAATTAAGGGTGTATAATAGTTTGAACAACGCGAACCTTAGCAGTCCTTATATGTACCTGTTTAGTAGTTAATTATTATGATCGGTTAGTTATGTGTACGTTGTAGGTAAACTGCGAATTAGGACACTTGCAAACAATATGATATTTGCTTAGTCTTAAATTCTAAGGGCTAAGTTTTTGAATCTAAAATGTCTAGTTCTATGTTATAATGAGCAATAAACGCGATGTCATTCATTAAGAATATAATTATGTTTACTGGCTTCTGGCTGCGACTTCGTCCGTGTGTTTTTTTCAGCGACGTTAAGTTATGTCTTTGGTTACTGCTGCGCTCCCGTGGGTTGTAGTGTGATGTTATATAGCCTCTACTATTGCTCATGAATCTGGCTTTCATATACTTAAGGCAGCAAGTATGGATTAAGGTCTTTTTTTAAGAATGGCGGACATGTACCAAAAACGAAAAAATATACAGGTTCAATAAAATGATGACGGTCGTTAGTTTTTTCTATTGTGGTTTCCTTTACTGTATTTCTATAGGTATTCTCTTTCAAAGACATCAATATCAAAGGTATCGATCCAGTAACCTGTTATAGAATAGACCAACAGCTATAATACATCTCGTTTTGCCTGTGTAGATGTAGCCGAGATGTGTACCTGTGAAATGTCTATACCTAAATTTAGGCTTGAGACCAGTGTCGCAGGCACTCGGCGTCTCTCAAACTTGGGTACGAGACACTAAGCTTTGCCGTCTGGGTGACGCTTAAGTAACAATTAAGTTGGTTGTGCGACGGGCAGGCGGGCAGGCAGGGTACATACGAAGTTCAGAAGAATCTTTGGAAGTCTTTATAACTACTACTGCCCACAACTTTGTCTGCGCGGAAGCCAAGTATATCATAAAACATATCCGCCGACACTCTGCAATAGATTTCTAAAAGTTAATGATTTTTTTGTTAGGTCAGGACTTTCTAACATTGTCTCCTACAAACAAAAAAAGCAAGATTAAACTAACATGGTGTTTATAAGTGAAATCTAGAAGTCATACAACTAGTGGTCCTTCGTTTTTGAAATTCATCTGCTGATTACACAGATGACATAAGAAAATCAACTAAAAAAAAAGGCGAATAGACCGAGAAAGATGTGCCATACCACTCAAATTACCCACCACTGAGATCACAAACAGAAAAAGCATAAGGACCAAATTATAAGAAGCTTAAGCGAGATAAAAAATCTTAAACTTAACTATGAATAACTAATACTAACCGTACACCGTAAAACGACCACTGGTTTATGTGAATAAAGAAACAGAACTTCGCTGTTCCTAATATTACTACGATAATAGTATAGACTCAGTTCTAAAAGGTGGAGACAAGTATACGAAGACCCCTGTTTAGAGTGTTTGATACGGCGGAGGGTGCGTGGGACGAAATTTTACGAGTTTCGAGACCCGTGCATGAATTACAGATTTTAACTGACCCTTTGATTCCTTTGTGTAGATTTTGAAGGCCCCATTGTTGTTGGTTGTAGATTTTTTTATGCTTTTTCTCCTTTCTAAGAACTACTGATAAAGCTATCTGAAAGTTTTTCAACTGTATTTGGAGTTTTTAGCTCAATTCACAGTTTTTTTTTAAATTATCTAATCTCCATTAGTCAATATTGTGAACTCGAACTGGGAAATATCGAAAAAATCATCTTAAAAAGTTTTAGTGCCAACACTATCATCACCATTCTATTGACTGACTGTAATTACGATGGCAATATCTTTATCGCTTTTTCAGTTGGCTATAAACTTATGATATAATATATTATTAATTTAATATCTCCAGCAAACGTCACCAAAATATTTATCTTCTTAAATAATTCCAAAAGGACCAATTTTTTGGGTAAGGCATTTAGCTGTTACGCAAATTGTCGAAACTCCCTGAGGTATCTGCGACTGTATACAGCTGTGCTCGACATACGTATCTATACAGGATGCGTCTTGCCCTACACACCGACTTGCCCGGGTCATACTATCACGCTAGTTATTGCTATAGGTATATTTGATATAGCCTGAAATTATATAAGACTACTAAGGTCTACTTTATCTCGAAATATAATTCTAAGAAAAACTAACAATCTTTGCAATCTCTTTTAAAATGGAATATTGAGGCTTCTTTTTAGATTACAACTTAACGTTCGACCTTCGTTAGTGGAGAAGACTTTGAAGATCGACATTGATATCTAAGACCTTAAGAAAATCGTGGGTGATGAATGGCAGACAGGTCAAAATCCAATAACCAAGGTTATAGGAATGACAAATACATAGAAAAGTGAACAACAAAGAATTCGGAAGATCCAATTCCTCTATAAATGCAAAGTACTACTTATTAACAGAACACTGGGTCAGTACTCTGCAAATTCTGCAATCCTTTTCCGCCATTTAAACGCCCGCATATTATAATACATATATACACCTATCGCTTCGTGTTTCATGAGTGCCTGGTGCCTCATTCCCATCCATATATACGTAATATACACACACAGCCTTTATTTGCATGTATGTATATAATCGATTCTGTAGTACCTATATACGCGAGTGTCATTGTGCATGTGTGCGGATTGATTGTGTAATTACATCATCATTATCAGTTTATAGTCATGCAACATTGGTTAAATTGATTTCCCTAATTAAGATGAAGCTTGAGGTTAGGATCAAACGAGATCGTGCAGCTAGGAGTCGAGGATGTTGCTCCTATTAAGTTCTCAGTAAGTGATTCTATGTTCGTCAGATCTACTTTGTAGTTAATAGTACTATACAGCTTAATCTTTATTGATATTCTACATAAAATTATCTCAATCTAAAATTGCGCGTCTTTTGCGTATCTAAGGACCAAAAGTATCTAAGGATTAAAAGTTTTGTATTAAGTTTCGACGAAGGAATGGTAAAAATATTAGAACATTTTGGGAGACTTTTTACTTGACTTACCTATGTATGTAGCTTTTTATGACAACCAATTTGATGATCGTTACGACAAAGAAAATAAACGATATGGATCTCTAGGTAAATAAATTTAGAATAGTACGAGTGAACTAGCGATACCAACTAGTGTGTCTGTGACAGAGCTACTATGCCTTAGGGCACCTAACAAATTCACAAACATTTTTTACCTATCGATTGTCCCCACTGCGTTCAGAATGTGCGTGTGTTTCGAGTGTCATTGATGCATTTCGGTATGGGGGACAGGGGGCGATGGGGGCCGGCCGGACACCGAGCGAACGCACCTCGTCCACGAACTGACGGACCAGTGTGCGTTGTAACTCCGAGGGGCGAACACGCGCGCCGCGCCCGCACACAACTTACTCGTGAAACACGAACTCGAACTCTCAAATATCACAGATTCAAATAAAAAAATAATACTACGGTGCAACAAATAGGTTGGTAACCCATTGTGCTTTCTTTGCGTTATAATTTTTTCATATAAAAAGTTGCAATCAGACATTCAGCGCGCGAAGTTTTATCATCTTGACATACTAGTTTTTGCACGAATGCAGGTTTGCATAGACCGTCAGGAATGGACATAGGAACTTGATGAGTAAGTAAGCCTTGGCATTAGTACATGGTGACAGCAAAAAATGCAATTAGTCTATCGTCGGTTCGTGTCGCTAAGTTTCCTTTGTCACGCCAGTTTGAAAAGACAAGGCATTGTTTTAGTGAATTTATTAGCCTAACTGACACTTATGTACCGATTCTTAGATTGTTCTTAGTAATTTCCTACTATAGTTTTTTTCTATCCGACGCAGTTAGTTTTTATCATCTTTATTTAATACTTACTTAGTTGTACTGCTTTAATGTTGTTGATTATATCAGAAAGGATGGGTTGTTATCAACTTCATGCAGATGTAAGAAGCCTCTATTAAACGTTTTCAGCTGCAATTCAAATCCACTTGAGAACTTAGTTTTTGCATCAAACTATCATTATGTATTCTCTATTACGTACTAGGGTTATCCGATCTCATATAATTTTACCTAACGATACCAGGCTTGCAGACTTGTACAGAAGTTCTCAATGTGTAGAACGCAGCGAAGTTTGAAAGTAATTTTGGAGTGCAAGCGCGCGTCGAACTAATCAAATCGTTCACGGTCCTTACTTCGCTGATAACACTACCCACCGTGTTATGTTGCTCTAGTAACTGTGCAACTTTTTTATTGCATTTTCGTATATTTTCTTACTTCACTTAGGGAAAACAATGGAGTTTTCGCGAAACTACGCCTACTTTTCAGGTTTTGCGTCTTTACTACTTATTTTACAATAGAGGTAGAATCATTTTTATATTAATAATATTGAATATTACAATCGATTTAGTTACTTCACATTGCAATGGTCTGGAGCTCACCGAGGGAAATTCATTGTTTTATTTATTTATACTCTTACTAAATATAAGTAATACGAAGAATTCCCGAAAGTTATCGACATAAGATTAAAGTAATTGAAAAATAAAGCCCGGTTTAACACGTAGAGGCACTATTTTTCTATCCTAGGAATTGTATGCCCCGTGAATAAAGAAACAACAATCGTAATATTCATAACAGTCGTATCAAAGGACCAGGTTCGCATTCCACGGCAGCGCACCGCATTGCTAAGCACAATACCTATTAAGCCCTACATCGCCGGCTAAACTAGCGTAAACACAGCCATCATCTCTTTCCGTGTACCCTTTATACCGCAAGCCTCCACAGGCATGTAATTAGTATATTTATGAAAAAGGAACGAACCGATGGGTAGGACAATGAGCGTGGGGACCGTTACTCGAGTAATGAGCCCCTCACATTCGACTAGCCGGGATAACGTGTAAGGGCCGGTCGGCCGCCTCTCACACCAATGCGTAACCTTTCGGGCTATAAAGAAATAGAAGAAGAATAATTATAGAACTGCAAAATTGCAAAAAAAAAAACATAGTTTCATATGATATGCAACTTCCCTAACAGTTACAATAATGGAAACAAAATTAAGGTTTATTTTACAAATTATATCACCTTTATAACTTTGTTCCCTTATGGTGAGCAAGATATGATCAAGTCAACGATCTCTGTAACTACTTGACATTTAAAACACCCTCGCACCTGTAGTTCTTGCGAGTTTTTAAAGTACATGCATACGATAATTTAATGATACGCGTATGATCCGGGATATTATGTGTAAAACTTTAAAGTGCCAACAGATTGGTACTTGTCCGTTAATTGTACTGTTATTGCAATTTGGTCCTTCGCTACGTGCACATTTTCAGATTTAAGGGCTGGAGACGCACATATTTTTAACTCATTTAGGGTTTTAATCGCGCTGTTGCGCCTGATAGAATCCGATAGGCTGCCTATAAATACATACATAAAAGCCTTACAGGTATTCGTAAGTTTTTGACTTACAAAACGTATTACCTTTTCTTACTTAAACCTTCAAGGATAAAGTCGCCCCCTTAACATAATGTATTTTCGTTCCAATCTAAGTTACATGCCATTGTGACTGTAGAACCTAATTCGCAAACTAGGCAGTTAATAAAAAAAACGTCACGGACTACCGTACCCAAAGCTATTAAAATGGCCTTGTCGTTATCGCTAAAAAGAAAATAGCTGGCAGTGCACTGACCGCGCATTAAACGCGCATGGCGTGCGCTTTCCACCTACGGTTGTGTCACACAGTGTTCCAATGTTGCGGATTGGTGTGAATTTTTGTACTGTCGCCTTTTTCGATTTTTATGCGTTAACTCCTACGCTGTATGAGAGCCTGGTGTTGATATTGTGTGGTCGTCTTTTTTTGCCGATGCTTAATAGCGATTAAATGAAATACATTGATAATTTATTGATGGTAATTTGTTACTGTTATGTTATTTTAAATTAACCAATCTATTCCGAAGTCAATGTCTAGATTTGTTGTCTATAGGAAAATGCTATAATGACTTAAATATTAATTTCATGATGAAAGATCAAGTAGGCACGCAATAGTTTGCCTTATTGTTTACCTTAGTACCTTCTGCCCAGTACATCGTTCGTGTGGTCTTGTCATCCGCATTATTTTACGTCTTTGGTCACTGCTCCAGTCTCATGGGTCCCAGCGTGATATTATACAGATCTGCCTATCAAATACAGAAATATTTTTTTCAATCCGTCTGGTAGTTTTAGAGGTTTGAGCGTTTAAAAAACAAACAAAAAACTTTTCAGCTTTATTCTTAGTATAGTTTTGTTCAATCAGTTTAAGTTAGATATTAGTATTTTATTTACGATTCAAGATGTGGGTGTAAGCTTTGAAATGAACAAAATTGCTCACTTAACGAAACAACCAAGCTTAATAAGGATTTCAAATATTAAGGTTTATTTATATAATTATACAAAATTAATCCTATTTCCAAGTTTGTTGCATAATAATATTATATTTGGCAAAAACGATTTGCAGCCAAATCGATAGAATTTGAAAGGTTATTGTCTCGAATAATTGGCAAATTAAATCGATTGAAATATTAATCGATGCGAATTAAAACCTGAAGAATTTAATTCTGAGATATGGATCATCGTTGCATAAAGCACGTAGAGACGGTGTCTGCAGATGGAAAACGGCCTATGTTGTTATCGCGACCAGCATGAGAATGAGACCCCTTTGCGATTTAATCTGCTCAAAGCTCTTCGGTACTGTATTCCTAGTACTTTTTTTCTGAGAATTTTGTTTGTGCATTCATCTTTTTTATTAATTAACAAGCGAACCGCCCCGGCTACACATAGGTGCAAATTTTCGGCTTTTCCGGTGGATTATTAAAAATTTTTCTTTCATATTAACCTTATCTGGGAAATAACGAAAAAAAAAAAACACAAGAAAAATTCAGCCAAATCGGTCCAGAAGTTTTTAAATTTTGCGCTTAGCAACTCATTTAGTCATTCATTCTGTTACAAACAAAAAATTAATAAAAAACAGGCTATACCTACTTTACAATAAAAAATATAGTAAAACATCCTGTTCGATGACAGAGTTTTATATTTTTCTTCTAGATAGAAATAGTTTTAAATCTTCTTTGGAAACGACAGTTTTCAATGATAAAGTACAAAAAGAAACCTTAAGTCCTAAGCGTAGGGACGGTTTGATAAGTACTTCACAACTTTGAGTTACAGTTTTGTAAACTGTGTGAGAAAATTAACAACTGTTTATAGTTTACATCGATGCAGTGTTTAAATGTTTCATAGCATTTTCCTGATAATTGTTGGTTTGAAGGAACGTTGGTTTCTTTGAGAGTTTTTTATAAAGGATACACTTTTTATTAATATCCTACATAACATCACGCCTGTAATCCCCGGAGGGTTAGGCAGAGGTATAACCATGAGTACATCCACATTTTGCCAGTTATGTCCTATGTAATAGGGGGCGAGCCTATTGCCATCAACCGAGCACAAATCCAAACTCCGAGGCAGCTACTGAGAAATTCCTGATGTAAAAAAACCAATAACAGTTCGACCTGGGAATCGAACCCAAGACCTCATTCTCAGCAGTCGCGCTTTGCGACCACTAGATCAACGATAATTTTACGTTAAATCTATAGGTAGCTTTTGCCCGCGATTTCGTCCGCCAAATATACAAAATTGTATGCTCTAAAATATATGTTATGACACACAGCTAGTTTAGTGTAGCTTTCTATCAGTATAAGATTTTTTGCATCATAACATAAATTTTATTCAATAAAAAAAATTGGGATCCGTAAGAAAATTTACCAAAATTGAAAGCATTTTAACATAAATCTTTAAATATTTTCCATTACTAGACCAAAATGTTGGTTCACCAGTAAGTCTCATGCCGAAAAGTCAGCAGAAACTCCGTATAGACTCAGTACGAGAGCCTTGACGTAGATTTAAATAGAAAAGCCCGTCTAAGCGCGTTGGCCTATCCAATTTGCGTATAGTATGTCGCCGCCGTCGGATAGGGCAGTGCACCTAACACAGCTACCAAAGGCGCTTTGCACACAGAGCAACTATTGCAGCAACTGGCAACTGACAACTAGCTGTTTACATATATTTCAATTGGACTGCGCACAAATAGCAACTCGAGTTGCGAGTTGCGGCAATCGTCAATAGTTTTCAGTTGCTGCAATCGATGACTAAGTTAGTTGCTAGTTGCCGTAACTAGCCACTGTTAAATATTATACCGGTTTTTAAAGATGCCGATTTCCTCAACCGTCAATCGCAACGCGTTGGGCGATTTCACACCCTCCCTACCTCTCCTTGTGCCCGGCAATGCCAGTGTCGCTACGGCAGCGGCATACGGCTACTCGGTTGTGAAAGTTGCTCACAAATTGCCATAAAGTTGGAGCAACCGTAAACATTATAGCAACTATCAACTTTAACAGGACTTTTAAAGAGTTGATAGTTGCCTCAACTTAAGTTGCTCCGTGTGCAAAGCGCTTAACACCTTCGCATTGTTCCGAATTATTGTTCTATACGGTTTGATTCTAGACTCATGCGCAATATAATACGTTATGGCACTTTTTAATACAATGATTTTCAATCTACGATTGAACTGTTAAACCTTACGCGGTTATAGCATTGAAAATTGAGTTCTATTGTGATTTTGTAAGTATGTCTAAAATTAGTTACACGCAAAGCAATACTCGTTAGTTAAGTTCTGGATTATACTGACACAATTGAGATTACTTTAAAACAGACACAAAAAGAAAAACTCTTCAGCACTATTATATTAATATATAGATGCAGTTTCTAAATACATGTAGAGTTTTTGTCTACACCAGTATTCTTCAATTCTACAAAAAAAATATTTGTGAAAGTTTCTAACGATCTTTAGATGTGTGTTAATCAATCACGCGTAAACCGTTGAACCAATTTGTATGAAAATTGGCACAGATAGACCATTTCTTGGATTAACACATAAAATACTTTTTATTCTAGTAATGTGTTCCGGTCTTATTGGAAATCTGTAGGGGAGGCCTATGTTCAGCAGTGGACGTCCTGTGTTCCCTTGGAATAATAGTTTAACTTACATTACGAAAAATTATTTTTTACGCGTTCAAAGCCGCGGCCAGAAGCTCGCGCGGGATCTATTATTTCCTGGTACCTACATTTCAATTTCTATTTAGACTAGGGCTGTAATGAAACTGGTTTCACTTCAAATGGTCATTTCAAAAGCGTATTTTGTTCGCCCCATTTCAATGGAAACAAAATACTGAACAGCTTGGAGAATCAAACAATGAGAGATCGTTGTTAAAGTATTGTGCAAATAGGGGAGGGATGCACCCTCAGCAAAAAGTAGCCTCGACTCCTAAATACCTGTTTCAAATGCAGTACTGACCTTACACAACTTGTGTGTGTTACCTTAGTTTCCGTTTTATCTCGTTTCTGCAGACGGGTTTGTAATTTTGTATTATGGCGTTTGATTGGCGTGTATTGTGATTTTTTTCTTTGTGAATTTAGTTAGTACAACATTCCTTAAAAATCAACAGCTTTCTATCTTTTTAAAAAATGAATCCCTATTTCTCTTGGTCAAGGCATCACGCGTGAACAGCTGGACTAATTTCTATAATTCTTTTTATGTTGTGTTTGTTATTGTAAGAAAAAGATGCCTTTGAAAGAAAAAAAAAATATATGGCGGTACGAAGTTCGCTAGTTTAAAATTAGAACCCGAGTGCGTGAAACATGAACTTTAAAATTAAAACTGAAAAGAAAAAAACAAGTCCAGTAGTCTAGAATTCTGTTAAGTAACATTTGGAGCTCATTAAAAATTGAGATCGAAGCTCAAATCTGCCCAGTAATAAGTCTAGACAATTTTCAAATACCTATTCAATGATAAATCCTTTATCTTAATACTCGATAGATTTTGAGCAGAATAAGTGTGCATGGTCCCTAAATCTCCTTTAGGGACCATGCACACTTATTCGGCTCTATTTAGCTTAGGTCCATAGAACACGTCGGTTTCGCATGAGACGTGTATGCGTCTGTTGAGCATACACGTCATCCGCATCTGAATGCGAAACAAAATCGTTGTTTTCTATGGACAAAAGCTGAATATGTGTGAGTAGTCCCTTAATTTTTCTTTTACTCATACGTTTGAGTTAAATCTTCATTTAATATTATAGGTAACAGTTACTGTCCGACCCATCAACACACAGTTCAGACCACTTCACGAATTGCTCTGAAAATTGGCCGCACATGCGCTAGGAAAGGATTATCCATAATAATTAATCTCCTAAGCGGGGGTCCAAAGTTCGTATGGAGAAACAAGATTAGATCGCCAATAACCGACATTTACGCGGACGGTATCGCGGGCAGAAGCTAGTTAAAAGTATAAAAGTTCTTTCTAGTATTTTTTTTTTCAAACTAAGTAAGCACTTCTTTCATTTAACAACCCGTAATTTATTTAAAAACACTTCTATTCGTTACAACTTGTAGCAATTAGATCGATTGTAATGTGAACTAACAGTTGCCGTCTTCAGGTGGGCTCATGATAATTAATAACGTTGAAGTACTTATTAAACCTTTGATACTTTTAAAGAGTTAAGTAGACAGGTGACCTTTTCACTGAAGAACGCGTTTGTGACCGCCGTAATTGTTTTATTTAGCAATATTATTTGACCAGCTACAGTCGTTAAGACTTTGGGTACTGCTCCGCTCCCGTGGGTAGTAGCGTGATAGTATATAGCTTATACTATTCCTCATGAACCTGGCTATCAAATACAAAAAGATTTTTCCAAATCCGACCGTGAGTTTTAGAGATTAGGGCGTTTAAACAAACAACATAATCTTCTTCTGAATCCTTTTCTTTTTTTTTGTAGTTTTTGACACAATATGTTAGCCATGTTTATAGTGGCATCAGTAGTGTTGTTAACGTCCTCTTAAGTGCAGGTATAGGGACACTTTGAAACAAGCAAGTAAAACAACTCTTCAGTTTGATTACCTTTATTAGTATAGATGTCTAATTGCAACTTTTATCAAGATATGTGGAAATCTTGTAAAATGCATCCAAAGCATTCCGAAATTTTGTTTCTAGTCAGCTTGAGATGGAGTCCATGAATTGATTAAAAGAAGAAATATTAAAACGAAACCAAAGACAAAAGTGCTGTGCGTGACCCGCCAAAAAAACAAGATGGCTGCCAAAAGGAAAGCTGGTGCACTCCTTCAACATGTCCTGCCAAAGGTAACTTTTTAATTATTTTAATAGGATCACATACAACATCCATTACAAGAAGACCCTTCCTCTCGTAATGTATGTAAAGGGCACGAGGTCTATTTGAAACGGTCAAGATAAACATACCAAGGCTGAGAACAGCGATGGCACTTATAAAACGGCAAATTCCCGCCATGAGTTTGCAAGCTACTATAAAGTGCAGTAAAAATGGTATAATTAAAGGAATTTATAATGACACCCGTGGCGATGTTAGCCGACCGATTTGCGGTGTTCGCGGCTTGTAAGGGCTTCTGTTGAGTGCCTGATCTTTCGTATGCGGTCGGATAGCAGACGTGGCCGCATCGAAATTGGCGCCAAAGTCAGTTTTCCCGCCGCGGGCGGTTCGCCTTGCAAAATGGCGGAGTTTCAAGTGACACACGGCAGGCGTTGATGGCATTAGAATGGACATACCCAGTCACTAATAGATTATATTAACATTTAATAGAAGTAAAACATTCCGCTGTTGTTTTTCTAGGAAAACAGATAAGAAATAACGTATTCGAATAAACGAGAATTCATCTGATTATAGTATTTGAAAAATAATTAGCTACGTAATTGTGAGAAAACCTGGATTTACAGTCTGAAATCGCCAATCCGCCTCGAGCAAGACTGGTGATTAATGCCTTCTCTGTAAGAGAAGAGGCCTTTGTCCTGCAGTGGAACAATAATAGGCTGGTATTATTGTTAACATAAATATTTTATGATTACGTATTAAAAAATGATAACTGAATTTCTAAATTCGTAAACAAAATCGCGATCGTTAGTTTATCAAACGCATTAGATAGATCCACGCTAAGATGTCTCCTCGATCATCGAGGCGCCGGGCGACCTTGCATGTTGCCCGTATCTGCCCACCCCACTACCTATAGCTAGATCAGACCTAGCTCGTGTAAGTACTTGTAAAGATGCAAGTTGGTTATAATCGAGTCGTTTTTTTTTTTCCGGAATTATTATCTCATCTAGCCCTGTGTTTTAACTATCTGTGTTAGTTTCATGATTTTAGTTCTAGTCGTATTTATGGAGGAAAAAAATATAATCTATACCTATGTTTTATCTTTAGCATCTGTTACTAATATAATTTTATATTATGTAGGTACTTACTGGAAAATTAGGCTATTTTAGATACAAATCCATTTTTTTATAAAAATAAACTGTGTCATAAAAAAGACATTTTTGAACGCCAATTCTTTTTTTTAATTCTTTATTGATTTAATTGGGGTGTTTACGCCAACTCCATCAGGCCATAAACAGACTACTACGAAACTAAAATTAAAAGACGAATCTTAACACCAACTAGCTAAATCTTTTCGCTACATCTGATTTCAGATGTAAAAATTAGATGAGAATCAGATCAGATGGAAAATTTAAAAGAAAAAAGCAAATGTCGAATCCAGTTGCTTTTTTCTAACAGTTACGTATAGAGAAGAATGAGCAATAAATCCTATACTTACTCCAAAATATATGTTTAACAGTATATTTTATCGGTACATTGCTAGTTAACAATATTCGTGTATTGTGATGACCCAGTAGCAAAACCACTCGTTTTTGAAGACGTTGCACGTCTATGTGACTGTTTCAATTAATTATTTACTTTTTAACTTGATATGTTTATAATTATGACAAATTATTTGCAATGTTGAAGCCGTGTGGTAGGATATTGTATTGACACGGCATCTTTTTCAGCAGAGGGTTTCAATAGAGATACCCGATTACTTAATCGTTTTAAATGTCATGTTTAATAGCTTATTGGATCATGAACTGTATACCATAGCTTATTTAATACTTCGTCCACATCAAAGTTTATATATTATCTGATAAAAACCGTTCGTTTTTCCAGGATAAAAAGTAGCCTATGTGCTATTTCAAACTATAATCTATCTCTATGCCAAATTCCATCCAGATCAGTTCAGCCGTTCTACCGTGATTAAATAACGAACATCCATCCAAATTTTCTCATTAATCCTAATAGTTAGATTCATAGAACAATACTAGAAGTCTTCGTTCAAGGTGCAATGAAGGAAAAAAAATACCAAATCATTCATTCATTCAAGTCATTACGAGTAGTTACAGCTGACAGGCAGTGATTAGGCCCTTAGTGTCGCCTAACAGTCTATATTTTGTTGGCCTTGGCTTCGAAAACTGCTGGTGCATACTTAGATACCGTCACATCCGATCCATAAATTAGGATTGTCATTGTCAGAGATCTGCCTTCGTCTTCGTTTGAGATTAGTCTTTAATAGAAGCAGCAGAAGAGTCTATTTTATTTTAAAAGACCTTATGGGGATAATGGTTTAAGATCTTGTACAAATCAAAGATAAATTCCAGACTATAAATGTATGATTCCGAACCACGCTGCATTTAGCAGTGCTGCCGCTACATTGCTGCCTAGCTCGGAAAGTAATCTCATATAAGCTTATAGAGATTTTAAGGGGACCAGTAGTGCCGCGAGCCCTGTTGCTGCATCAGTACTGCGTGCAACTTGGTTCGGAATCATACCTTTATTGTCCCATTGCAGGGTACCTGCCTCTTCCGAAACACAAAAGGCACGAGTATTGATCACCGCAATTGCTAAAGACGGATTGGTAATTTCAGACTTATGTATATTTATTATAAGTTCAGGTTTCCTCATGATGTCATGGTATCACGATTATCCTCTTAAGTCCTTTAAGATCCAATATATTCTTCTACTGGAATATTGACACAAGTACAATATCAGTAGATGATTAAGAATGACTAACATAAGCCTCAGAGTTCGAAATTAATAGCGATCAAGCTTTCGGACTAGTCCCAACTGTTTGGACTTACTCGAAAGCTTGATTGGTGGTGGGCACATTGACCCCTGTGATCTGATCGAAAACGAAATATGACTCTTTTTAACTATTTCATCATCATCAATATCATCATATCCGCCGTAGGATGTCCACTGCTGAACATAGGCCTCCCCTATAGATTTCCAATAGGACCTGTTAGAAGTGACTTGGATCCAGCGCGATCCTGTTATTTAACTATTTACCCGAACTAAAATGAAACAGATTACGTCACCAGTCTAAAGACTTAAGTAAATTAAATTAAGAAATATACCCTTACCCCTCAATTCTCAAAAGACGCTTAACTTTAAAACGCTCCTAAATGTATCTCTGTCACTACAATACACCATAAAGTGACAGAGATAGCATCACACTTAAAGGCGACTTAAAATTAAGTTGCGTTTGAGAATGACCGTTCATTTTCATCGTTTTCTGAAATGGTAGAAAATCAATAGGACTTGGCAAGCCTTTAGAGCCTGTTACTCCATTAGCCAAGATCCGGTCAGGAGACCAGTTGTCAAGATGTCTGAATGATACGCTGCACAAACAGTAGCATTGCTACGAAAACTATGCAGACCTAGACAATTTAGATAAACTAGTTATTGTAATATCCAGTTTGAAATTGACAAACGTACGCACAATTGCATTGTTATAATCCAATTAAGCAAATTGTATTACTGAAATTGCGCCATCCTATATCGGCTTCAAAGATCAACGCAAATATGTATGTGCATGAGGGAAGAGCCTTGCTGTCTTCTGCTTAAAGATACTTAAAAAATAATAGAAGATGTACTATTTATTACTGACTCTAGTTTATGAGAATGGCTCAATGGATGTTTGTTACTATTTTATGCTTAAACGGCTGATTAGAATATATATAGTTAAGGCACACATATAGATGTTGATCTAGCTTAACACATAAGCTAAGTTTTATCCCGTTTTGGTATTCCCGTATGGTAATTTAAGACTGAAGTCTACCCAAACGAAGCCACGAACAGGAGCTAGTGTTAAATTTAAAATTATGTTTACACCATTCCAATTTAAACCTTCAGCATTAAATATTGCTTTGAACATAACACCTGCAACCTTTCTTAATAAAAAAGATGGAAGGCGAATCCTCCTTTATTTTATAGTAGCAGGACTTACCCTTATAAATTTCACGGATCCCTTATTTTACGGACCCGAGGATCCCACAAAACCAATTAAAAGATGGCCTTTCTTAAATATTTAAACTCCTTTAAGACCTCGCCGGTACCAAGGCGTCATAAGACCGAGGCGCTGTCCGTTGAGACGGCGCGTACATTATTCAACGCGCGCTCCCGCGTTCGCCTGCATTCCGTATAGCTAGCCGCATTGTTTGCATGTCCACCTGATATCCATGCAAGACTTGCTGCCTAAACTTTGCACATGAATTCAAGAATAACCGGACATAGTAGTATACTTCGTAAGTATATGACGCATAATTTAATTGATAACTAAGGTAAACATGGTGTTGGACGTCGTATGTGTCACTTTATCGTATTGTAAGTGCATCTAACAGTAGTGGGGTATCGGGTTGCCAATAATAATGTTGCTTGTACAGAACGTGTATGGAAAACAGGTCGAATAAAATGGGAGGACGTCGACTAGTAATTGTTTGTACCGAAGTAATATTTTTGAAAACATCAAGGCTTATGAAGCTTAAACATTTATAGTCAGAACTTTAAACATCTTCTGTTACTAGTGCGACATATCAATAAAATAATTCAATGCCATTAAGTTGCTTTGAAAAAAATGGTCCTTTTAGTATACTTCTGCTTCTAATGGTCCTTTTAGCCGAGTCCAAATATTACCCTCGCTATTCTTACCGAATATGTAGTTACCCTAGATTTGATTTGAAACCTATGCGTCATTATAGTTGGTAACTTTGTTGAGTTTACTCAATTGTATATTTTCTGTGTACAAATGTAAAGTAATCAAAATCTTTTCTTTGGTATTTAGGTAATTGTTGTGTTAGCATTTTATTTGTTATTCGATGAAGCCGATGTGAAATTGACTCATCATGAATTGAATAGTTTGTATTAAATGTATGTTAGTGAACTTCTTTAGCTAAATTATAATTAGCAACTAAAAATAAACCTACTTTGTTTTGCTCGTGCACCAACTTTTCTGAATTTCTAAAGCTTTGTTTGTTATTTTGTATCGAAGGACCAAAACACATACACGCACATTACATAAACATAGACGGTGACAAAGTTAGTAGGTAATTTTCAAAGTATAAGTACTTAATTATAAGCTTTGACCATATGAAGAGTTACATTATGTCATTTATCTCAGATCACGGGGGAAGCAACCCAAAAATTACCAAAATAAGCAGCTTACTCCAACAGATCACACTAACAATAAAAAGTCGCCTCAGACATCAAGGAAGCCGCCACTAATTTAATTTTCACCCTCAATTTATATCTGTCACTTTTGGTACCGTGGACTGTGCGCGTAAAAATATTGTTTTTACTTATCCCCGAAGGGAGGGATGGGGTGTAAAGGGGGCGTAATTACTTGAGCAGCCAGACGCTACGAGACGGTCCGTGGGGGTTGGAATTACTACGGAGCTGCGGAGGTTTGCCCGCAAGCCGCCTCTTTTTGTAGGTGACGCCGAGAATTTTTCTTAATCCGCTATGTATGGCTGACTAGGGGATCTTTGTGTGTGTTTTTTTCTGCTTTTTCTTTTACATACAGCTTTTATTGATTTAGCAGAAAGCGAGTAAAACTATGCGCTGAATATGTGGATTATATAAATTGTACTAGGCTGATATGAGCTGGAAAAGGTTCTTTTATCATTTACTTCGGTGATGTTGCATAGTGTAGGTGGTAATTTGTCACTGGTTGTTAAACTGCGACTAACGGTGATTGCATACAGGACGCATAAAGCCGGCGATACATCTCACAATCTATTGTTAGCGAAATCGTGAGATGAATCCGAATGTATGAAAGTCCGAGAGGACGTTTTGATGCACACATAAACATAAAGCTATTTTATCTGATGATTTCGGTTTTGTAAGGATATCTTTATGAACGTGAATGAAGTAGTAACTTGTTTTTATACAAATGATGCAGTTTGCGTAATGTCAAAGGACCAAAATATTAAATACCAGCCCTAAACTATATCCTTAACATATTAAGTTAAACCTTAACCACCTAAGTAGAGGTTTCCTGCAAGGTTATTTTGTGGTTAACAAGAATCTAAAGCCTAGTCTAAGATGAGAATATCTTAAGCTAATATGCCGTTTGTATTCTTTGGGCGTATCGAACATTTCCTTGACATGCTCTTTGCTAGCTTCTAAAATGTTGTAACTTTATCACTAGGTGGTCAGTACATTGTTATTGTAGGTCAATCAGCTGAAATAAGAACAGCATTTAGCAATGTTGTAATGCGGACCGAAAGACCACTTAGTACCAAAACGGTAACAGTTATTTGAAAAGCGCTCTTGATCATAATCATATTTTTTATGGTTCGTTATGCACTAACATCATTTAACACTTCTCATACAGAGAAGACACGACCGTTGATCATCACACTTGCTCAAGGTGGATTGGCGATTTCAGACTTATGTTAATTATAAATCCATGTTTCTTCACGATGTTTTCTTTTACGATGTCTGTGATGTCCAATATAAATTTCAAAAGTACTTAAGAAATAGAATCTCTTCTGTATTATTCGCGCCTTTATATGCACAAATCTAGCATCCACAAACACCCCAAACATCCTATAGACATATTTGTCCATTGCGGTGACGCGATATTGACTAGTACAACAGTTATCTTTGACCAACAATCACACAGGTATTGAACGTTTTCGCAAACCGATCACTTAATTTCGAAGTGACGATACGGTTGGTACAGTGGTTAAGCTTTTGGCTGCTGTGCTGCTTGTATCCAGTTCGATTTTCGCACAGAACAAATATTTGTATGGCCTACCGGTAATTTCTGGGTCTGGTTGTTTATGCTTGTGTGTAACTATGTTACTAAACGCACTCACGACACATAAGAAATTTAAATAAAAATAACACAACTGGTTCAGATTTCAACAGATTATATCAAAAGATCACGTAATTGTGAGAATCGCACCTGCTTTTCTAGATCAATGAAAAGTTCTATTTTGAACTTTTCTTTCACCTCAAATTCCAAAAGACTTAATCATCCAAACATACCAATGTAATATGCTGCCGTGTTCTGCAAGTTAGTGTGTATCTGTCATACTAAAAGCTCAAACTATGGTAAATCCAAAGACTTTCCATTAAAACTTAATATTTACCAAGTCTTGATGGTAAAATTCCGTTCTTAAAAGTTCAGAGAGACGCGGTTAATATTGAAAAATAATAACAATGTTTAGAACATACTTGCCGCTATCGTAAAATATTGTTTTATTCCCAAATCCAAATCAACATGTTACAAATCTTCATAGTACAACCTAGCACGTGCTAAATACTAATGGAAGTCCTGAAAAATCACCTTGTATCGCTTGATAATCTGAGTCAGTAAATCTTAAAATTTATACATAAAACATCAGATTTACGTATATTAGAACTTTTAGAGGAAGCTGATGCCCATGCCGCTATTAACTCTCTGCTATCAACCAGTTGTTTTCCATTGAAATAACTATTATTTTTTGATACTCAATTGTCAGTAATGGGATGGAAGCAGATGGGTTGTCATAATGACTGAGCAGGCTTGCCCCCCTGGGCGGCAGATAGTCACCTTTCTCGGGATAGAGTAAAAATAGTTGCAGTAAATGTTGGCGCCGATCTATCTGGCACCGCCATTTTCTGTGATTATCCTTTATTAAAATAGACATCAAAAGTTTAAACCAGTCTTCTTGTGACTTGTGTGTTGTACTGATGCAGCTCCACGATTGAGTCCGAATGTCGAATTTTATCCTGAAGTCTCGAAAAAAAGAAATCTGGCAAGAAGTCAATTGAATGTCGTCTGTAAAAAAAAATCCTACTACATTTTGGTAGCTTTGTGGTTTTTTGGTCCTTTTGTTCGTAAAAGATGCGATTAGACTTGAAGTGAAGAAGTTAGTTACTATCAGCTAAGGTACTATTAGTGGTCTAGCATAGTTTATAATGCCACCTATACATATTTCAATGTTATTATTTGACAGGTTTATTTTGTTGTGTCTTTGATTCCTGCATATGTTGAGACGTTAACCAAAACAGCTATTTACATTATAGCAAGATATAACAGTAAATTTAACCGCGTTTATAAATCTCAGGGAGCAGGGGAGCAGCACGCGGTGGCGGCACGCACTCCGACGTAGGTATCCATATTTAGTGCCTTCGCTCGCTCAGTTTATCACACTTCAAAGAGCACGGGTAAGCGTCGACTTGTAACCGCGTCTCCCCAGCGATACCCCTGTAACTAGGAAGCCGCTTTGTGAAATTCGCGATGCTTTTCGACGGAGACGCGACCCCCATTCGGTTTTTCGAGGTCGGCCCGCTTCCCCCTCACATAATGCGAGTATCTGCGTCTACCTCCACAGCGCCTTTGCTACTCTGGTACTTATCACGCGGTAACTACGCGGTTTCTGCACCTAGTTTCTCACTAAACTCTGAGTGAATGTGGGTGTTTAATTATTTATTCAATCTGTTAGAGGATTTTTCACGTGCCAGTTTCCCCATTTTCGTTTTAATCGCATTAGCGTGTGGCAATGGTATTTTGATGTGAACTCAGTAACTACCTACTTTACTTAGGTTGCTTGTTGTGTTAGTCATTGAGGAATTCGATGATAAATGATTTATTGCCTGTTGCTGTAATGAAACATACTTTCGATTTAAAAATTGATTCGTTTATGAAGTTTTATCGTTGTAAGCAGTTTTAACTTTGGCAGTATAATGCATTTTGTTCTTGATATGATTTACTGCGCTCAACTGTAATTATTAGCAAGACCATGTTTTTAGTGAGGCTATGTTTATTCTACTTAAGCTAAAGGCCAAAAGTAGGAAAATTAGTGACAAACACTTAAATGTTTGTTCCTCAAACTATACACTAAGGTTATATCGAAATTAGGTATAACCCGCGGCTCTACTGCACCCCATCAAAATACCTTTACTAATGAAACTCACCTTTATGCTAAGTAGCATGAAAAACTCTATTCCTTTAACATTTTGTTTTGCTTTAGCACTCATACAGAGATAATGGTTTGCTGCCTATCTTTTTCGTTTTTTGTGCAGTAATAGCATAATGAACTTTTTACTCTATGACAGAACAATAAGCAAATTTACGCTGAACTTTTGTGAGTTAACTGGAAGTAAGTTCATTTATTACAGAACACAAGTTATTTGCTGTATGAGCCGGGTATGTTCCGTCGCCAGAACATTAGACTATACCTTTTTGTTATAAAATCGCTCCTATTAAAACTGCATACGATGCTGGAGTGTTTACCTTAAAGCGCTGTCGTCCGTACAGCCATTCTCCAGAATAAAAATGCTGGACACTTGGTGGTTAAGCGATTTTCCTATAACTCTATTAGTGTCCCGTTGGTCTCTCTGTTTTTCAGGTGCTACGAAGTGTTATTAGCGTTTTCCATTATTAATTTCACAAGTTTAGAAATTAGTTGACACCCCCCGCGCCTTTGAAAGCACATAAAGCCGTTGGTCCTGCGCCTGATTTCTTGCCGGTTGTCATATTGCTGTCTCATCGGACTATGAGAGTGAGGGAAGAGGGAGTGCATCTGTGTTGGCGTACACACTTGTGCCATATACTATCTTAACGTACTTGGCTGGTCTCCATTGAGATTTGCGTTCGCACCGAAATTCGATGGGGAGATTGTTATGTTAAAAAAAAGTCTCAGAACGTGTACATATCAATTTTTTTCTTTTAATTTAGTCTATTTTAGTATCTTTTCAGTTTTAACAGTAAAGTATATGTATGATAGAACCCCTACGTCCTATGGCTAAAAGATTTTTTAGTTCTATTGCGAAATAGCAAAAGCCGCCGTTTCCTTCACGTCAATCTGTTTGTCCATCTGTCGAGCAGCATGTCAGAACTCAAAACCCTTTGACTGGTCTCTCCAACTTTTCAACTATCAATCAAAAAATCCGGACCCTAGACAAGCTCTTCAACGTCCCCTCGTTTTTTGGTCCTTCCAGGCGGATTGCCTTGCAGTCGACAGGAATGCCTAATCACCAATCGAACGTATCGTAGCTGTCTAAAGTTTTGTTCACCATTGTTAAAACTAAAAGAAATTAAATAAAAAAAACAGTTCAACAAAAATAATATTTTCCGTGATTGTAATATTGCCTCGCTTGCGTATTTTTGTCCAATATTCTTTCGCAATCTTTTGCATACCGTACGCAAGTACCCTTATGTTACATGTACGCACTATGTGATGAGCCGCTAAATTGATGACTGGAGCGTTTCGCTCGGTTTTTATATTTCATCACGAGTCGTTTTATTACCAATCTTTTTTTGCATTTTAAATGGTCCTTTGACAAGAAACTAGTTAAAGGTAAGAGTTTCAGTTAATAATGGTTGTCAAGACAGTGCGATCAGTTAATTGGGGTATTGAACAGTACAATTACGATACGGATCGTGGGTCTGAACCCTGTATCAGTAGGATATACGAAATGACAGCTTTGCCGTATGTCATTGTTAACTTATATTATGATCTAGATTTCTAGGCACACGTTCTAGTCCTAGTTAGAATTAAACATAGACTCACCCTAACGTTAACGATAGAATTCTATTAACTGTTTAGATTTGTTCACCTATTAGAGAATTAGCTTATGCGATTAGCTCGGGGTGATAGGGTTGTTTAAATTTTGTTATCCAAAATACCGAGAAAAAGCCAACTTTGTGAAACCCTATGTTCTAGTTAAATAGATGAACTTATATGTATTACATGACAGTATGTAAACATAATTAAATTGGCTCATAAGAAATCTAACACTAATTAGGGCTACTGAGTGTCTATTAAGCAATACTAAACTATGATTGACATTGTCTAGAATCGGTTATAGAGTAACAACAGCACACAATATAATGTATCAATAAGCAATTAAAGTACAATCTCTGTAAATCTATACGCTAAAATGCTAAGATCTTACATTAAGTATGTTTTCTTGCTCGGCTTGCTTGCTTGGTTCTGAATGCTGAAATACAAGCTGCGTCTAGTTTGGCTTCGGTCGTTTAAACTTTCGTGTACAGAACCACTTTTGTATAGCAAGACGTGTATAAATTACTGTACACATTTTAAGTAGCAGCCTCGGAGTCTGGATTTGTGCCCGGTCGATGGCAATAGGCTCGCTCCCTATTACATGGGACTAAAAAAAAAAAAAACATAACTGGCGAAATGTGGGTGTACTAATGGGTACACCTCTGCCTAACCTTTCGGGGATTACAGGCGTGATGTTATGATGATGATGACATTTTAAGTGCATAAATTATTACTAGAGTACTCTGAATCACAAAATTGTTTTTTTTTTTTAATTTCTCTGATCTGTTTTATTCCTATTCAATGGCTTCTTCCCTCCTTTCGATCATAGGTTTTGTGTCGCTGATTTCTCAAAAACTTTTTTTAAATATTAATGTTACCGCCCGGTTTACCTCGAGCTTAGTAGAGCATTCAATACTCAATATCTTTAATGCTTTCTATTATGTATTCTTAGGTGGTAACTTTATAATTGAGATCATTAAGGACCCTGTAGGTCACATTAAAAATTCAAATTCAGATTCAGCTAATGCTTTGAAGAGTTCTTTGGCAAATACCCATGATATTAGACAGGTCAAGAAGAGAATAATACCCAATAAATCTCCTGTGAGATCCAGACGCAAATCCCTTCATCTGGACAAGCTGTAAGCCATTGTGTATCTGCCTACACGTACTCCTATCTATATCATTCATGTTTTAATGCACACCCTATCTGGTGCAAGTCCCCTTGTACCATGCGGCGTATTGAACTGCCTCGGGCAATCCTTTCCAATTTTTGATTTCACATCGGTTGGATTCACATTGATTCTTAAATCACTTATTGACAGTATTCCTTAAATAAAATCATCATTTGTTTTAAATCTAAATGTTTTGTGAACGTTTGGGCGCTGTTTAAGTTACTGAAAATCCTTACAGAGACAAAATTTTCTGATCCCAAATCAGTTGCCTCGTGTGACGGTTATAGACACATCCATGTCGACAGTTTATTCAGCAGTTTAAAATATGGAAAGTATTTACAGGGTTGTATTGAGAGGGTGATGTGTAAACATGGACTGTAAATAAGAGATTATATGATCTAGTTTTCAAAGGCGGTGTTACAATGCATTTTTACTGTGTTCTATTTGGATGATCGTCTTTTGCTGTGAACTTCGAGGGGATATGAATTGGGTGGGACAAAGAATGAAGAACGCTGACTTTTAGGGGGTGGTGAAAGTAAGAAGGTTTTAACAACTACCAATACACTGCAGTGTCTACAACGGTAGTAAAAGAACTTCTCAGAAAAGCGTGGATAGAGACAATTGGTAGATACTTTGTGCGACCATGATGTGACCATGATGGTAAATTATAAATGATGGGAACTCAAATGGCTGTGGCAGTCCCTGTACAATTACCTATAATTGTGTTTCTCCATTGTTTTGGATATTCAGTACAGTTCGTTGTTCGCCTGAATTTTTGCCACCGCCCATGTAATCGTCATTGTGTCCGATGACAGGTAGCGTCCGGCCCGGTAAATCAATGCCCGTTATGTACAACAGTCATCGCTTATGTGCTTATGTATTCCTGGTATATAAGCAACGTATGTATTGGTATAGTGGATACGCGTGTACGTAGATAATCTCGTCATAGCTCGCACCCGTTATGGTATTACTGTGTGTGGGCGAAGGGGGGTGCAGGGGGTGAGAGGGGGTGCGCGAGCCCGCGAGTGCCGCAGGGGGCGCTGTCCGCTTTAAAAATACTAGGGCGCAAGCGGCGGGCGAAACTACCGAGCAAGCAGAATGCTAAAGGAAGCCGTTTATTTTGAAAGACCGAAGACTTTCAACTCGCCTCTGCGCTCCTGGCAGAGACGGGTAAAAAGTTGTAAGGATGGCGAATAAAAAAAAAGCGAACTTCGTAGCTATTAGCTGCGCTTGCAAAAATGTTTTTGGCTCATGAAACCGACTGTTTAAACGAGTGTATTCGCATGAAAAGTTAATCCAAAGTTTAAGTAATCTCCAGAATTGATAAACTTGCTCGCCCTGAGGATAACTGACTAACAATTTTGTTTGCACAAACTTTTGTCACAAGTAAAATTTCACTTATAGCAAACGGACCGGGCGGACTGGTCCGGTCGTATCTAGAAACTTTTTTTCTTCTCAAACTTGTAGGAGCCACAGGTCAAATCAACCATAACTTACCTAAACCACAATCAATACACGTCCAAAAAAAATATGTTAGTGGAAGCACGGTAAGGATGTGGTCGGCTCATTATCGATAATCACGGCATCGTGTTTAACGGCCTTTGACGTTCGAAAAGCTCGAAATTTGTATTTTGTTCGTATTTTCATAATTGGGCGGGTGGGGGGAGGGGTGCGTGGTGGCGCCGCGGGCGTCATCGGCCCCCTTCGCGTGGGTATTTAATGATTATACGCTGACTGCCACCTGATTGCTGGCACTCTGACGCGCTATCGATGATTACTTGTTATCGATGAATTGATTGCTATTGGACGTGCCGTGTACAAGATGTTTGGTGATTGATAATAAGTGGGGGAGGAAAAGAAGTTTCGGTACAAAGAAAAATATACAATCATTATAGTAATAAGTATTTTCTGACACAGACACGCGGTAGGTTCTTCTAAAACTAGCCTACTGTTGCGATATCTTTAGGTAATATGTAGAAAACATTTCTCGGTGGCTGACTTAGTCCATTATGCCCCTTGTATAGAAAATATATAATAATAATAAAATGTTATCGAACTTTACAGTTCAAGATGTCTTTTAATGTGTCTAAAATAGTTACAACATTACCTAGTACTCCACGTGCAATTACAGTGTTGGCATTTTTCTTTTATATAAAATAATATTCTAGGATAGTTTCTATCGACTATCGATAACCGCGGTTGTGTCGCAGCAGTGTCGCAGCGCGATCACTCGCGGGGTGGCAAGCACTACACGGTAACACGCGGAGTGCGAGCGGGGGCAGGGGACCGGGGGGGCATACCGCAGTACATAGCCCATGTATCAGTACATACCAGGCCCTCAGCACATAACCGCTGCTGGATTCCCGAAATTTTGCAGTTATTTTGTATGGAAAACTAGGTTATTCCGCGATTTATTCGTCTATCGGCAGATGACCGGTCGCCCCTCCGCAGTTTATTTCATACGATATTATGACAAGCTTTGTTGTTTGAATCAATGTTCCAACCAAACAAAAGATGAACGAGCTTAAAGTGCGTTGAAGAAAAAAATTTCACTTGCCTAAAAATTCTTTGATCCAGTTTTCCCTTAAAAATGCGCCAAAAAGAGAAAAGTTTTTAAATTAACCGCTGTCAAAGTTTATGCTCACTTAAGGTGATGTGTGTCCGAAATAGAAGTTTCGACTGTCGGGAAAATCAATTCTAAGAATTTATTAGTAATGCTTTGTGATGGTGCACGAAACACGATAAACTAGAATTGACATGGTAGAATAAACTTTTCGCTAAAAATCTATTATTTTTTTCTTTATAACTTAAGAAACACTGGTTTCATTCGATTGCTATTAAAAATATTGTAATATAGTAAATGATGGTTTTATTTACTCTTAGTTCAATTCGTTCGTAAAAGGATTAAGTAAAATAATGTTCTATGACTTTGGACCATACAAATGGCTCTTTAGTTAACACCTTGTCTTTAAATATTTAAGTCACTGGTACTTCTTACATACACTGCCTCAAAAGGTAGATAAACGTATTCCTTGGATGCCTAACAAAGACGCCATTAAGAATCAGTTAGGATGCTCGTTAAATGATCTAACTACACAAGTTAACCTTTAGCTTAATGACATGTTTGCACTAACTACATAAGTGTACTTAGATACGTATGTACGCACCACTGCACCTTATCTGTCATTGAGGTGTAATTAATTACAGACTAAATTGCAATGGTATCAACCTAACTATACTAGGCATACATAACGCGAAGGGTCAACGGATATTTAGTGTCCGCATAGCAGATGCGGTCCTTGGCCACCGCCCTGAAGACGGTCGATATCTAGCTTGTCACCCCACCTAACTCCAAACTGCCTATGTACACCTGGTACTTAGACGACTTAAGTACTAGTTGTAGTTGTGCGTACCGCGCTACATTTGTCATTGAATAAATTATTTCAAACTTCATAATCGAAGTGCGACTCCAAATACAATTAAACATAATTATATTCAAGTGTCACTATAAGATATACAATCAAAACACTTAAATATGGGTTAGGCACGAATTCCGCAGACAGAATAAGAAACATTAAGCAAACAACATTCGATTTTAATGCTTTAATCAAATCATTAATGGTGCAAATCAAAGAAACAACTGTCAAATTAAAACATCGTTAAATCCATAATTTATAACACATCAATAAAAGTGGTAAGTCAACAAACATTCCGACAACGTACAATTTCCAAGCAAACTTCATAACTTATTCAATATTTTCAAGTTAACTTTTCCACGCGGAAACTTAGTGTAAGTGTGACTGTGAATTGATGACGCTTTGCATGGGATAGCTACCACTTGTTGAATGAAAATCTTCGTGTGTTTTCGTAAGTTACGCCGACGTCAGCTGTTACAAAAGCGGAAAAATGCTGCTGCGGCATTCAAAGGGATTTTTTTGTGAAGTTTTATTCGAGTTCACAAAGTGGTTGGTTCGTTTGAGTTATTTGTTTTCCCATTGAGTTCTATTGAATTTGAGTGGCTTTTTGGATCTATTCCGTTGTTGTAGTTTAAAAATTTGATTTGAAAAACTGACACACATGAACACAACAACAATAATTTATTTTTTCAACTGTTTTTATGCGTTGAAACTATTAACCATGTGTTCAACGTCACCGTTCATTTCTAAATAACATGTTATTAAAATACCTATTTATGTAAACAGTTGCCATCGCGGCTAAATACCAAATAACCCGTTTATACCCATCAGCAACATTTTAGCGGCCAGTTAGACGTTCCTATGTGTGCGTTAGAACGGCAGTACTATTTACAAAGGTTTCGGTATTCGAGCATTTTGTCATAATTTATAACGAACTGTTGGTTTTATTATCAAATACTTCTTCATACTGTTTGTCGCCCTGGTATTTTAATTTCTTTGTGACATTTGTTTTTTACTCAATTGTTGTTTCCGTGGAGGGGAAAATTATATTGGACTAATCCATTATTCCCACATAAGCAGTTTTTACCTTAATTTAGATCGCAGGTTTAATTCATATAATAGTCCTAATAATGATCCTGTTTAATGTTTAGTTAATAGGAAAACTATGATAATTAATACTTTGTCTTGTACGACGGTATTTTTTTTATTATGGTATAAAATAATGAAGGAAACCAATAATTAAGTTAGTAGCACCTGCATTCTAATGTTAAATAACAATATTATGTGTACAGAAGAGACACAGTCTATATAATTTGCCTTCGCATAATAAACGTTTTAATAGTAGCAATTATTACTTGCATAGAGGTAAACTGTATTGTTCTCTGTTAGTTTAAAAGTTAGGTTCCGAAAGTTTGTCTCGTTACTGCCCTCATTACCCAAGGTACCAGAGGCCCAGCATACACGTGGTGATACATTTAACTATATTTAGTGGCTTATCCATTTGAAGCACTATCGATTTGCGTCCGCGGTTCCGAGCGTTGACCCGCCCAGCACAGTGCACAGCCGCCGGCCGTTTCGCTAATTTATTAATTATTTAAACTTACGAACGCGTATGATGTCCTGGTAGCGAGCATGCGTGAGCCAGCCACCCGGCCCACGGAAAATGGGGAAAATCATTCATCCCTGTTTGTGAGTCAGATATAAAAACGTGTTCATGCCTATAACAACAGATAAACAGCGATATAAAATTTTCAAAGAACAAAGAAGTAGCTTGAACATTTTTTTTGACAAGGTACTTATTTTATGAACCTTTTTTACTAAATAAATTGTTTTATATTTTTTTATGAAAGCTTTTGTAGTCCATTAATTTGAATATATGATATATCCAATTAAGCACGCGATGATGATAGAAATGAGTCTTATTAAACTAAGGATCGCTTACAAATTCACTTTAAACAATGATTATAATATATGCCATTAAACGTGGCTTGCGTTAAAATACTTACAATAATTATGTGACGTAATAGCAAAACTAAACAAATCAAAAGTATTGTAGTTTTAGAATGAAACAGTGAAGTTTTAAAAGACGCGGGTAGCGCGCGTTTCAAAAGCGGTAGCGTATTTGCTAAGGCCTACACCACGAGAAAAGTACATAAGCTTTTTTAAAGTATACTTTTATCCCGTAAAAATGTACGGTTCCCGTCGCATAGGAAGCTATGAAGTCAATATTTAATTCAAAGTTTTAACAAAGACTCTTTTGTTTCAGGATAACTTAACGCCAGAACCAGCGGACATGAACGATGATGACAATTTCTCTAGTAAGTACCATCAAAATCACAAATCAACCCATCTTATTATCAACCCACCAGCCACTTGCATCACATCAACTCAAAACAACAAGCATTTTATGCAAAAAAATCACAAAATTACCGAAAATCTGCATAAAATGCTCCCAAATTGGCTATTTTTTAAAGAAAATGTGTGAAAATTGATCAAAATTTTGAGAATTCAATTGGCTATGTGATCTGGTGCAGGTCAGGCCCTCGCGAAAGATGCTGAGAAGTTGAAAATGATGTTGCTAGCATGGAATTACCACAGCCAGGCACAAGGTAAAGCATTTGTTTTGATTATTTACAGGAACAAAAATAAAATAAATACTGAAGGAATCAAAATTTTATTATGTTAATTTTATAAATCTTACAAAAACAAAAAACACTTCTTCCAAGAACGCTCTTCAATGCTAAGGTCCTAGTAGCATGGCCGGCTTAGTCTGGATTTTGGCTCAGCGATATGTTAGGCAGGTTTTCAATTCATATGCACCTACTTTCCAAGTTTATCTTGGACATCATTGACATGAAGGAAAACGTCGTGAGGAAAGAAAGAAAGAAAAACTGTTTATTCAGGTGGAACAGAAATGATGCACATAACATTTAAAAAAAAAGTTTACAAAAAAAAGCTCAAACCAAAAACCTGATAACCTGGACTTATAATAAACATAAGCCTGAAATCACCAATCCACATTCAGCAAGCGTGGTGATCAATGCTCGTGCCTTCTCTGTATATGAAGACAGTGAGTATGTATGGTAGTGTCAAAAACAAGAAAAAAAAAGATTCGAATCTATTTTCCCCTTTCAAAAGGTAATACAGGTCCCCCTCTTTCCCCTTAGGACAATACAGGCAGCATTTTCCTAATGCATGATAAAAAAAACACATGAGCTTTCTAGAAATGAGGATTTAATTAAATCTCAAAGGGATATCTTATATTGTACCAGTAATCCAGTATTGTTTTCTAAAAAAAGCAACAGCAAATTAATCGCTGGAAGTGAACTAATTATGATAAAAGAAATCTTCTTTACCTATACTTATGTTATGAAGCTGAAGAGTTTGTTTGAATGCGATAATCTCATAAAACTATTGGTCCGATTTAAAAAAATCTTTTCGCGTTATATAGCTTGTTTATTAAGGAAGGTTTTAGGCTATATAACATCACGCTACGACCTACGGGGGGGAAGCAGTATAGCTATAGTATGTTTATACACAAACAACACGATATTGTCACGATATTATGACATTGACTGCCTCGTTCGTCTAGAGGTCGCAAAGCGCGACTGCTAAGCATGTGGTCTTGGGTCCGAATCCCAGGTCGGCCAAAGTGATATCAGGAATTTCTCAGTAGCTGACTCGGAGCCTGGATTGGATTCCTGCTTGATAGCAATAGGTTCGCTCCCTATTAAATGAGACCTCATACTCAGCAGTCGCGTTTTGCGACCACTCGACCAATGAGGTAGACTTTGCACGTGATTGTACTCACTAAAACAAACTTTGGAAGCGCATAGCATTTAGCGCCTTGCTGGCTTCGTTACACCTTTTAATTACATGTAATAGTGACACTTAATCATTTAGGATTATATCATAATCATGGTTAGCCTTAGTTTCTAGTGCAAGCAGATGCGCTAGACTATCAGCATTTAGTAATATATCCCTAGATTTACATATTACTACTGATTAATTGTGATAGTGACAGATCAATTGCGTGCAGCCATCTAGGTATATTAGTTGTATTAGGTGTATCTCACACGAGAGATAACTTGGGGCTATGTAGATTATTATTGATTACGTAATTAATGTCAGGCTGCAAACGCATGCTGTTAACCAGATGCCTCTTAATCACCGCTTCATTATGGTCAAAGACAGTATCATTTCCACCATGCTTGAAGATCTGCTGATTCTCTGTCAGTTGGGACTGGTCATCTTGTTTGTTTTTTTTTATTTATTCTTAAATTGCAACTCATCTACATTGTTTTTACTTAAAGGAGTAACAGGATTTTGTATAAACATAATTAAAAAGAGTGTCCTTAGAGTTTCTTGCTTGCTTTTCTCCATAGAATCCTACCTAAGTTTTGGAAGGAGCTAGCTTCAACTTTTTGACTAACTGACCGAAGCCTTGACAATTCAAATGTGCTTGTAAATGGTTAAATTTTGACTTTGACTACATTTTAAAGCCATTCCAATGTTCTATGTCCTTTTGTATCTTTTCTGTGAGCATTTTATGACATGGATATTAAGTGGCCAATCCGTAAGTACCGTTAGCCTGTTTAATTCCACAGTGTCCAATATGTCCACTCAATATTAAGTACCACTCATAAATATTTGACATTAAACCCTTGCCTGTTGTAACTAGTCTTCAAAGCTACTTTTCTTGTCATCCGAATACTTTATTGACTGCATAATTTTCACGTCGACTGGAACGCATTGGCTATTTTTATTACACGAAGCCATATCGAGAGTACTAGGGGCGCAAGCGATGCAGGCACCTTCTCAAATTATTTATAGGCAAAGGGGCTTGTTCGGGTTGACATTTAGAGGCAGATGCACCGGTCCCTTGCGTTCTGTAGGCCCTCATTAATTTCTGCCGCCTTGGTAACTAACTGTGCGAATACTAAATAACATAGCGAAATTATCGTTTTGTTGTGTGTATTAAACGAGTTGTTTGTGGTATAAAATGGTCAAAATTATCAGTTTTGTTTGAATCAAAGATGGCAATTGCTCGAATAGTTCGGTTTTAATCAATAAGAACGTGTCCTGGATTAGTAATAATGGTAATTCTTCTAGTATATTTTTTTAAAGCATTATTTCCCTTGAGAATGAGGTATGTGCGCGCACCTGTCAAGTTGTCACGTTAGGTGTGACCTGTCGAATGCCGCGCATTCATCATGATGATAGATAATCAAGCGTGTCTAGGCGTGTAGACACCTCCTTTTATTATGCATAATTTATATTATAAATGGCTCGACCACCACATCGTACATGCATTAAAAAGTTAACGCTTGATATTGGACACAAGATGCACGCCAAAAGTTTTTGTTGTCATCAAGCTCTTGTCATGCCCGCGGCTTCGCTCACATGGACCTAAGCGATGCGGCTGCCTCTGGTGTGGTTCAGGAAAAACCCAAAGGTAATATGGTGGATAAAAAAAAAATCTAAACCGATCTAGGCATTTTCAAGTTTTTGCGAAACTAACGCAGGGCAATTGATTTATATTTTATAGATTTATTTAACGCTTACCGGCTTTCTATCTCCTGGTAAAATATATTGTATCAATGATTTCGAACAAATTATTTTTCAAAGAATCAATCTTGAAAGCTTAGCAGTTCTGACCCAAGATGGTTATGTTTAAAATATTCAGCCTCTCAGAATCTCAGTCCATGTCCCCCTTGATTACTTTAACATTCGTAAAAAATAACAAAAATAAAAAAAACACTAAAAAACTTAAATAAACACAGAAGTTCCCTTAGTGGCTAATAATAGACCCCCAACTGCAAATTATTACAAGAAATAAATAAATGTAATTATGGACATGTAATAGTCATAAAATAAACATTGGTTTTAATGGCTCTTTTACAGAAGGTCCCATAACATACCTATTCAATGACCATTAATAGTTTAAATGATGAAATGGAATAACTCGTTTTGTTGTGGACTATCAGCTATACCTATACTAATATCTTAAAGCCATAATCTTAAGCTCTAAAGCCATATAATATAAGGTCGAAAGTACATTGTGACACAAACTCTTACCATGGATTTTGACTTTCCAGCCTCATATAATAATGAATACTTTCACCCCCTATTAGATCTGAAACAAATTATCGGGTTTTCAAAATAGAGTGTTTCTTTAGAGAAGTTATGTTTGAAATTATTGGTTAATGTCAAAAGCAGAGTCGAATCATCTAAATATATCTATTTACAGGCACTTTTGAATTGATAAGGAGTTGGTCAGTTAGAAAGTTGAAGCTAGTTGCTCATTTCAATACGTAGGTGGGCCTCTATGAAGAAGAACGAGCATAAAACTCTACGGATACTCTTTTCAATTAGATTTTTACTTAAGGTGTCAACTACCCAGTTGTCGCTAGTTGTTTTCCCCTCCAGACATTTGTATCTATTTAATGCGCAATGTAATCGTGACTAAGGGAAATAGAATGGGTGGCAAAGACCTTTCTGCTGAACAAGATGCTGCGATCAGCAATTTTTTATGATGATCATTACGGCTTTTACGCCTCAAAGCCAGTCTATCTCTATCCCCACTTATTTATGTAAATGGCAGAGAAAATAGAAAATAATATTCTCCCGACCGAATTTCGGTCACAGAGGGCTATATCAATGGAGACTAGCTAACTAAGTATGCAACTACGTTGAGCTTAGTCAAGCCAATTACGCTACGTCTCTACTGCTAGGCTTACTGCTGGGGTTGTGAGTGTCGCGTCTATTATTGGCCTACACCAACATCATTTGAATTTCCACGAACGAACATTAGTACACTGTTGGTTAGTTTTGACAGAATAATAGCCTAGCTTAGTCTAGAGTAGAAAATTAACAATTAAAACGTAG
This sequence comes from Hoplodrina ambigua, assembly GCA_949774945.1. Taxonomy (NCBI): domain Eukaryota; kingdom Metazoa; phylum Arthropoda; class Insecta; order Lepidoptera; family Noctuidae; genus Hoplodrina; species Hoplodrina ambigua. Next base: position 3,747,299 of record OX458986.1, on the reverse strand, counting down.
TAAAAAGGGTAACAGTCCAGGATGAGAACATAATAAATCCTAAACAGTAAATGTGTACTCACATAGTTTTAATGAGCTGCGAAATGAGTTGTTAGGGTTGTCAGGCATGGAGTTTTTAAGGCCCGGACCAAAGGACCAGCAGTTCTTTTCTGTGAAAATCTTTCGATTAATTTAGGTGAAGTGAGCTGTCAAACAGTGACACTTTTGGCTGATGATTAGAACCGTTTTTTAAACGTCTGCAGCTTCTGAAAATTAAGATAAAGCTTTGCGAGCTCAATTCTACCAAAATGAGTCAGCCACGATCTTTCAATATATGAATTAATTACGTCAAGCTAATTTAATACGCCAAATGTATAACATTTCTATGTAGCAGTAATTTAAAGTACATCCAATGTTTTTTTTTTAACTACCCCCGTTGTAAGATTGTATAGTGAATCTTGCATTTAATTAAGCTTTTTAAAAAATTCGACAAACATGTCATCATGTCATGTCATGTCATGGCATGTCTATAAAAGTTAGTCTGGTTGTATACAGAAAATGTGACAACCCTGTGCGGAGGTCGTTACTGAAAATGTTCAAACACATGGTGGAACTGTTGTAACTGTTGTAGGGATGGGCAGACTCGTCTTCACTCATTGGATTATGAGTGTTTACTGGTACTTTTAGCGAGTACGTCTTATTTTTAAACGATATTAAAATAAGAAGCATTTTTTTTCTCTTTTAAGTACATTGATTTCTCTTTAATTACAAAAAGGTGAAGAAAAATACTAAACAAAACTGCAATACTAACGTTTGGAACGGCTGATTTATTTTTTTATTAGCTTTTCCCGCGACTTCGTCCGCGTGTCTGTCGCTTATGAAGACTAAGTCGCGGATTAATTATTAAAAAATCATCAAAATCAGTTCAGTGGTTTAGTCTTAAATGCTTAACAGACATCCAGTCAGACTTGCATTTAAAATATTATAATTGTTTTTTTGGAGTTGATCCCACAGTAAAAGTTATTCAAATTCATGAGTACACTCCCTTAAAGTTTGTCCGGTCATTTAACGCCATACATACAGTTTTAATCGTCATGTTAAAACTAAACTGAAAAGTTTCTAATTCAATTACATGGGGTTTAGTCTCGGGCTAAGAGAAACTTTTATCCCAATAAAATGATTCAACACAAGAATTAAAGTATCATTTCTACAAAGGTTTCGTTGCGGGATATACAAAAATACTTGTACGGAATATTTATTAGCTCCTACTGTATGCTGAGTGCCTGGTAGCCGATTCGTGTTTCACAGGATTATGTCGGGAGTTTATTTACCTTTTCTTAAATAAAAAACCTGATTGTATCGTAGCCTTTTTAAAATGTGTTAAATTGTACAGTTACCTATAGACTGTTTTACTAGGTACCTACCTGTGGATATCTATATTTCATTTAAGTTATCTGGAAGGTGATTTTAAACCGGAGTCACTTATAATTTTGGTTGAAACTTTGGTCACTCTGCAATGATTTGACAATCGCACAAATAACCAAAACTTTTTAAGTCATTAGAGACTTTGTGTAAAAAAGAAAACACATAATTTTCACAAAAATCAGTGCTTTAAATGAAAGCAATGAAGATTAGCATGTATTTTTTTAATAAAATATAATTGTTCAAATCGAGTAAAACTGTCATGTCCCATCACTATACAACATCAAAACGGAAAGCAAACAAATGACTACAGAGCGAATCCCGCGTGTTTATGACCTTGGAATTAGATGCACTAGGGTTAACTTCATTGTGACTGAATAGGTACTTGAACTTGTGTTTTAGTCTCTATACATACAAGAGGGGGTAATTCTACTAAATTTTAGAGACGATCGTAAGGTTATTACATTTACAATCTGTAAAAATAAATTACCTATATTATTTTGACATTGATCTGTCGCCGAGTTGATATTGCTACTAGAATTTCAAGCATTGATAGGGAAATTGCTCTACGCATTTTTTTATTTTTTAGGAGTATACCTAAGTACAAAATCACATGAAAAGGTTCGTTCAGAAAAGTGTTAGGTAAATAATAACCACTATTAAAAGTAGGTAGGTAATTTTTTCTGCCGCCAAGTGACGTCACTTTGTTCTAAAGGTTTTGTAAGTTTGAAATGTAGTACCAATAAAAAGCTCATGTCATAAATACTTCGCCTTTTTCACTAATTGTTAAACCAAACTAAATAATATGATTTCTCCCATTCAACGACTAGTCAGACTTTGAAAGTTAATATAATGGATCGAAAGAAAAAACAACATGAAAATACACTATTCATTTGCTCGACGAAGCCAACTTCCGACAGACCCAAGGGATGTCATTCAAATGGAAGAATGCAAAATTTTCGAATTCCAATATTTTTCTAGTTTCCCCAACCTCCTGTTACAATCTAATATCCTGGTACTTTCAGGCCGCAACGGCGACATTACGGAGAGCGGAGGCGACAGTATGGCGGATCTATGGGCCTCATACCATAGCGCTTTGGGTCTTGGCAGCAAGCCTCCGAAGCCATCAACGCCATTGGCCACTGGCCACTCGGTGAGTTTTAAGGTTGAGAAGCGTTTCATCTACCTATTTTATATTTTACTTTTTACCTGCAATAAGTCTGAGGAATTTCGGAATTGAATCAATTTCATGTTTGTAGTAACAATGAGTTTTGGAGCAACTTATTTAATTGAATAACAAATAGTGTCCTAATAATCAATAAAATTATGAAAAATATGAAGTTTTACATAAATAAAGAAAAAAAAACTAATCATGCAATTAAACTAGAATATCAATGAGCTTATAATTATATTAGGATATCTAGCTTTTACTGGCGACTAAATCCACGTGGATGTTAGCTGATGTGTTATCCCTATAAATTACCTACCTACCGGATGTCAGCTTGATAGGTCAAGTAATTTTCGTTATTTCGTGTTTAGTCAGTGAGTCAAAGAATAAATGACCTTTCGCTTTAATATAATTATTGTGTATATTTAGTTTGGTTGTTATGACTACGAATTCGGCTGAGCAAATAAATAACATTTTATTCGCTAAACCTGTGGGTCTGACGTCATTATTTCTGAACCCGTATCTAAGGACCACATTTCATCTAGACAAAACAATTTCCTAATTACAATCTCACCATTATTGTACCTACAGAGTCCAATCCACGTGGGCTCAGTGACACCTGGCGTTGAACCAGCATCAACACACGATGAGACCTCATCATCAGACCGAACCAAGGATGATGACGATGGCGGGGCTTCGGATGATGACTCTGATGATAGGGTTGATCCTCAGCACCATGATCCGGAGCGGCTGAAGGCTTTTAACGTGAGTATAAATCTTTATGTGACTTAATACTAGGAAAACAAGAAGACCAAGAGCATATTTTCGTCGAGAAAAGCTTCAATGAAAGGCGATGCTCAATTGTTCGCCAGTAGGGTACGAGCGCGCTAATGTAAAAGTATTCGAATATCGAATTGGTGATACGACTTTTCTGTTTAATTTTATACGACAAGCAAAATTAGCAACACCTCTGATATGAATAAAGTTCAAACTGTACAAATATAATGTGCAAAACGGTTATTCTCAATTTAAAAATCGTTCCAATTTACGTTACATTTACTAGACTTTCCCAGGCCGTCAATCCGACTTCCATTTTGCTGCGAATACAAATTTACTAAATAAAGATCTTGTTATAAAAATAACATTATGTTAAACCAAAACGGATGGCGAATTAGCAACGGGCTAACTATCGGATATCGGTATCGACTCGTAATTGGATTGCGGTGGTCGCTCAGTGCTAATAGTTCGGTCTTCTAACAGGTAAACTCGAAACTGACCCCAAAAGTCAAACGGGCTGATATGTCAATTTGATTCTGATCTGAATTTCAGTTTACTTATTCAGTGAAGTACCATACGCGGACTGGAAATCAAACATTACAGTTTAATCGCTGTTGTTGGGAGGCTTATAGGCTTGACAATGATATTTTTAGGTCGTATATGAACAATATACTTAACTTTAGACTTAGTTTAAAAAAAAGTTGCCCCACACTAGGAATTTCTTCCGTATCGTGGGTGCGTTTACAAATTCACATACAAAATAATCAGATCCAGAACAACTACCTGCAGGTCATACAAATATTTGTAAGTGCGAGCTGTCGAAGCCTCGCAACGCAACACAGCAGCCAGTTACTCAACCACTGCGCCCACCGTGTTATAAACTACACTAACAGTTTATAATATTTCACCTTCATAAAAATATTCCAAAATTCCTCCACAGATGTTCGTCCGTCTCTTCGTAGACGAGAACTTGGATAGGATAGTCCCTATATCCAAGCAGCCTAAAGAGAAGATCCAGGCTATCATTGACTCCTGCACACGACAGTTTCCGGAGTTTGCCGAACGTGCTCGCAAGAGGATTCGTACTTATTTGAAGAGCTGCAGACGGAATAAGAAAGTCCGTGGAGAGGTTCCAACGACTGGCAATGGAGGAAGTACACCGGGCTCTGGCAACGCCTGGGACACTGCGGTGAGGGTCCGATCTCCTTTTCATTTATGTTACCTTGGTACTTTAAACAAGTTAAGGTAAAACTTGACTTCTAGCAATGATTTAATACGAGTAATAACCGCTTCTTTTGGGAAAAATTCTAATGTTATGTCTTCTTTACTTACTTCTCACATTTTGGTTCTTAACTGTGCAGTCTCTGCTTCAATAAATTAACCCTCTTTTGGCTCACCATTAGGTCATTCTCCTTATACACCCTTAGGTCCATCTAGAAACCATTCACGGTCCTCCAATTCTTTTTATGGGGAATTGCAAGTATTTAAAAATGACCTTTTCAAAAGGTCGTTTATTTGACCACACAGTATCTGACCCGTTCCAAGAAGTACTTTTTCAACTTCTAATTATTACCTTCTTGTTCAGGTGCGGCCCACACCAGCACATCTGACGTCAGTGCAGGCCGAGCACATCCTGGCTCAAGCGTGCGAGAATGAGAGCCTGAACGCTAAGCGCATGCGTCTGGGACTTGATCCAGTGAGCCAGCCCATGCCAACTGTGCCCACTCCCATGGTGAGTTCTTAATTCAAATTAGTTAAGTATGACCCTTAAATCACCTAAGACCATTTTTGGAAATAGTAAATGAAATGGTGTCTTTTGGTCAAGAGTGTCATCGGGATAGACTTTCAAACTAAATCCTTTTACCTGGAATATGCAATAATAAACAAAATCGTTTATTAATGGTCTCAAATAGCATAAATAAATGTCTGAAACTTTTCTTTCCATTGTTTACACTTTACAGTTTTCCACAGCATTTTCAAACTTTTCAGCCGTTGCGTAAATTGTCGCAAAGTGTATGGGTTTCTTCTTAAAATGTTTTCCTTCTTATCGAACTACTGTAGGCCAAGTTTGCTGAACAAAGTTGTGTTGATCAATGGCTTCTTTTCCTCAAGTTGATTTGGTTGTGCTATCTTTCACAGGCCATCGACACCACAGCCACATCAGCGGTAGCATCTTCATTCTTAAGCCTGTACAGCGGCGCCATCAGCAGCCCCGCGTCTACACCAGCCACTACCACGTCTACCACATCACTGGCCACTGCTGGCCACAGCAAGGCAGCTGCAGATACTACCAGGCCATCAGCAAGCCCCACTATGGATAATCCGCTGCTGAACAACAATAACTTGAAACTGGATAACGCCAATGGAAATGCAGGCAGTAAGACCGCTAGGTGAGTTATGGGGCCCTGGTACTTGTGTCTTGTTGTCTTTCGACTCGATTCATCAAAATCATAGAATAATATTGCCGTAGTGTGGGCCATTCTTATTACCCTGAGTTAAGAAATTTGGTTATAACCAGTTTTCGTTTGAATTTACAGCCCAGCGTCATCGCCGGCGCCTCTATTTAGACCGTCATTCCCGAATACGTTTGGAACTCCGCAGACTTTCGGACGACAAAAGTAAGTTATAAATACTACATTATAAGGCGACAAATGTTCAATTGAATTTAGACCTTAACCAGTACTACTTAAGTTCATATTCTGTTAACAACCACCATGACCAAACATAACGGTTTCTACTAAAAAACTAACTAGAACTAAGCTCAATTTTCTGACAGATCATTCTTACGTTTCAGTTCAAACCCGAATCCTGCATCATCAGCGCTGACCAGTAGCGCCCTACTTTCAACTTTGACAGCGCTGCCTCCTACCGGTGAGTAGAAGAACCACTTTTTGTTCAGAATTAAAAAATCCTGTTAAGTTGAAAAAATAGTAAGAGAATAATTATTAGCAATTGATTCTTGAATTAAGACTATTTTTGACTGCTAAAGAATGTCATCATCAAATGGAATAATTTTTGTCTAATGTTCTACTCGTATAAACTTTAATCGCTCCAAGCATGGACGCCATCTTGGTAGTGCGCGGGAGGATTTTCAGACAACGTCCAGCTGCAGATGGCATGATGATGATTTTCTACATAAAACAGTGTTCTATACTAAGGTATTTTCTCTAGGAGCAGGCGTAAATGCAGCGATGGCAGCATATCAGAGCGCGCTGCTGTCCGCAATGGCTGCGCACACGCATACATTCCCCACCAGCCTCTCTGGTAAGTAACACCTATTTAGTAAACGTAAACAAATAAGCTCGTAAAATTTGAAAATGGAACATTTCTGGTGTTCTTTTCTGATTAATTTCGTTGGAAGATCCAAAACAGTTGAATAGTTGAATTTTTTGGTCACCACTGTTGATTGTGGCTTTGAAGAGTTGCAGTGGTTGGGAACAGTGTGGTGGGCTTCTTCCATAAAAAAATGATTTCATAATATAAGGTTACTTTCTTTTCTAGTTTTTCTATAATAAGGCAACTCTTCTCTATTACATTGATTGTCTTCTCAGAGTCACACCTATATCAAAACTAACTGTTATGATAATAATTTCAGCACCAACAGATCTGTCACTGAAGAGCTCAACGCCAACATCTCTTCACGGGACATCTACAGCGTCGTCCCTTGCAGCATCCACGGCATCCAGCCAGTCCAAGCCGCAGCTTCTGTCGCACAAGCTGTCAGGAGCCGAAGTCGGTGCTGTTCGACAGCTCATCACCGGGTACCGTGAGTCAGCAGCCTTTCTGCTCCGTTCCGCTGATGAGCTCGAGGCTTTACTCCTGAACCAGCCGTAGGATACGGCCAAACCCTTAACTGACGTATTCGGGTTTAAATTTGGATATTTTTAATCTGTGCTCGTGAAAAATATAAAACACAGTGGTTTTGGACTACTTGAGTGGATTTTTGAGTGTTATAAACTGTTTCGGGATTAAATTGATGTCAAATTATGTATGGATTATAAATTATATTTAATGCACAGATATTAAAATTCGAAATTTTTGAAATGGACATAAGTAATGAACGGTTTGCGAATTGCGACTCTCAAATTTAAAATTTGTGACTGATTCATGCCAATTTTACTAACGATGATTTTTAATTGTTTCTACGTGTTACATTTAAATAGTTATCCAGATTTTTCGTCAATAGTTACAGTACAGGGCTAAGGTGGCCAGTCACTGGTACAACAATATCCAATCTTAAAATATTGGCGTTGGCCAGTTATTGGACACATAACCTCACCATAGATTAATTCAATTTTTTCAATAGACATTTCACACATCGCTTACATATACCCGAAATAAGTAGAATACACAATTACAAACATAGTTTACGTTAAAAAAAAAATTGTATGTTGGCAACATTCTTGGTGCTTGTTATCTCATTTTTAGTGTTGCCAACATACCACATTTGTCAAAATTATTAAGTAGAATTACGAGTCTATCCACTGATAATACTTGAATCTAAGAATGTGCGCACACTCACCGACAGTGGTCGTCAACCTAGTTGTTTATTATATTTATCTGTTTCTCGGTGCGTCCACACATTACACTACTAAGTGTATCGGTGTAAAGTGAGCGTCTGCGCATTCTTAGACGACTTCATCTCCATTCACAAAATGAAACGAATAATTAAAAATTGAGATCTATTTTGTAAATGATGACGAAGTTGCTAACTAGAAGTCTATTTCGGCGATCGTACAAAGCTGCCATAATTATTGTAAAAATATCTAAATGTTGCCATTTGAAACTCGTTGGGAGAGTACAAAATTATTTTTGTGTATATTTAGACTATAAGAGAAAAAAATCAGGGAGTCTCTAGCGTTAGGTTTATAAAAAAAAAAACGATTTCTTGCCTGGTGCGATTTATAGAATAGTATATCGATTATCTCATCGAAATTGCTTGAAAAAAGGCGGCTATTAACATATTTGGAGTACGAAATACAACTTTTTCTTGATCGGGTGACTTCGGAACGTGGTCGACATATCGATAAGAGTCTTTATTGTCTCAGTTTTAAAGTTATTAATGAATAAACTGCTGTCGTTAAAGATTCAAATTCATTTGACGTAGTTATAGTAAGATTACGTTTTAAGAGGTTCGGAATATTGAGAGCGGTTTATAATTATGAGACTTGAGAGTACTTTTGAACACAATGTTGATGAACTTATTCATGTGTAGACTTGTGTGAACCTCATTTGTCGAAGCTTCGAAGTCAACTTAAAGTTAATATTTAGGTTGTAATAAGAGGCACGAATTTATTTGTTGTTTTGTAAAATAGCGCTCTAGCTTTACAATGATTAATATATTTATAATTTTCTTAATTTAAAAGATTCTATAGCTCTTTATATATCGTGATCGGCTCCATCCAAAATCTTTTTGCTAAGTTTTTTCTTAATAGTTTTTAGTTTTATTCATTATTCGCTTTGCTCAGTACAATGGAACGATTTACTGTATCTATTTGTTACCATAGATGTATGGCCAAGTACTGTACTAGGTAATATATTTAAGTTACTTGCTTACGGTGTACAAAATATTCCACTTCTTTAAAAAAAACAAAGTCTTTTTCAAATTAACACAACCTATTTTTCAGTAATTAAAGTTTCTATTTTGGCCTAAAATCATTTTGTTGAGCAAAATGTGGATTTGGGTAAATAATACCTCGTAATGTTATACTTATTTCTGTTGTTAACTATAGTTTTAGTTTTACATTTTGGCCAGTTTTATTCGATTTTTGTAATCTATAATGTAATTTCGTTAATAAGATTAAACAAAATAATTACAATAGAATAATTAAAATCACATAAACGCTTATTATGTTGCTACTGATTTCATAACTTCAAATGTTTTGACCATTGTAGAACGTCCCTTGACGGTCTGTTTGACCAATAGCGAGCCAGAGTTTACTGACGTTATCGTTGACAGTCCTATAATTGAATAATGTTCCTCTACAATGGTGTAAACTGTTTGAATTCTGCAAATATTGTATAATATTTTCTCAACTTTGCCAATTTTTCTCAATAGTGTTAAAAGCTTAATGCCAGTTTTAAATAAAATTGTAAATTCACTTTTGAATACAAAAATTGCCAAAGAAACGAATTGATTTTTCGTAATTGAATTATGTATGGTACGTGGAATTGCAGATTAATTTTACTTATTATAATTAAAATATTTTTGAAGTTAACATTAATTTTAGGGTTAGTTTCATTTTTGTTTTTGAAAAAGTCATTCCAATATTTTTCTAAAATGGACACTCGGTGCGAAGAAGGGAAAGCTGTAGTCATTGTATAAGGGAAAAAAATGTAAAAAGTATGTTTAGAATTATAAAAAAGTTGATGATTAGAATACGTGAAAGTTGATGTTGGGATAACGATAAAAAACGAAAATGGTGGTAATACGTTGAGAAAATGAATTTGTTAGACATTAAAATATATTATTATTAGAGATGTATAAATGGTTTACAATTATTATTATCTATTAGTTCGAGAGAAATACAAAATGGTGAAAAAAAAAAACTACAAAATGGCGATTGTTACTATTAACGATATGAGAATTTAGTTATAATTTTGCAATTTCAAAATGTGAGTTTTACAATTTTGAAAAAGAAAATATTAAATATGCTCATATACTGAACAATTTGTTTTATTTGATCGATATAAATTTGAAAAATAGCCGTAGAGTACCGACCGGGTATAATCAACTAAGTATTGTGGGTAAAGAGACGACTGATTTTCATAATAATGTAATCGGGTGGAAGGGACATCCCTTCGAAAAGGGAGGGATGTCCCTTCTGATGATCGTCGTATCTCATTCGACCGGAGCGATTCTAAGGTACCTATCTAGGATTTATTAACATTTTTTTAATTTGACCACGTAGTGCAACTTGACGTGTTACGCGTAGGTACGTCACGCCGGTATCTGCTCTATGGCTCGCTCTTACTCTCTTCAATATGACGTAACAAATAACGTGGCGCGAGAACGCTTGGCGGGGAGGGCGGGCGAAGACTCGCTGCGCTTGCCGTTCGCTACGTGCGTTTTGCCACGAAAACGAAACATTGCTTACAAGGTATTTAAACAAATCAGGTTTAGCGAATTCCCGTAACGTTTCTGAAATAATTTCATGTACTGGTCATCTTAATATGGTTTACTGAATTCACCCTGTAAGTTTTCGGAAGGATGTCCCTTACACCCTGTATATTTATACCTATACGCTGTTAGAATATAAAACTCATTGCCTCTCTAAGGATATGATAGTCGGGTCACTTTGATTGGCGCAGTAGCTGAGAAATTGGTTGAGCCAATATTACATTTTGTATGCACAAGGCGGATTGACAATTTCAAACTTATATTGAATTAAAAGTCCAGATTTCCTCACGACGTTTACCTTTACCAATGTGTGATGTCCAAGTTAAACTTAGAAAGTAGATACATATGAATTGAAAATGAAAGATTGGTACTTGCCCGGTTTCGAACACACATCCACATAAATGAGAGACGCGCACGTTAACAACTGGGCCATTACGACACGCCACATATATTTAATTAAACCCGTATAAAAAAATAAAAAGCCTTGAAAAGTAATTTAAAGTTTATTATTTCCGCTCGAGGGCGGCAGGGTATCGATCTGCGAATGGATACTGTCTCTTGTCAGACATAAGGAACCGTGTTGCATTCGCTATAAAGTCCATATTCGTGTGTGAAGCCAGGTACGAGAACACCGCTGGGAATCGTTCGGTACCGCATCTGGAATTGTGTAAAAATATTTCTATTAAATGTTGAATTGTGAGAAAAGTTAAGTGGCAACACATGAGTAATGAGGGAACGTTAGAATATCGTATACTGTGTGAGGCAATACTGTGTGAGGGAATACGAGCGGAAAGATTTTCCATAATGGAGAAAGTACTGACTAGGTCAAAACTCAGATGCAGAAGGCACGGTAGGTACGTCAGAATGGGTCGCCGCCTAATTGCAGGAGCACCATTATTTTAAGCATATTAAAAAGCCTTTTTTTAATAGTTAAAAAAAGAATACTGGCACATAGCTGCATAATGTACAACAGTAAATTCGAAGCAAGCAAGCTCAATAAAGCATTAAGGCATTAAGTCCGCCTTTGACTTTTGTTGCATAAAGTTTAAAATTTAAATAAATAAATAAAGTATACAAAGACTACTTACAGTTTCCTAAGCCCCCATGAAGCGAGGCCCCACAGAATACCGTCACTCACTGCTGGGGCCCCGGTATCCCGCTGAAAATATAACAATATCAATCATCATAGCAATCGGTTTTCCTTTTTTTTTTGGTTACCGGGGTGGATAATCCTCTTGGATGTCCACTTAATGAAGCCGAAACTTGCATTTTTCCTATCATAGCTATATTACTTTAGCTTTGTTCTAGTTATGAAGACATTGAAGTTCAAAGTTTTAAATTTTCTTTTCATAAGTTTTAAATGTTTTAAGTACTGGCCTTACCATAATTTCAATTGGTTTTAAACCGCCTACCACATTGTACCGGCAGTTATGTTCTACATATAGATGCTCAAAGGATCAGTCAGGGGCGCGGATCATGCGTCATGCGATAAGCTCACGACTGGTAGCAGAAGGAACCGTGGGGTTTTAGTCAGTATGAGTCCGACATAACCCTCCGTTATTCTCAGATGGAGGGCATATGAGAAGCTTTCCTCTCAAAAAAAAAATCCTAGCAAAGTAATAACTTTTCTTGACTGAACTTTGGTCACAGCAGCCTATCTCAATGGAGACTGCCAAGTTTTTAAGAGGTCATGCCATAATTATGCCTTAGGTCTTTCTTCCGTCACTCTCAGCTCAGATACTGACGAAACGACTATACGATACAATCAGGCGCAGTTTTAGAAAGGCTCGGTGTGCGTGTGTCACACAACGTACTTCCAAATTCCGGGCTGTTACTGAGAAATTTCAAATGTAAAACCCAATAACGCTTTGCCCGACCTGGGTATCGAACCTAGAACCCCACGAGATTAACAGGGCAGTCATATGAAAGTACCAGGATACTAACAGTGCAAGGAGCTTGCCGGCCGCTCTGAGTGAGACAGATGAAGTTCTCCGTGACGACGACGCTGAACCTCATGGTGATGTTGTTGCATTTCTCCAAGTCCATGAGGTTTGAGTGGTACACTTGTAAGGAACTCGAATATGTTGGGTCGTAGATGCCATCGCGCTGTTAAAAGTAAGTTTATTGTATGAATATCTGAACACATGAACGAAAATGTTTGAGTCTGGCCTACAAAAGATGTCCACATGAAAGGGCAGCAACTTTAAACAATTTCTAGTCGCACACGAAGTGTACCGTACTACCATACAATGCACACAACATTACTTAGAAGTTAAATTGTTTCACAGCTTCAAGGAGTAGCAGGCCTCAGTGTTTGATATTAATTTCAGATTGATACTTCCACGCCTTCCTGACAAAAAGGGTCTGGACAACAAAGTGATCTTATCAGGGTTCTGTTTTTTGCCGACTGAGGTACGAAACCCTGAAAATCGCAGTTGAAGCCTCCGACTTTCTCCGTATTGATATCGTTTCATTTTCCAAATAATATAAAATCACTTTATTCTAGTATCAATTACGTTATTCTACATAAGGGTCTGTGTAATTTAACTACTGATAACGTCATTTTTTTGAATGACTGCCTTCTATTCGTCTGATTTTAGTACAAAGTTTTGTATTTTAGCCTTCATTTTTTCTCTTCCCTTTTTCCTGTATCGAGGGTGCGTTGGGACACATGAATTCAAGCCAAAAAAAAATCAATGAATTCATGCCTAAGGCATTAAGTCCGCCTTTGTACTTTTTTGTTGCATAAAGTTTAAATAAATAAATTCAAATACACAAGCAGTCAGACCCGGAACAACTAGTTAAACATACATACATGCATAAACTCACGCCTTTTTCCCATAGGGGGAAGGCAGAAACTACAGAACGCCACCTGCTACGATCCTTACATACTCCTTTTGCTTAATCCACGCTCATATATCTCGTCATACAACCACGCCTGTTTCGAGTACTCCGCACCTGACCTTTCTGAAGGACCTCACCAATATGGTCAGTGTAGGTCGGGGCTGGCGTGTGAGGACTAGCTATAGGCCATACAAATATTTTTTCGCGCGGAAAACCACAGCCAGTCTCTCAACCACTGTGCCAACCGTGTCGTCAAAACCGTGAGCCGTCACCCTTGTCGTTTGCGTTTGTCTTACCTGAACTGCTTCATGTGTACCTTTGCTCCTTCACAAAGGGTTCATTTTCCTTTGTCAGTTTTGATCAAAGAGCATACTTACCCTCTCAGAGCCCCAGCTGGTGATCCAGGCATCATCGAACGGCGGCATCATCACTCTGTTCGGAAGATCTATACCGTGAACTGAATCTGAAAACCTGGTGATTTTTTTTACTTTGTATATTAGAAAGTCAGGAATTTTCAGTAGCACCCACGGAGTCTGGATTTAATTTTGTGCCCAGTTGATGGCAATAGGCTCGCCCCCTTTTCCATGGGACTTAAATATAACTGGCGAAATGTGGGTTAACTAATGGGTACACCTCTGCCTTACCCATCGGGGATTACAGGCGTGATGTTATGTATGTGTGTGTATATTAGAATTTAGTCTCCAAGACTTTATTATGTTGACTAGCTGCTCCCTGCGACTTCGGGTTTTTATGCTGAAGTATGGTTTTTTTCACCCGTGTTAAGTTGCGTCTTTGGTTACTGCTCTGCTCCCGTAAGTCTTAGCGTGATGTTGCGTGGTGATTTCCTCATGAATCTGGCTATCATAAACAATGTTTTCCAATAGGACCGGTAGTTCCATAGATTAGTGCGTTTAAACAAACAAACAAAAAAAAAATTCTTCAGCTTTATTATTTTAATAAAAAATATTTATCATTCGTATTCACGACACTATTATAGGCGGTCACTAAACAATACATACAGAACAATACCCCATTTCCGCACCGTTTCTAAAACTTTATGAGACGGTCATGTAACAAAAAAAAATCACAGAAATGAAAATACGTCCGTTTTAACCGATTTCACAAAAGGAGGTTCAGGGTTGATCTTTTAAACAGGCCTCTATTCCTTAAAAATTACCAATTTTATTTAAGCCCCGTGAATGTACCAAAAAGGCTGCAATTAACTGCTTGCTGCAAAGTTGCAACTAGCTTCAACTTTTTAACTTACTGACTCCTTGAAAATTCAAAAGTGCCTGCAATTGGTCTGATAGAAATAAATACTTTAACTTTGGACTTTCTGATGGGAAAATCCTATACCACCTTGCCTGTCCTCAGAATGGAACCCAGAACACCAAGTTCTGCCGTCTAACTTCCTACCATATGACTAATCAGGTTGTCCGCAGTTGACTTACTTTATATTCTTGTCTAACAGCAGCAGTGCGACGTCATTGTCGGGGTTCTTCCGAAGCCCCCACCGGGGGTGCTTCACCACCTCCTGGATGCCTACCTTCTGACCTCCTCGATTCGTGTGACGAGAACCTGCCCTCACCTCCATCCGAGATACGTGGGTTGCTCTAGAAATATGATCAATTGATCACCATATACGATTCAGAAGAGTTTTTTTATTTTTCGGATCAGTTTTTAGTTCTATTTCCATATAAAAAAAAACCAGCGGTTTCCTAAATTTTGTCGAGTACACGAAGTGTAGGTAAGCAGCAGATTTCTTTTCGGGGTTTCAAAGTCGGTCTCATACCTATTCCACAGTTGTTCATTTTCATAAGTGCTACACTCCCATAAAGATAAGGCACCTATGTTCCTCATTTTGCCTGACAAGCTGCAGATAGTGACACGGTGATTAGACACTTTCTACAGGTTGATCAGAACCAATCATCATTTACCTACAGGTAGTTACCTCTTTATAAGTGATTACCATTAAGATTGCCAAGCCTAAGATTTTTGGCAACTCTTAAATATTTTAGGCTTTTGTCAGGTCGCAGAATCTCCAACTGCTTTGCACACAGGTGTTAGGGCCGCCCATACCTCACCGCAACGCCATGGTGACGCAGTCAACCAAACGAATACAAGTGGTATCACCTGGTGTCTGCTTGGAGGCGTAGTGAGGTAGGGTAATTTCTAGATGTTACATAGTACTCACTTCAAAGTCTGGAAATGAAATGAAGAAGTTCTTTGGAATGTTACTCACTTCCAAAGACAATTGGCCGTGGTTATCACCAAGCGTGGGTTCAGCAGTGCCCCGGAGCACCAGTGCTCTCTGTTTTTCTGTATGGAGACCACGTAAGGATAGTCTTCTATGAGTGCCTCTCTCCCGGCAATCAGACGACGCGTGTCTAAGAAGTAAGGAAGGGAATTAAGTAAAAATAAAAACGGTAAGTTCAATCAACAATTTATTCGTTATTGCTTTTTATGTTGGGTTTTTTTCTTATGTGTTGGCGGAACTGGTTTACCTTTTGAGATATTCCCTGCGCGTCGTTTTGCCGACTTGGATTTTTTCCCTTTTTTGGAGTGAATTCGTTTCTTGCTTCTACGAGAAGATTTTCGAAATTTACCTTTTTTCTTCGTTCCGGTAGTTTCATTTTTAGCTCTCATATTAGTCGCAGTTTTCGATTTTCTGCTTTTGGGTTTTACTCTACCAGCTGCATCTTTCTTTCCTTTTGATGCCGCTTTTGTCTTGCGTCCTTTACGTGCCGATCTATTCTTCTTGTCTGATTTTGCTGCTGCTTTGTCGTCGGTCGAATGTTTAATGTCTTCAGTATCTGATTTTGTAGCATTTATTTTTGTGGCGGGTCCGATTTGAACTTGTGTAGTAGAACTTGGTACAGCTGGAGCCGTAAGCGTTACCGACATCGGCGTGGTTTCCTTTATTTTCTCTACCTCAGTTGCTATTGGTTCTATTTTCTTGCCATCAATAGGTGATACTTCCAGCACGACAGATCTTTTTTGCCTTAACAACGACCATGGGTAATCGGACAATTCATTCTTGATCCTGGATTTTGGTTCATCAGTTCGGTCCACGGGAAAGTAAGGGCTGTCAGGGACACTCTCGATTGTCTTTGGTTTGCCCACCACTTCGAACGCGGTGTACATCCTTGTCCCGTCTGATATAGTGGCTTTGTCGTTACCCGTAGATCTTTCATATTTTGCGGATCTTATTAAAATCTTTCCGTTGACGTAAGGCCTATATTTCTTGGTATGGTTCTTGTCTTCATCTTGTCTTCTAAACGCGTTCCCCTGACATAGAGCGACGCTTATATAAATAGAGAATATTAGTACCTCAGCCTTCATGGTTGAGGCCTGACTACGCCGCGAAACGAATCACAGATTTTTATAATATATTTTTAAAGTTTCCGGAAGGTATTGTGAAATTGCATTAAAACATTTCAATTGGTTTTTATTTTTTATAGTAAATAGGTATTGTTTTTATTGATAAAAGAATTGGCTATACGGTCATTTATTTATTATTTTGGGTTGTTTGAATGAGAAATAAACCAACGTAGTTTTTTTAATGTTTATTGTTTAACAAGACGTAGCAACATCAATCTTATTTACTAGGGTTTGATAGGATAGGCACAGATTACAAACAAGTCATAATTACAGTTACTTACAGCTATACTTCCTTATCAAATGTAACCTGTTCGTAGGCTAGTAGTACCACTACTTGTAACCTAATACTCACTTTTCACCATAGTAGGGTCAGCGCACACAGCCAAACCAACAACACAGATCCGATTAATCTTCAAACAACAGTAAAATTAGTTTTATAGTTGCTTTGAAATCAATCAGTTGAGTTGACAGAAATGTGACGTCAAAGTTTAATTTGGCCATACAAAATCTATGGGGAATTAGGTTTTTACAGCTCATAAAAGTATTGGTATTTTCAAGTACTCAATTGGCCTTTAGTCTGTTACTGAGAATTTAGTACTGAAAACTGTAGGATCGAACCCTGTACCACACTCATTAGTCACACTTGCTTGCTGACTTAAAAATCATTTAAATTTATAATGTACCCATTAGGAATTACAAGTCTCTGATCAGAACCAGGCCTGTGTCGGCGACGCGTTGTGTTCCACGCGCGCCTCAAAGACATGTCAGCATAGAAGATGGGGCCCACTAGGGCCAGTACCTGCCAGGGTTGCGGATTTTGTTCGACAGAGTTACCGCGGCCCTGGAACGCAAAGGGCATTAGCAGGAAAACGGCCGGGTTTTTGATGTCCCATATTTAAAAAATTCTTATGTGCTTAGGTTGGACCTTGGCTGTAGTCACTTGTTCAAAATATGTTTGCAGATTTTTTAGATGGTTGCCCTTGTTGATTCTGCCTCCAGGAGTCGTAATAGGTGGAAACAGTATGGCTAGTCCGAAAAAGATACGGGCGTGAAGTCACCAAGTCGACGTCAATTAGGAAAATGCTAATCTCTTGGTGCTATTTTCTTATAAGTAGCGAGCTGGACTGCTAGTTGATGCAATATTAGTTTTCCTGCGGGTCCCTCATCAGTGGGTAATGCTTTAGACAGCCTGACCACTCTGCCACATTCACGGACGAAGTATTCCAGTTCATTTTCCAGTTGGCGGCCGTCACCTGGAAAAAGAAGTAAGGGCTATAGAACGTCGAATGTTATTCTGGGAATTACGCCAGAAACCGGGCAAGAATCTGAAGCGCATGAGGTCCTGGGTCCGATTTCCAGGTCAGGCAAAGTGTTATCGGATTTTTCCATCAGGAATTTCATAGTAGCTGCCTCAGCGTCTGGATTTGTGCTCGGTTGATGGCAATAGGTTCGCCCCCTATTACATGGAAACATAACTGGCGAACTGTGGGTGGACTAATGGTTACACCTCTGCCTAACCCTTCGGGGATTATGAGCGTGATGTTATGTTGCGATTAGGAAAATATCTGGAGGCGAGGCCTCGGTAGTTAATTCATGTTTCTGATAATGGGGTAGCATGACTCACCTTGACCAAGTCTAGATGAAGGTGGCTGAAGGCATTTGTTCGCGAGTCTGGCGAGTTGTGACCTTTCAGAGCTGAATGCTTCATCCAAGTCAAAAAGTTCCAAAGGCGGTGGAGGCGGCTCTCTGAATGTTGGAGGGAACACCTTGGGGTAGAACATAAACCGCCATATAACAAAACGAGTCCATGATTCAAGTTGAGCTAATATTATTTAATTTAGAACTTTATTGCGACGAAGATAAAGTTCTTAATACAAAATTGGTAACTTACGAGTCCTAAAATTAGTCAAACTTATGTATCTTACAGTGGGTAGTCGTACATTACACATTACCTACCCAAGCTTTTTATCCCGTTTGAATTTGACGCATACTTACAGCTAGCTGTAGCGGCGGGAATGGTGTCTCGAACTGTGGCGCAATTAACCGAAGAGGCTCATGTTTAACTCCTAGTGCATCATACAGTCCTAGTACTTCTGGCACTGAAATGAAAAAATTAAGAGATTGGTATCTTACTTTTTATTTCCTTTGAGTACAGAAAAGATGACATTTAAATTCTAAAGTATTATTGGTTATTGCCATCATAGTTCTGTTACAAAAAAGGGATAGTGCTAACTGCCATGTATAGGTACGTCTCTATCATGCATTATGATTAAAAATACTTCAGAATAGGGCTTCTGAAGAAGAAATGAACTGGACAATGTTAGGAAACCTCTGAACCCAAACTTAGGGTTACTATAGGTTTTCCAAACATGGTTCCAGGATAAGTTACTCACACTGAGCAAGGTTCAAAGAGAACAGGCGCCACGTGAACAGTGCGTGTGGGTGCAGGGGGGTGAGGCGCGGCGGGGGCGCGGTGGCTGGCTCCGGGAGCGGGATGCTGCTCAGCCACATCATGTCGCCTAGGGTTCGGTACTCATTTATCTACAACGTACAAAATTATTAATTTCATCATCCGCTTAGCTTTTTCCTTTATCGAATCAAAGTCTCATCTGGGTTAGCCTCCAGTCCAACAAGATGCGACTGAATTTTACACAGAACTACTGCTATCAGACCTCTAATGTTCAGAGGTGGACCATGATATGATGATATTCTTACATCTGGATCTTCAACGTCAACTGGGTTCAGATGCAGGTCAGTCATTCCTCCTAGGTAGTTGAATATCATCTCTCTAATGAGGTCATTGCACTCGCTTTCAAGATACTGGTCAGCAAAGAAGTGTCCTGAGCCTATGGCGAAGAGTTTACCTGGAAATTAAAATATAGTTATTAAAAATACATGACACATATAACATCACGACCATTAGTACACCTACATTTATAGCTATGTCAGTGTTTTGCCAGTTATGTTTAGGTCCCGAGCCTCTGCATCACCCTAAGTTAGACTGGCAGAAAATGCCCAAGGCTTTAAGTCCGCTTTTGTACAATGAATTTTTACAAGAGCATAAAGTTTAAACAAATCAAGATAGAACCGGGATTGAAGACCTATGGAACACCACAAACAAGTGTCAAACGTCTCCATTTTGCTCTACGGAGCTTGGTTGCTATGTGGCAGGCAGCAGATCTAAATTCTTAGATTAGGTTAGCTGGGCTGTTTCCGCACTTAGCCTCTTTATTGGGCCATTGTGCGTATGAAAATATCCTCGAGGAGTTACTCCAATCTAAATACTTAAAAGGAAGAAAGCTTGTTAACACACCCCCGCTTTTTTCCGATGTATACAAAGCTGCGACCGGCCTCTTGACAGGGTAGCAGACGTCACTGCTGGATAGAATAGCTGCTGCTGGCTTCTTCACCGTCATTGTGGCTCCGTACGGGTAAACGAAGTTGGGACTTGCTGGCTCTTCTCTGCAAAAAGATATTAAGTTAAGTCTTAACTTACGTCTTTGGTTACTGCTCTGCTCCTGTCGGTTGTAGCGTGATGTTATATAGCCTATAACCTTCCTCGATAAACGGACTACACAACGCAAAAAAAATCAGACCAGGTTTTGTGAAATTAGCGCTTATAAACAAACAAGTTAACCCTTCAGCTAAACGTGAAAGTAAAACACAGGGATGGGTGAATGCTTTAGGACTTTGCCAAGTAATAGGATAACATAGGTAGAAAAAAATCGAAGTAGGTTTAAAATATTGAAGAAGCTCACAGGAAATCATCAGATTCGCTGCTATAGTTGGGCATCTTCATCAGATACTTAATGACGGCTCGGTTCAGTATACCGTTGGACACGTGACACTCTTTGGGATGGTAGAACTTGTGGTACTTGGCTCGAACCACGCAGTCTGGAAGAAATAAGAAAGAAGGAATAGATGAACAAATAAGTAGAAATCACATAAGGTTCTTTTACAGAAGTCCTAGTCAGGTTCTATCCCATCAGTCCAGTTGTAAGACTGAACAAAGGCCGTCTGTGTGTAGTCCGATTATCGGGCTGTTCCAGACTTCCAGTAGTGCAGCAGTCCGGCACCAACCGCATAAGTTGAAAGAGTCCTTAGGTCATTTGTTAAGACAATACTAGAATAGGTACGTGCTTGAATAACAAGGAAAGGTTCGAATTATAATAATTCGCAACCCGACTTCACTGACTGATCCGGGTTCTTCTATACCTACTTCAATTATTATGCGATTTAAAAGTGAATGCCTTAGCATTCACTTTTAAATCGCATAAGAGATCTTATGCTCAACAGTCTTAACTGTTGAGCATAAGATCTCTTTCGTTATGCCAGTCTACATTCCTAGGCTAGTGTCATCCAGGACTGACCAGCGATGGCAACAATGTCGTCCACCTATATACCAGGGCATAAATCACCAGCTAACTAGGTAAAAGTTTTTACATAATAGTGGGGTCGGCTACCAAGTCCCATAGGCTTGAAATTGTGCACGAAGCTTTATGGATAAGGTGCCTGTGCTGTTGCTACCAACCGTTATTAACAACAATCCCAAACTCTTCCAAAAAGAAGTTGATATTAGTATTTGTCCGTTCTTCCCCGCCGTCCGACATGGCGACCAGCACCGAGTCACCCCTCTCCACCATGTGCTTGAGAGATGACAGCTCATCGTCAGTGAACGCGTTCTGGGGGCCGGCCACTATCAGGATCTTTACGTCTTCTAATACGTTTGTTGTTAGCTCCTCACGGTTTCTGTAAGCCCAGTACTTTTGTGGTAATTTTTACTAGGTAAACCTATGTATCTACTGGGTACCTAGAGGGTGCATGTGTACATGGCAAGCTCAAATTAAAACGAAAATCGCTAGGTACTATTCTTATGATTTGACGTAGTGGCGGCGTAAGACTTAAATTTCATGTGGGTAAACATACATTTTGCGAGGCCCTCTAGTAATGAAAAAAGATGGATTTTAAACTATTGAAACTGGTATTTATTTCTGCATTTTAAATAAGACTAAAAAAAATACTGGTCCTGCTTCGAGGTGCGAGGCCCTTAGAAGTGCGAGGCTCTAGACGATGGTCAACGTCACCCACGCTTCATGCCTTTATTAAAATAATCCCCCCTAACGAATGGAATGAACATTGTAACGAAAATTTTAAAGTTACGAAATCCTTTCCACCCAGCAAATTCAGGGAAAAAAAAGATTACTTACTCCGTCAAAAGAACATTGGAATTTTTCGGTTATCTTATACGCCTTTTAATGAAATGCCCATAAACTATGGAAATGGTCCATGTACTGAACTTATACAACATCACAAAGAACAACAACTCACATCATGACTTTCCATGTAGTCTTCAATTTCCTATGCAGCATCTTATAGTTCTCGTTAATCTTGAACAGCTCATTTTTGGACACATCAAATAATATCGTATCGACTGCCTTCATTTTGTTAGAACAACTTTACTTTTGCTGAATAAGCGTTTGAACTGTTTTGTTTACAAAGCTAGTGTTGACTGTTGCTAAGCAACGGAGTGACAGCTATATAAAAGTTGCCATAATTAAATAATATTGCATTATTTTTTATTAGATTTTAAACTCTTTTGAGATTGCAGGTAAAACTTTTTGGAATTAATCTTTATTTTGACGTTCTGATGGGCAGGTCTATGGTTGTTTACAGATGGTCCTCAGGACTTCTAATGTCCATTGTGGGACTCAAGAAGCATCGTGTGGACAGTGTAACCATTAAAAACTCAAAAGTAGTTCGTACAAGTAAAACAACACAATAAATTGTCAAATAATATAATTTTATTTACAAATCGAATAATAATAACTTTCGAACTAGAATAATAAGCTATGTCTAATCTAAAATTTAGATTTTTATTTACAATTTCTTCTATTTTTTAATAACATTTTAAAAATATTGCTACATTTCGTAAATGAGAAGTCTTCGTCACAGTTGTACATAGTTTTCTGTAAGATATACAAAGAAAGATATAGTGTTCATTGGAATATATAAAAAATAATTGTGCTTAGATATTACAGGAACAATTTTTGTTTCACTTCACAAAGAGGTGACAAACGTCTTTTCTTTAAAACGGATTATTTTACACAAAATTTTGAGAATCAATACAAAATAACTTTTTTTTATTTCACAAGAATGTCCCCAAAAGTAAATAAATCAGTAAGAACATAATATTTGCTATACAATGTCCTAAAAATTACTTCAATTCTGTACATAGTAAAGATTATAATATAAAACTTATTAGGAATGAACTTACAAAACACTATTTCGCTACTATTTTCAATAAATATGTACAAAAAACATATTATTTCTTTTAGTTTCATTAGATTTTGAGCTGACTTTGAGCTTTTATAAACTAAAATAATTAATATATTTAAATAGCTGAGGCTCCGAAACTAATATTTTGTATGAAAAATGTACTTTTATGGAGCCGGGAGAGAAACAAGACTAATTTATTGACGCGATTCACGCAGTATGTTTTTTTATAATTATAATTCTTGCGATTTATTCCGGTTTTTCGTGGCATACCAGTGTGTTCTATGAAATAATAAGTGTGTTCTTTTGAATAATTATCAAATTATCACGACAATATCTTAGTCTTTAGAACTTAGGACTCAAGAACAGTACGATAGGCCAACCTGGATTTAAATCATAAATGTTTTATCTTACGAAGGCGGGTAGTTCCTGCTGGTGTGCGTAGAATTACGGGTGCACGTATACACTGTATCTGTGTGCGTGAAATGACTCGGCCAATACTGAGCGCTCCCTAGCTTGCACACATAGAAACAATGTGCACGTGCATCATACACATACAATAAAGACGTGCGCCTTCGTGAGATAAAACAACTATACTTGATATATACTTCTTGACGAGGACTGACGGAGCCAGGACAAGTCATTGGTATCATCATCAATATCATTTTATTAGGTATCAAGCTCATTTGTTAATGAACTCTAATATAGTCACCGCTCTTTATAACATCACCTAAAAAAATCCAACAGCCATGCCGCCCGCGAGCCGTCACCTTTTCATCTTCGTCATTATAAAACAAACTTTAACGCACTCGACTTAAAGCCCAAACTTGAATGGTAAATTAATTTGCTGCGTCAAAGTGGTGCTGTTATAATAAGCAATGACTTTAACGGTTTCTCAGAGCAGAAATATACTTGAATAGCTTTTTTAATTAATTGATAACCAGGCTAAACCTATAAAGTAGAAAACATTTTCAAAATATTGAACTCAAGTCCGTATATCATATAGCTAACTGATAACTGTACCGAACTAAAAAAATAATATTATCAACCTGTATACAATAAATAAAAATAGTTCGTTTGATATATAGGCTATGTTAATTCTTCTAACTACTGTGTTTATACATACAAGACTTGTTTAAAGTCATCTTTTCTCCATTACTTGAATTTTTTATCTCTCTTCGTTTGACAACCATAAGATATCGTTTGATGGCGAAAATGTGAAGACGAATAGATGATTCATAAAAGTATCAAAATTTTTGGCTTTGGTTATAAGGAAGCTCATGCAATCAATAAATGGTCTGGTGGTAAGATTGAATTTTTAGTCAATTTTTTTTATCACAAAATCAATTTTATTAAATATCTTTTTTATTTTATCTTTTGTATCTTTCTATCTTTTCCCCAAAGAGGAAGCAAACAAGTGTTCCTAATTCATTTATGAATCGCTATGAAATGTTATTGTAATGTCAAGTACTAGGATACCAGTAGATCATAAGAGACTCACAATGGTTAAACATGTTTTTCCTACATGAAACACTATGAAAAATCCTCGCTTTGTATAGATCAAGTACTAGGATACCATTAGATCATAAGAAGCCCATGTCTAGCGCGTTGTACAAGGCAGCGATGTCTGAGTGGCTGGATATTCTCCAGAAGGGGTAGTTCTTCGCTTTGGCTGCCGCTTCTTCATCTTGTCCGTCGCCGATGACCACGTACGTGCAGCGCTCACCGAAGCGCTGTTTTATTTTTTCGAAACAAGTTTCCTTGCCTGGAAAAAACACGTTTTATTTATAGTTTCTGTAGGTATTTATTATATTCTAGGGAGCCAGATCTTCTGCAGGTCCTCAGGTCATTCTTACTCTACAGGGGAATTTTTATAATAAAAAATTAACCTCAACGAAATGAAACCTAAATAAACGAAAACTCATAACTGGCCGAAAACATAATAAAATTGTGTCATTACGTTCAAATGTTTGAAAATAGATATACATAAATTGATATGAGTGACTTGCAACACGACGGTCTTTATTCATAGTTTGGAATTAGAGCCTCGTGTCAGTGAATCTGTCACAATCTGTGACAGTCTAAGGACCGGCAAACTTCTTTATCAATAAGCGACACCTATACAGTACGATTCAAACTTAATGGCGACTCGGAACATTGTACGTTCCAATGCGCAGAACACAATAATAGGTAATTAAATAGAGACTAAACTATTATTGGCTTGACTCTACCTGCGCAGACTGTACTCGCAGCTAACTTCAGAGCCGCCATTAAGTTTGAATCGTACTGTACCTTGCTATTTATTACAAACTTACCGGTTTTGGTGGCGGAGTATATGTTCTCTATAGGGAAGACTCCGCCAAGTCCGAACAGCAGCACCTTGGCTAGCGCGGGCACCAGCTGCGTCGTCGTTACTAACACGTTTACGCAGTTCTCTCTGCAAATGAAACAAAGATTTTTCAAAAAGGAGCGCATGATTACGATCGCGACCGCCACGTGGGCTGGTGTGTTTATTTATAAAACTTGCTGTGCTTATCATGTCGTCTCACTCGTTTAATATACTGTGCGAATGAAAAAGCACGATAAACTCCTTTGTTTGGCCGCCATTTTGTATTTATTTATTTAATGGCGCGAGTTATACAGTGCGTACTTAATTAATGGGTACGAATTTATTGTATCATTAACACGTAACCAATTAAAAGTGTAATAATGGTCTCACATTCATATTCTGCCCTTCTATATACAAAACAGAAAATTAATTCTTACCTAGAGTTGATCATGTTAAGACATTTGCAGGCTAGAGTGAGCCAGTTGTCCGTCGCTTGTTCTAGTTCTGCTCGCAGTTGTAGCCACTGTTCTCTTTTAGCTGGACCTAGTAGACCACCAACGCTGGAGAGAAAATTACCAAGTTGAGCAAAATAGTTGATAAATGTGATTTTTATACAAGCAGTTAATTAGTTATAACCTAGTGGAAATCATCTGGTCTTTTGGCGTGCTGATAGCCTTTTTAAGGAATTGTCCAAATGGTTGTTTGACACTTTCCGTGACTTAAGAGTTGGCTTTATCTTGGCCAGAGCATTGCCATTCAAAGTCTTTTGGGCACTCTTTTATGTTTGATTTTGAGGGTTTTTTTTAAATGTCATTTTGTTTTTTTTTTTTCATTTGATATAGGTTATCTATCTTATTTAATAGTGGCTAATTTTTCAATCGTCAGATAACTCCTAACGGAGGGATAAATTTGTATAGAATATATATTAAACTGTCATTTTTATTCTTTGGATAAAAGTTACTGACGGTTGGAAAATCAGCCCTAAATCAATAAACATTAGCAGTCACTTAGATCTCACCTATTTCTATAATTATTATATGTATCCTTGATCTTCCTGTATCTAAAAGCCAGCTTCCGCATCCAGTCGACGCCGCCCCTGACACCAGGCGCACATAAGCCGGTGTTAGGTGCCGCGCCCGCGTGGAACCCGTCAGCCGCGAAGTTGTACGCGGAGAGGTCTTGTCCGTTGTCGTCTGCCGCCACTGCGTCTATGTGCTCCTGGTCACAGTCCTGACGAGTGAGGAGGTGTTTTGTAGTTTATGTACAAGATAACGTTTAGAAAATAAATGTTGTTTTGAAAATGAACAATGGTGAAAGCGAAAACATGACGTTTGCAGCCATTTATAACTTACGAGAGTTATGTAAATGACTGTAAAGATTATAATCCTGTAAATACATATATTTCTTGTTACGTTTATTATCATACAACCCAATTTTCCGAATCAAAAATACCAACCAAAATTTCTTAAGTTTTTGTGCCATTTATAAAATTTTGTATTTCATGGTCAACTTAAACGCATCTCCTTAAATTAAACATAGAATTAATTTCCCACCATTTTATTGTAGACTTAGTTATGACTAACTTCAGTTGACAAGTCAAGATTAGTTTAAAGTCAAAAAGTTATTCTGCTAGCCTAATATGCCGTGAAAATGTCTTACCTCAACATCATTGAAGAAGAAATGTGTGTCAGCCAAACTGAATATCATCTCTTCCATTCTAAAACCCAATTGAACTATTTGCTGTGTATCCTGCAAAGGAAAAATGGACAATCAGTAATTTGTTAAGAATCAAAGTCCGTTTTGATGATAATTGTATATGTATATGTATAATAACTTGAAAAAATAGTTATTATTTTGGTGTTAAGAATCGCAATCTAGTCGGATCTCAGTTTTAATCTAACAAAACATAACATCACGCCTGTAATTCCCGAAGGACTAGGCAGAGGTGTACCTGTTGGTACACCCACATTTAATATAAAAAATGCCACTTAATTTACCTATTTTTTTGTCATAGATTTTATTACTGAGATGAGATTGTGACTACATTTTGAATGTTTTTAAATAGTAGAGTCTGAAGAAGATTTTGGTGTTCCAACGATTTCTTTTTTTATCTGGGTAATGACTGTGCATTCCAATAGGACATGTGCGATGGCCTTTAGCCTTCATAGCTTTAGAGGGCTATCTTTAATGCCTACTTGATTATTGCCTAGATGTGCGGAAGTCTAACCTATTTGCGAGAAAAACGGGACATTTCGAAAAAAGTACCGTGTTATTAAATTACCGACATTGGTTACTAGTCATATTTTAGTTTAAGTTTACGTTTTGCATTCTTTCGGGCTTCGTTATCCTTTCAAAAAGGTGGTCTATAACATGGTACGTACCTTATTGTACTTAGTAGCATAGGTGCCGGTGAGCAGCGAGTGGAAGATGATGATGGTCTCGTCCAGGTCCCATATGAACACGCGGTCGGTCGCCGGTTCAGGCACGTGCTGCGCGGGAGACGAGGATGTGTTGCGCCGGCCCCGGCCCCGAGAGCGAGACGCCGTGCTTTCACTGAGGAAGATGATCACTTAATTTTAATGTTTTTTTTTAAGCAGTTTAAAGTTATCACTATCAGTACTTGAAATTTTGGTAAAATATGTAGGTGCCTAAACTATTGTGATATAAGATTGAGGATAATTTACTGTAATAATATGATTGTAAAATATACCAATATATTAATTGCAACAATCTCAATCCTTTTTTAAATAAATGCATATCTCCTATACATAGTATAAAACGAAGTGGCTTCAAGCCAACTATGTGCCTATATCTTTCAAACTATGCAACAGATTCAACAGAAAGGTTTATGTATCTACTTAGCATATGTGTAAAGCCAGGGCAGGTCTCTAGTTAAACATATTTTTTACTTTATCTGTCTAAATGGGGCTTTTTGTAAAATTAATTTCATATTTTCTGCTTTTCATGACCACAGAGACCACGTCAGAGTGGTCACAGTGTAAAAATTTGATTAAGAAAGTGGTTCAAATGCTTACCCTGAATTCTCTCTACATCTCCTGCCAGCCGCATGTACTTCTGTTTTGATAGGAGACAGTGGACTTGTGTCATTTATTGATGGCAGCATTGAGGACGGAGACTCTGAAATTAAATAAGCCTTTTTTAGTATTCTTCAGCTAGTTCACAGTTACGGAAGAATGAACCTTGATTCAATATACATAAAAGTGAACTTTAAAACACTGCCCCAGAGAGATTAACCCTTTGACTGTGGGAAAACACACCCATTGTGTTTCTACATGTGCATGCAGGGCACACACAATGTATGTGTTTTTCTACAGTGAACACACAAACTGTGAAGCCAGTGGCACTTCAGGCTTGGAATGCAAAATGTTCACCCTCAGTCACGGGTTAATGCATGGGCCTTTTTGTGGAATAAGAAAGTCAGTAGTTCAGTTTTAAATGAATATGGCATTATTCAGTTCATTTCAGGTGTGGGAATTACAATATTTTTAATCATCATCTTCCCCAAGATGTTAAAACCGATTTAAATCTTTCATTAAAACAGGCATCTAAACATTTTGTTGGAAAAATTTATTACATGATACATTTTGTTTACTTTTCCTATCAGTAACCTACGCAAGGAATTTAATTAAGATAATGATAAGAATTGGTGTTTACATCCATAAAAAGTAGGAAAAATACCGATATAGCAAGGAACTGCTTGTGACTAATGTTGAAGCAATTTAGCACGTTCTGACCATAATGTGTTAAATAAAATTCAATGTCACGGCAAAGGAAGTACTCAATAAGCCTACTTGGCGTGCTAGATTAAAAACTTTTTACGATTGAACTAATTCTTATTTTAAAAGTTTAAAAACTCCTACCAGCGTCGCTGTCTGTGTCTGGCCAGTAATCTGAATCATCGTAATGAGATTCTGAGGCATCTTCATCCATTTTTCTTCGTTTATTATTGTGGAAACTTTCGTTTTCTTTATTCATTGTTTTAGCACTACAAAACTTATTATTATCTTACGGAATGAAACTTCAGTCTTTGTAACCGACGGATTGATATGAACACAATATGAGATTGTTTATTCTATTTTGTTGTAAATTAAGGCATTTGTTTTAAAAATACTACCTCGTAAACAATACAACAGAGGCAACAAGTTAACAGTGGTAATATTATAAATGTCAACGTCAAACTCACTTTTGACGTTTTTGAACTGGGTTGCCAGCACGCTGGTACAAAAGTCCCACATCATCGTGACATTTCCCTACTTTTATTTCTTAACAAGATTAATATGACCCTTTGTGTAAATACATGAATACCGTTAATGAAAGCGTTGATTGATAGTTTAGAAAGTTGTAAAGAGAGTATGTAAAGTACAGCAAGTAGCAGTGGTTGAACTTTACAAATTATTTTATTTAAAACTAAAAGCCTCTTTGAGTGAATATTACCCATATTCCAATTTGACAACATTCTATTTTGGTTTTTTTTTCTTTAGACGTAAACAATCATGGCTTATCAGATTTTTCGTTTCTTCCGATTGAATGCGTTCATGGATAAAATTATATATTATTTATATTACCTGATAATGCGCCTCCTAAATGATATGAAGTGTGTCCCGCACTGCCACTGCTGCTCGGCGAGCTGACGTAGGGAGAATAACTAGGTGTGGCGTAGTATCCGCTGTATTGAGCAACGTTGTGGTCCGCGTAGCCTGCCGCATAGCTGCTATAGTCCTAAACATTAAATTTTATGATTCAGCAATGTAGTGATAAAGCGAATTACGTCTACGTACGTGATACTGATTTTTAGAATAATTTGTTGTATTGAGTGGCCATTCTTTCAGTTTTTACAAATTAAACTTCAGACTCACCTGTTGCGCAGTAGGAAACGACTGTGCCAGTCCTCCGTTGTACGAAGAATAGGCATAAGGCGAAGGTTGCGTTCCAAAACCGGTGCTGGGAACTCCGCTCACACCACTGACACCGTACGCAGACAGGTACGTTGGCGTCGCTTTGCATGATGACCTGATAAATAAGATGGTAGGTATATAAGGATGATTGCAGGAGACGTCAGAGGTGATTTGCGAATGTCTGGGTCAATAAAATTAATTCTACAACTGCTTTAGCACAGTGTTGCCACAACGGCGTTGTCTCTTTTAGTTTCACTAGCTCAGGCGAAGTAACCGTTTATTGTCGATGTTCTAGAGGACAATTTATTTAACTATATATTAGGAATGATCGCTGTCTTAAAACAAAAATCCTTCCTATTTACTTAGACTTTGACTGTTTTTAACGTATAGAAATTCTATAGTTCGGTACAGCAGACTTTTAGGAAATGATTTTGTGAGGATTGTAACTCAAACAATTTGTCTCTCACCTGTTGGTCGTGTTATGCTGCGGTGGGTACGCGCCATACGGCTGGTTGTACAGCGATGAGCTGACGTACGACGAAGCCGCGCTGCCGCTACCATATTGCTGCATGCTATATAAAAGAAAATCACATTCTTTATCATATTCAATAAAAGACAAAATCGTATAGTACATACTTTTTCCATGCATATCAAAAACACAGGAAGTGTCATCTAGCTGTCAATTAAAAAAGTACAAGGAGAATCCTTCCGCGCCTCTATCGGTTGATAGCAAAACAAATAAAAGGCAAGCGTTTACATGTGCGTCTTTAGTTCCGCTACTGCCCACTAGATGGTGCGACACGTAGCGAACTAGAAAGAAAGGCTTTTCTTTTTAGGGAAATTGGCGGGAAATGAATTTATGAAGTTACGATTGAAAAAAGTATCTTTTTTTAATAATAAAAGTAGTGCTGGTCACATTTCTTGACAATGTTTAAGATGATTATTTCAGAGTCGTTATGAGTTTCGAAAGGTCGATTTCGTCGTTTAATCCCCATTAAAATACATACATAACATCACGCCTGTAATCCCCGAAGGGTTAGGCAGAGGTGTACCCATTAGTACACCCACATTTCGCCAGTTATGTTTTTAGTCCCATGTACTTAATAGGGGGCGAGCCTATTGCCATCAACCGGGCACAAATCCAGACTCCGAGGCTGCTACTGAGAATTCCTGATGGAAATACCCTATAACACTGCCCGACCTGGGAATCAAACCCAAGACCTCATGCACAGCAGTCGCGCTTGCGACCAAAAGACCAACGAGGCAGTCATTAAAAAAATTAAAATAAATAAAATAATAATTAATAATAATTAATTACCGAGTAAATTATAAAACAAGAACAAGCAGGTACTTAAGATAACCGCAGGAATAATGCCAACGTACCCACCCTTACCTACCTACGTAAGAAGTTTATGAATTTCAGGCACTTTTGTAGCTTCACAAAATCCTTCAGAGTTCGGAGACCTATTATTAGATGTTGGGGGGGTCTTGGGGTAGCTTTGACGTAGATAGTGACGTCATTATGATCGATTATAGAGGCATAGTGTGCCTCAGCCCAAAAATAACTTTGAGATTAAAGATTAGGGTATTTTAAGAGCCAATTTTAGCGATATCTGTTAGAAGATAGGTTGGTACCTATTTCAAGACATTAATCAGGTGTGATCATAGCTGATATGTGGCACACGCCATAGATATTTCACATTGATCTGGCTTGCTAGATCAATGTCTTTAGATGTGCCAAACAAAAGAAAAAAAAATTGTGTCTTGACATAGAATAGGTAGGTACCTTTTTTTAACCGTTTTATTTTCCCGTAGGACAATTGAGGACTTTGACTTAGTTAACGTGACGTGACGGAGTCTACGCAGACAAAGTTGCAGGTAATCAAAGGGGTTAGGCAGAGATGTACCCATTAATACACCCACAATTCGCCAGTTATGTTATGTCCCATGTAGTTATAAAAATATACCCAAAAGCTATCGATATGTATTAGGTAAATTGAATAGTATGTGTAGTGTACTGAATAGTGTGTGTGTGTGTAGTTACCTATTATAATACTGGTAGGGCAGCGCGGACTGGTCGTATGGCAGAGCCTCGCCGTACAACGCCACGTCTGCCTCGCACAGGCCCGGGCTACGGACCTCGCTTTTTACACCACCTGCCACAAAAACACAGATTAACATAGGTTAATATTTTAATATAGACACTCAAACCCAAACCATTTATTTCAAAGAAGCCATTCACAAGCACTTACGGCTGGCGAAGCAGTCGGTCAGCTAAAAGTTGAAACTATCTAATTGTTCGTTCAAAACAGTAAGTCCTTATGGAAAGAAACAAGCAAGAAACTTCATGAACACGCTTTCAAAATCACAGTATAGAAGAATGAGAAGTATAATAGGTACTGTTTGAATTGCTGCTGGCTTGGTACATAGGTACGAACCCAGAAAGAGAAATGGTAGCTTCTTATTTACTTTATTGAGTTTCTTAATGGTTTTATTGGACGGTTTGGGAATAGATTGACACTGGTGCCGATTCCCTTGGTCACAAACTAAACTTAAATTAGACTATTTCTATCTTATTCTGTCCAATAAAACAAGAAAGAGACTAATGTAAATAAGAGCTGTCAAATTTAGTCAATCTGACAAATCCATACAGTTATAGTTGACATCTTAAAACGTATGGATTAAAAATACGGAGAAGTTCAAGGCAAAACTAATTTGACATCGCTAACTTAGTCCTTTACCTAATGTCACCGTCCTTTCCTTTCGCTGTATGTTAGTAAGAGATGTCAATTCTCTAAATTTAGTCTAGTTTGTGAACAAGAGAATCGACACCACTGATTTTTTCACTAAAATCAAAGAGACTAAGTGTACCTATCAAAAGCAAGAAAAGTCATATTCGTCCCGATAGGATACCTACCCGCACTATCCTCATTCATCAACCAGGCGACCGCAGCCGACGAGGAGCTCGAACACAGACCCCCGGTCGACGTAAACGGCAGTGCCAACCCAAGCGACGAACTCGTCGAGCATCCGTTCGCCAAACTACAGCTCTCCACTTCAGAAGTACCAGGCAAGCATAAGCTGTCAACAGCTGACAAACTCAGCGCTGTGTTGGTGGTCGTGGTTGTGTTCTGGAACAGCGTGGACGCGCCGGAGACTAGGAGAGCTGGCAACGTCGCATCCTGGAGGAGCGACGGCGGGGAGTTTGATGTTGATTCTGATTCGCACGGGGAGGTGTTGACTTCGCCTGATAGTCTGAAAGATAGAAAATATCGTTTAGTGGCAAATACAGTCAAATAGCTACCTATGCAGGTATATTAACCATAGACGTTGCGTTTGGTCTTTTTGACATGTTCCTCTATCGAGTAATAGTTATATAAGCACACGAATGGCTTGTGGCAATTATAGTAGCTAGTAGACTTTCAATTCATCGGAAAAATTTCATGGAGCGAAAGTAAACCTATACTCATAAAAATATGCTATTTCATAAAAAATGCATTATTAAACCATCAAAATTATTTTTTTTTATATTTTATTTTTCAAAAAATATTATCTGGCTGTGACATACATAGGGACAAAGGGAGGCCAATGCCAAAAACAACAATCAAAGTTACCGAAAAGTATTCGTGAAAAAAAAACCCGGATATAGGTAGCTCCTACACTTGACGTCCAATCCAAAGATCAACTAACAAACACAAATCTAAAAAAAACGCAAAATCTCCCACCCCTCTTCTCCTTAAGTTTGTTTATCAATAAAAAAGTAAAGCTGACAGTTAAAACTCAGTTGTTTACAAGATAACAGCTTTTTAAACGGGTCTAACAAAACAGCCGCCGGTTATCAAAACATTTGGTTTAGAAAAGAGCGTTAAAACCTCCTTCCTCTTGGCCTTTTGTAAACACTTGTGATGTCTTAATTTGAGGACTATAAAGAAGCGATTAATTTGATGGGTAAACTGTGATTGTACTATTAATAGATAAGTTATTGGATCTTAATTAAACTGTTTCCGGCAATTAATGGATTTAGTACAACATCCATTGGGGCCCAGTACCACAAACCATAAAATATTCGGTGGGTAAGAATGTATTTAGTAATGTTTAATGCTGTTTCAATAAGTTAAGCATTCATTCATCATTTCTTGCTTGGCGTGTAGTCGCTTAGCTTTTAACTTTTGCCTGGAAAATTAAATTTTTAAGGCACCACAGGAAAGTTCGGTCAAGTAGCCGATAACTTCCTATGTTGACCTGCGAGATACCACTCCGAAAAAAACATTTCTTGTATTAGAAATAAATAAGTCAAAGTCACATTTAAACGTCATCTGCAAGAAAAAAAATATTGAATCTACGAGTATCCCTTTTAAAAAGGAATTTTGCATGAAGAAGTCTTACTCTTTGATCAAACTCATATAATTTCGTATGTAGAATAGGGCCACTAATATCTAGGCTTGTGGTTAATTAGTCCCTCTTTAAATAATTTAATTACAAAATGATACAAATTAATCATAACCAGTAGTTTCCTTTACGAGTTTTTTGAGTTATGTTTCCGAGTTAATAACTTATCGACCAAAATACGAACAGACTACTCTCTTATGGAACGTGCTGTCTGTGCCTAAAGCGGTAGCCCATCAAATTAGAGTCATTGCTTCAAATGGCAAAATCCACACCATAAACACTATTCCCAGAACTTGAATGTTTAACTGCCGTCGGCCATTTTGTTTTACCCTACCCTATGGGCTAAGGTACTTATGCATGGGAATAGGGAAGGAACTAAGGTATTACTGGCGAAAAACCAACTGGTTTACCAAGAACAGATTATTATTATACAAAGAACTTTACTGTCTTTGGATGACTCCACTTTTAAAGCCCACATACCGATTTCAAAGTCTCGTGGTAAGTTTAGCGCTCATCAAATTCTTTTTTAAACCATTCTTGTGGTATAGCTTCTTGGTATAAGATGTGAAATGGTTTCATTTAGTTCAAAACCACGAAATAAAGCTCTGTTTAAGAACAATTCCTGAAATCAAAAGCCGTTTGGAATTGTGCAATACGAAAAATGAGTTTTACTTGACGAGGGCCCATTTTGATGAAGTTAAAATTAGATGTGAAAAATGATTTTCTATTATTTAATTATCATAGTGACAACGTACATAATAATCATAATATGACACATTAATAAACAGAACATATTGCCCCAATTAAGAGCGTGTTAAACAAATGAAATCACACGCTGTTTATACTAAATTAGTATCATTAAAACAAATCACCAGAATCGTATAACAGATGCCCAGAGTCAGGCCCCTATCTCTCGGGACGATGGATTTATCAAACAAAATGTTTACACGTGTTCCGATTAATTAAGTCCCTTATCAACGCTCGTGAACGCAGCCCTTCCGTCCGCCATTATTTAATCAATTCCCGCGCTGTCAACGTGACAGCCGTGACGTCAAATGACTTTTTATTGCTTTTTTCGCGGTAAAACCAGACAAGACGTTTCTAATTCGTTGTCGGTCGTAAAATGTGTAATAATTAATTCATTAAAATTTATTTGTTTTCAACCATTGTTAAGGCTCGTATATTAGATAGGTATATAATAAAGTTATTATAAAATTGTATAATTAATATTTTTATTGCTTAATTTAAATAATATTGATGTGAATCATAAATCTCTATTAAAATTAAAGAACTTGTTATCAGAAAAGGCATGTTGCCTACCTATAGGAAATGTTCATAATAAATATTATTTTTTAATAGAAATATAACTTTTATTATTTCATAATTTTTATACCGTTAGCGTAACTGCGTAGGTACAAACATGTCAACATATTTTTTCTTTAATCTGAGTAACAAAAGAGATATTAATAAAATTAATAGGTACTTAATACTAATGGCTCAACACAATACAGTAAGTAATTAAGTATTTATTACTAATGATTAACTAATAAACAATAAAACGTTTAGTACTACAGCCACACCCAGCGCATATTTACAATGTTTTGTGCAATAAAATACTAAAACACACCCATAATATAGTCAAATCTATGCTAATAGCATATTTTAGCATAACACCTGTTTAATTTCTGTATGAATATTTAATTCTAATTATGTCCATGACTCATTATTTTTAGGTTTAATACCGATTTATTTGGAATACTCTTGTTAAAAAAAAAAACTATTTGCCTATAATTTGATGTAAGACCACGGAGCATGCCAGATATACAGGGTGTCCGGTTTTCAATGGATTATCTTGAAATAGGTCATGGTAGAACTAATGACTAATCTGGAAAAAAATACAAATAAAAAAAAAACCAAGTAGTACCAAAGATATGATTCATTTAATAAGATTCGTTGTTTTTTGTTACCTTATTTTACATTCTTGTACACCACGACCACGAATTAATGAATTCCGTCGGTTTTTTATTGTTAACGTAATTTACGTTAACTAAGCTAATAGATAAGTAATCAAAAATAGGACTGCTATTAAACGGTTTTGAAAAAAAGCAACTTAAAGTATGTTCTTTTGGAAAAAATTGTGAAAAAAATTCTATTTGAAAAAGTTTAAGCGTCCGTAGCTTAAAAAAGATGTATCGAAACACAAGTGGCCAATAATTTTATTAGATTATGTGTTTATAGCCGATTTCAAAATGGTATGATTCAGTTTTGTACCTAATATAAATAGTGAATTATTGCTATTCGTTTTCAAAAGGAGCGAAATTTGGGTAAACAACAAAGTTTGAGATATTAGAATATTAATTTACGTTAAATGTATCTGGTCATTGGGGTTTAATAAAAAACAGCATTTGATTATAATGACACTGTTTTTGACTGCTAAGCATGAGGTTTTGGGTTCGATTGCCAGGTCGAGCAGTGTTATTGGGTAAAGTGTTATAACTGGTGAAATGTGGCTACACCTCTGCCCTTTGGGGATTACAGGCGTGATGTTAAGACTGTATTCGTTGTAAATTATATTCGTTGTAAATTGTCTGCCACCCACTCTGATTCAGACCCTACATTTTAGAATAAATGCTCTCCTAAGTAGTCGTATATCACGTCGATTTTTGATGTGGTTGACCGGACACGGCTACCTAAGTCTTTCAAGGATCGACTTCGCGTAATAATTTTCCTTAAGACAGCCCAAATAAAAAAAAAACACGGTCACACCATATTTTCATCATATCACACCCCACAAGTCGCATTACAGGTTAACCAAGCTTTCCTATTAATTACTAACGTCTACAAATCTTTTTATTTAAACCCAGATGGTCAGGTTCATCTAATGTTCAAATTTGTTACAATATTGCAAACTTTGTCGTTTAACCAAATTCCGCTCCTTTTGAAAACGAATAGCAATAATTCACTATTTACATTAGGCACAAAACTGAATCATACCATTTTGAAATCGGCTATAAACACATAAGTTTTTAAAATTATTGGCCACTTGTGTTTCGATACATTTTTTTAAAACTACGGACGATTAAACTTTTTCAAATTGAATTTTTTTCACATTTTTTTCCAAAAGAACATACTTTAAGTTGCTTTTTTTCAAAACCGTTTCATAGCAGTCCTATTTTTGATTACTTATCTATTAGCTTAGTTAACGTAAATTACGTTAACAATAAAAAACCGACGGAATTCATTAATTCGTGGTCGTGGTGTACAAGAATGTAAAATAAGGTAACAAAAAACAATGAATATTATTAAATTAATCATATCTTTGGTACTACTTGATTTTATTTTTTAATGTATTTTTTTTCTGAATCGCCATTAGTTGTACTATCACCCATTTCAAGATAATCCATTCTTTACCGGACACCCGATATGTACATATTCTTTTTTGAATATTACCTGTTTAAAAAAGGAATCTATCAGGCATGGCCAGTGCATTTTTCTTGCAATATTGAAAAAAGAACGCTAGCTTTTTAATTGATGTAATTACTACGCATGTCAGACGCTAGTCTTTTAGCAGTGTTTATAGTAATATGCATACAATTAAATATCGTTTTAATTGATACCGTACAATAATTACACCGTTATATAAGTGCGGGACCGAGCAATTATATTTTTAATGAGCGTATGGTTTTAATTTTATACATGATTTTAATTTAGTGTCTATTTTGTGTTTGTTGTTTTAATTTGAAATGTTATTGTTAATTTCTACTAATGATCTGTAATTGAAACTTAACTTTTTCTGTTTGAACTTTGAGTATTGTTTTCGATGCAAGCAAACCCAACCATTCACTAAACAAACTTCCAATCATGATTCGGTTACATCAGTCTTTATCTAACTGATTTATTTCTTTAACATAAATAAAACTGAACCTAATGAACAGCAAACGTAAATAATACAATTAAAAAATCAAGAGGCCGAACACCGGTACCTTTGTCTAGAAAAAAAAAAATGGCTCTTGTTTATATTAGTTCGCGCCTTTTTCAAGTGTCACTTTGCTTCACTTCGGCCATTGGAACAACACTATCATATATCAAACGCCAGAATTTCACAGTTAATGCCGGGCATTGTCACTATCTTTTTAATTGAAAGCTTTTTTTAATGTTTTCGGCTCTTTTTCAATGAATTCTTTTTACTTTTTACTCGCGGTAGTCATCGTAAAATGTCGTTAATTTCGTCTAACAAAAGACTTCAAACGGTTTAATAGGCGGCCATGCTTGACATTCCATATGGCGCGAAGTTAGTTGTCACATTTTTAGTTTTATGTTCCGGGTGAATTGGCGTTTGAAATATGCGGCCTCGACGATGAAGATGTTCTTTTTTGATAAATGTTGATGGTTTCAATGCTGATTTTGGGAGTGGAAGAGAAAGTATCGGTGGCTTGATATCTTAATATTCATTGTATGGGATGGAAGAAGGAAAGGTAATATGAACCTTTTAATTAGATACATGATTTATACTATAATAATATTATGATTTAAAACAGTGTCTATGGAGTTTCTTGCCCGTTCTTCTTCATAGGAACCTACGCTTTGAAATGGACAACTTGATTTAACTTTCCGATTGAATAAGTTGTTCACATTTCAGAAGTGTTAGGCAGAGGTGTACCCTACACATATCCACATTTCGCCAGTTATTTTTAAGTACCATGTAATATGGGGGTGAGCCTATAATTGCCATTAACCGGGCACAAATCTGCCGAGGCTGCTAGGTACTGAGAAATTCCCGGATGGAAAAATCTGATGGAAAAATCCTGGGAATCGGACCCAGGACCTCACGCTCAGTAGTCGCGATTTGCAACCACTAGACAAACGAGGCAGTCAACTATATTCCTCACGCTCTAGGATAGTGCCGATGACACATGTCAGCAATTCATCAATAGATGTCAGAATCGCACAATCATGTCATTTATTCATTATTTAATTTACTAGTTATTTACGTACTTAGTACCGATTCCGTATTTTACGAGTATTCGTGTGCAGTTACAAAATATTCAATCAGGATTGTAAATCCCCGTAACGTTATAATGTTGAAGTATAAAGTTGGGCTTTAAGAGCGAAACAATAAAGTCTCAGTGCCCTTTGACAAGGACAATATACGGCACACGTCGTAAAGGACCTCTTTGTTCTGTGAGAGGGTTCCGTAACTCGTGCGCGTGAGTTGATTGTGACAAGTTGGTGTAAATAAGAGTACTGTGCTGCACTGTGTTCGTACGTATGTGTAGTTTTTGTTATTGGGTGTTGAATTTTGTTTGTGATAAGAATAATAGTTTTAATTTATGGGATTTTAGGTTTGATTTATTTATTTACTTAAACTTTATGCAACAAAAGTACAAAGGCGGACTTAATGCCTTAGGCATTCTATAACAGTTAACCAAAGGTGGTGAAGAGATAAAAAGGTAGGTGTAAATGAATTGATTTAGATTAAAATTCTTAACAATATTATAATATAATATATTACAAAATAATAAAGTTTGTATGGTGTGTCAAGTCTCATCTTTCTTGGCGCGTATTGTACCTATTATAATGCATTGCTTGAAAAGATCTAAACCCAGTCAGCATCTGTAACTGCTGTAAACCGTACCTTACTGCTGTACCTAACTAAATATTAAGGCTTACAATACGGCCCATGTATCTTGGCGGCCCTGAAGTTAGCCGATTGCTGCGCACTAAACAATTTCGTTTCTATAAGATACATTGCGCAGCCAAACAGCTAACTTCATACCGTCAAGATACGTCGGCTGTACTATACTGCAGTGCTAATTACTTAACTTACAAGACCACAAGTAAAACATCTTTAAGGATCCCAAAATCGGTGGCCCTTCCCGCCATTTGGTGCCCACGTGTCAACTTAGCGTTAAAAATCTATTAATTGCATTTTTTTGTCGACTGCCAAAATTTTTCGTTCATAAAAAAGCAAACAGATGTCTCGAATGAGTAATGTAAGGGTTAAAAATAAACTTTTAATTTATTATGTGACTAGAAATCTGGTTTGGAGTAGATTAAGTACTTGTGTTTAGTGAGTTTGATGTTTCAAATGAATGAATTGATGATTTTCGTTTGAAAAATGGTGTAATTAATCTTTTTTCTCTTTAATGTGAAGAAAATTTATTTTTCTACGATATTATAACGTTTAGAAGACTATGTTAATTGGATTTGCGATTACTTGCATTTTTGTAAACATTCCTATAAGATTAAAAATTGTTTTAATCGTTTGTTAAAAAGAATTGGAATGGAACATTTGTATTCAAATGAAATCCAATAAGAAATAGTGTTACCAACCTAAATCTAATATTATTTTCTCAATAGCTAAATAAGAAAATAGTTTAGATACCTACAAACTTCTTAGCTTAGTTCAAATTCAAAAATAGAAAACGACAGCCAAAAAAAAAATTAACACTTAAAAAAGCCACTTGCTTACAAAAACATTTGAAGAAATAGAATGAGTTCCATTCATATTTTAACCTACGTGCACGGGAGGATATAAATAAAAAAAATAACAACAAAACATCAACAGACTCGGCAGTCAAGACACACGATACTTCAGATCCTGCTT
The DNA here is from genome assembly GCA_949774945.1 of Hoplodrina ambigua. Classification (NCBI taxonomy): domain Eukaryota; kingdom Metazoa; phylum Arthropoda; class Insecta; order Lepidoptera; family Noctuidae; genus Hoplodrina; species Hoplodrina ambigua. The sequence continues at coordinate 3,706,094 of OX458986.1, read as the reverse complement.
GTCATAAGTAAAAAATATACCGTATAACGGAACGGAATTGCGTCAAAAAATTGATTTATATCGCTCAAAACGTACTTTAGTTTCGCCCATTCATTTATTTAAGTTTCAAAAATGTTTCGACAACGTTTAAAAAGTCAAAGAATGTCATGTTAACTACTAATTAACCTAACTAATATGCTGCTTAAAACGGAATGCGGCCGTCGAATGCCAACGTGATTTTTTTTTTTATATTTTGTTCGCGAGGCAAAGGAATTTACGAAACGCAGTATTTCGTGTTTTTTAGAATGATGAAATATTGTGGTGTGAATGGAAAAAATGTTTGGAAATATTTATATAAACAGTGGCGCTGGTTGTACAAGATATATTATTTCTATTATCAGAATTTATTTGCGTACCTAAATGCTGTCCGTGTTCTTTTCTGTGAAAGCAGCAAGCCTGTCATGTATTACATGTGGGTGTACTAATGGGTACACTTCTGCCTAACCCTTCGGGGATTACAGGCGTGATGTTATGTTATGTATCACATGTTGACAAGTGAGAAGACAAATGACTTACAGAATTTAAGGTGAACGTATTTTTTTTTTACACCAGTGACACGTCCCGGCTTCGCACAGGTGCAATTTAGATACTTAAGCCTGGGATCTTTAATCACTATATCTATTGATGAAAATCGCATTAAAACCTTATAATACGTTGCGTAGTTAAAAAAATAAGGTCTGAGCGTACAGACGACGGAAATTGACTTTGTTTTATTCTATAATAGCGACGCGCGGCAGCTTCACCCGGGATGCAATGATCTTCCTCTTGAATCATTCTATCTAATGGTGAAAACCGCAAGAAAATCCGTTTAATAATTTTTGAGTTTATCGCGAACATACAGACAGATGCGGGGAAGAATTTTGTTGTATAATATTGAATATTGAAATGTAATGTTGATTAGAAAGAGCACGAGTGAAAGGTTATAACGACTGTTAATAAAACTCTTTACAACAAAGAACAAATAGATGAAACAAAATCCAGCATAATTCTATGTATTTTTCGTAAAATATCAAAGGCACAATTACCAAAAAAACTCACTGTAGGTACAGTCAACAAAAGGATAGATATCCGGGGTCGTCAGATATAGTTGAAGTTTTCTTAGAAACCAATAGACTGATGTCTTCGATTGAAACTTAACACAACTAGCAAAAAGTTGCATTCGAATTATACAACTAACAGACATGTAAAGGTTTTATAATAGCTTTGTAGCAGTTCAACAGTTTTATAGTAGTGTTCAATCGAAGCAGTTCAGCGATGTCAAATTAGTTTTGCCTTGAACTTTTCCGTAATCCATACGTTTTAAGATGTCAACTATAATTGTATGGATGTGTCAGATGGACAAAATTTTACAGTTCTTATATACATTAGTCTCTTTCTTGTTTTATTGGACAGAAAAAGATGAAAATAGTCTAATATTAGTTTAGTTTGTGACCAAGAGAATCGGCATCAATATTTATTTACTAGTTAGGAATTAATGAACTATTTATCATCTACTTTTTAAATTAAATTACATTTGAAAACATCCATCGGTTTTAAAGAAAACTTCAACTATATCTGACAAACCTGCATATCTCTCTCTTTTGTTGATTGTACCAGAAAAAATCAGATCACGAGATTGCAAAAACTGCTCTTCAAAAATCTATTGAAGGACCCAAATTGTCACGTAACATAAAACCTTATTGTGTGCCCCATCTCCTTTGATCACCGCGTGATAATGTGGACTGGAGGGCGTGTTCAGTAGTTTTATTAAGTAGCTCTTTTTCACGGCAATTGTGTACTTACAATATGGGGATTATAGAGGGATTAAGAGCCCTTGGCATTGTGTTCTGAAGAGCAGAGACGAGTGTGAGCCGTATTTTGGGTGTAAATTTTAATTTGGGAGCAGACGAGTGGAAACTTTGAGTGTTTGTTGATTTATTGGTATTCGTTTGATTAAAATAAGATGAGTTTTTGGCAGTGGAGAGAATTATGGTGATGATGTTAGAGGATCATGATTATTTGGATGATGGTCACGTAGTTTTGTTTATTTCTATAAAAGTAGTGTACGACTGTCAGTGACAAGGTCACCTTAATGTCAATCTAATTCTGTAACAATGAATCTGTGAATATATTTGTGACTTTATTGTTGAAGTTCCGTAATAATATCTTCATAGTGTCTCTCCCTCTGTGCGCTTAGATTTTTTAAACTAAACAACGAATTTTAATTCGGTTTTCATCAATAGATAGAGTGATTCAAGAGGAAGGTTTATACATATAGAAAATGAAGGATAGGAAAATTCACGCGGCCGAAGTCGCGGGCAAAACTAGTAATAAGAAATAATAATGAAGAAACCTGACGTTAACACAGTGACGACGAATATTTTCTTAATTCAGTGAAGAATTCAGCTTTCTTTTTAATTAGTCCAAGAGAAAAAAATATGAGTCAGATGACATTAGTAATTTAAAAAGAGATAAATGTACATCAAACAATAAAACAAATGAAGAGAAAACCAAGACAGAATTGATAAAAGACATAATAGCGTCAAAAATGGACACAGAAAGCAGAGTAGACTTTTCCAAAATCGAAAAATTACCCAATATAATGTCACAGAATATGAGATCACCCCTATGAACCCCGATAGGTTAAAAGAGGCGGAGATTATTGTTAACCTACCAATCACCAATGACGCTTTGTATTTAGGGGGTGAACTAGTATACTAATAATGATTTGAAAATTCCACACTGATAACAGCTTGATGCTCATTTATTTTTCAATAACTATCATATTTGTCTCAATGACTAGAGACAAGTTAGTCATTCACTTTTCGACTAAACACAAAATCTCAAAAACTACTTGACTAATGAAGCTAAAATTTGACAGTTTATAGACAGAAAACGTCAGTTTAGAACGAATATTCTGCGACAGGGCCCAATAGGAAGGGTCCTTGACATCCACGCGGACGAACATAACATCACGCCTGTAATCCCCGAAGCGTTAAGCAGAGGTGTACCCATTAGTACACCCACATTTCGCAAGTTATGTTTATGTCCCATATAATAGGGATCCTATTCCACGCGGATGAAGTCGCGGGCGCAAGCCAGTACTACTATATTATTATGTGAGGTTAGGTACTTACCGATCTGATACATCGGTGCCTGTGTCAGGTCTTGCCCTTTTTGCCTGTAACAATACAGAATTAAATGAGGATCCAGAATATTGTGGAGAACCCAGAGTAAGCAAAGGTGTCATGCAATGTGCTACAGGCAATACTGTGGAGGGTCTACTGGTGATTACGGAAATATAAATCTACATCCTCATCCATGGTTATTGAAATTTATACCTAAATGGAACAACTTTTGATCTCAGTCTCGCTTGATGGATAGCAAAGAATGAGCTTCATCTAGATGCGCTTTTGTTTCGTGGTGGTATACATGACGCTGATATGGAGTTCCACATTGCCGTTATACGACGTATCAGGATATCAAAACGAAGACGGATATCTACGAACGTAGTCAGATACCTGCGATGCATTTTGAACTTTATTAGATCCATTTTAAAAGTTTTTTTGGGTATTTAGGTAGTAATGACGGTTTTTCATAAGAAGATAATACAAATCTAAGAAAAAAATAAAAACTTTTTAACTATTGCATCCGAATGTACTTGATATAATTTAGGACATTGAATTTGTTTTCAAATTTTTATCACAGGTCCTTTGGAGCGTAGACGATTTTACGGTCTTGACTCGTGGGCCATTCAGACTAAATACCCCTCTTATTAATGACCGTCTCTTGAAAGTGTGATGGTAAAGTGCTCTATTTCATTACGTTTTTAAGAGTTATTTTTAAATATCATCTCATCTCATCGTCATCTTTTTTGTACAAAAATTTCACTTTTCCTTTTATTAGACTAATCGTTAAACTCATACATGTTTTAGAGATTTCTTTATCTGATGTTTTATTAATTTATAGTATTTAATTCATAATTTAATTTCCATAAATTCTTAATTTTTATCTCAGGTCAAATCAGAAGTCTTGTATCATGATAAGCATCTAGACTAGATATCATATCTCTTGAATGTTTTTACATATCTTATTGTGAGAAAACTTGGATTTATAGTTAACTAGCGACCCGCCCCGGTTTCGCACGAGTGCGATGTTAAAAAGTAAAACATTCCTATTGAATCACTCTATCTAATAATAAAAGCCGCATTGAAATCCGATGCGTAATTTCGAAAATCTAAGCGTAAGACGGCGGGAAGCGACTTTGTTTTATACTTTGTGGAAATATGGAAGTATTCCCGTTTGAGCACCTAGAAGAGCACCAATTAATATTTTTATGTGGTGCTCTAAGGGCAACAACCTTTGGTGCCCAATGCATAGGTGGTCGGTGCAAGGGAATACTTCGAAATACGATAAAATAAATTGTGTCTCATTATGTGGGACTTGAGTCATTAAATCGCAAGACTGCCTTGAGTAAGCGTGGTGATCAATGCCCGCACCTTCTCTATATGAAAAGTGGGCTGCCCTTCAGTGGTACAGTAATAGACATAACATTACACGCCTGTAATCCCCGAAGGGTAAGGCAGAGGTGTACCCATTTGTACACCAGATAAGGTAAAGTCCCATGTAATAGGGGGCGAGCCATAGAGACATACAAACATAGACTTGTATATAAATGTTTTATTTTACGCTTTTTAATTTTCTACCATGTTTTTTGTCGACTACCTATTAGCATTCACCTGAATAGAATATTAACGGCAATACGATTGTATTTAGCGACATTTTTCACAAACATCTTGCGCCCTTCTTGGAACCAACATTGTGTGTAAACCGAACGAAGAATGGCTACTATTGTTGCATGTGTGCCACGGGGATGTTGAACTTATTAGACGTCCATATTTTATGTTTCATGGCGATTTTTTGATGAACTAAAATGAGCTATAATAGGTTCTGTCAAAGTTAAATTTTCTCTAAAAATAACATAACATCACGCCTGTTATCCCCGAAGGGTTAGGCAGAGGTGTACCCATTAGTAAACTCACATTTCGCCAGTTATGTTTTTAGTCCCATGTAATAGGGTGAGAGCCTATTGCCATCAACCGGGCACAAATCCAGACTCCGAGGCTGCTACTGAGAAATTCCTGATGGAAAAACCCAATAACACTTTGCCCGACCTGGGAATAGAACCCAAGACCTCATGCACAGCAGTCGCGCTTGCGACCACTAGACCAACGAGGCAGTCAAAAAATATTTAGGATGATTTTGCATTGGCAGTAAATACTTCCTTGTGCTAAACTTAAAATCTACCAAAAAGTATCATTTAATATTGTTGGCAAAAAACTATGGTTTGTTTTTTAATCTCAAAGGCTTTTTTAACGGCTTTTTATGTCAAATAAAAAAAGGTGCACATTATTCCTATGTCTGACATATGACGCTGTCAATTTAGTTTTTGAGATTCAAAAATACAATTTACGTATTCAAAAGTTTAGTTGTGATTAAACGCTGCTTCTTTAATCAAACCTTTTTACGGTACATACCTTTATAAGTAGGACCTACATTATGTCATCGTGACAGATGACACTAAAATTGGAGGGAATAATTGCTGTAACATTGAAACAGTCTTTTAGAAATTAACAGTTTTCTATAATAAGTAATTACTTTCTAAAATAAAATACTCCATGGGAATAAGATTACATTTTTTTTTAAATAATCATTAATGTCATAAACTCGTTTAAAATCTAATTTAATGTTAGATTACAATCGGCCATAGAGGCTACCTCATCTCAATGAGGAAGGGCATCTAATTAGACCACAGATAATATCTAGTAATCAGATAGTCTTATTTTATCGACATATGAATTACAAATTAAGCATAATAATTACCATAAAAGTAAAAGTATTCCTCCTTAATTATGTTGAGATTTCGAATATTTAAACTAAGACTAGGTCATTAGATCATTTGAGTTCTATTCTGCTAAAATGAACCAACCCACTATCTCGCAATTATTCAATTAATAATCTACGTCAAACTGTGTACACATGCCAAATGTACATGAACATCTTTTTCCCGTTTTCAGTCCTATTTATTAATGTTTCGGTATTGCTCTGAAGTCCCAACGTAAAAACTAGGTTAGGTTTTTATTATTGTCTAAAGAGTACCTATTTTCCTAGTAATCATTTTTGTTCTACGATAGGTACCTACTTATATTGCCGGGCAGTGTGCGCAGTTATCGGCTAGATATATAATATGTCTTGCTACACCTTAACTAAGTAACTTTCAGTTTTGTTTATAGGTTTTTTACACCTGTTATAGTATTAATTAAACCTGACCTAGACCAAACTTGAACAATAAACTGCAATCTTGCTCTTTATCTTAAAAATCTTCTAACATTGACATTAATGACATTAATTTGCACAGATAACATCGGTCTGTGGATACATTTCCTTACAATAAAACAATGATTTATAAAATATTTATTGGTCTCCGGAAAAACAATACAGTCATAAATAATGTTTTGACAAATGAAAACCTTGACATCAGAATTTTAAGTAGCTTTATATTTTATTTTATTTATTTTTCTTTAAGAATAGGGGAAGAGGGGTGAAGTACTATAAGGCAATGACTGTACGAGTACATATTCTACTTATCAACTATACCATAAAACATAGCCTGTTATTTCATCACCACCTTTAATTGAATGGTAGAGAATGTATAGGGCATTTAGTCCGCCTCTGTACTTTCGGCAATAGTATACCTATAGCTTTTATCAGTGCCAGTTTTTTTTTTAATGGACTAGACCATCTAACCTACAAAAAACACATAAACAAACAAACTTTACCTCTTTATAATATTAGTACAGGTAATTGCCCGGTTTCAGAATGCACAAAAAAGTAAGTTTTATTGTCAGTCAAAATTATTAAAATATTATCTGTTCTTCTCAGATACTAATTTGATCTTGATTATTGATGATATGCAGCTCAAAATAAACCATCGTTTTAACCAACTTCAAAAAATGAATGAGGATATGTACTCGGGTTGCATCTTTCTGTATGTATGTTGACCAATTTCTACATGATTGCTAGGCCGATCAGAGAAATATTATTTTTTTAGTAAAAGTAATACACGTGTAATAAAAATATTAACCAGTTTACTTTTTAAACAGATTTTAAAGCTGTTATCTTGATCGCCAGTTTATTATCAAAATGTTTGATATGTTTTTATGTTACGATACTTTTATGAGATACTTAATTATTGTTTAATGAGAACGGTCCAAAAACCTGTATTTATCGATTAAAATAATTTGTAGTTGTCATTAAGAATGTATTACTTTAGACGTATAATAAGTACCTATCTATCTAATATTATTTAGATTTTAGAGAAAGTTTACCAGCTTGGTAGCTTATAAACGTCTTTTTTAAACGGTAATATATTTAAAAAAAATATATAATTTTCAGCACGGGCGATTTTTTCTTTTTTGAGAAACGACCAATTTGACTAGGTTAATGTATTTCAACAAACAGGTATATTTTGTAATTATATCTGGGTATTTCTAATGGGTCCATCTCTAATTAAGAAAAAAAAAATATTTATTAACACTGTAATATGTATAATTAAATAATATGTTGTTGTGTTTGGTAGAAAATAAAATAAATAGAAATCTTGTAATCCTGTTGTTGTCATTACTTTAATGCAGTTTATTTTTACACAGCGGAAAATAAATCGTGAAAAATTGTGATATTCCTATTTTTAACTTTGAGCTACTACTGAGAAATCTCTAATGGGAAAACCCAATAATGCTTTTGCCGGACCTGGGAATCGTACCCATGACCCCACGCTCAGCAGTCGTGCTTGCGGCCACAAGACCATTGAGTCAGATATTATAGCTAAACTAGAGTCTCTACAGTACCTACTGACTGTTACTCCCAATATGAAAATCGACCTTATAACTGAAAGTCAGCATCCAACTATAACTCAACTCTAACTACCAATCGAATAGTTAACCTAACGGTAGGTTTAACTAACCGAGATTCGAGATAAACTTAAAGTTATAAATAATAAAACTCTTAACTGTCGCCTCTTGAATCAAGATTAACTTAACAACATTCATAAAAACTGAACCGAATTTTGGGTGACAGTAACAATTATCAGTTTACTCGTTCGTTTTTCAAAATACTTTCCTTTTTTTTTTATTTATATTTTATTATTCCAAAATAGTTAACATTTCCGAATGGATTTTGTACCAGTAAACCAAAAATAGTTTGTTTGTACTTAGTTACTACTACTAAAAATGAGCCGATCAATAATATTTGGCACCAAATTTTTTATCAGAAGGGTACCCAAGTATTTTGTATTTCTTTATAATTCTTGATAACTGAATTTAATGGGTCAGAATTCTAGGTAGTGCAGTTATCAAGCTTTTAATTATATATATAAATTGAGAAAATTACAAGAATCACCAAAATAATCTTATAGCTTTAAAAATCACCTAGCAACAAAAATATTTTTAACCTGATAAATGATGGTTAGTTACATGCTTGCATGAGATTGAATAAACACGGAAGATAATCGGTGATGTCACCTTACCAAAGTCTCGGGGCGCCATATTGTCTAAATGATTTACGAACTTTTTGTTGGTGACAATTGAAATGCCTTCACGTTTCTCTTACCATCTTATGAGTGCCTGGTAATTTTAAAAACAAATCTTACCGTTTAATTGGGGTAATTAACGAATAGAAATGCCTGTGACGTTTATTTTGTTATGTTTTTTGAGATATTGTTGCTCAGGCAGGCAGGCAATATGCTGGGCAGGCATAATCTACAATTCGGATAAAAGTCATTAAGAAGAAGTCTACGAATCCTCAGTCGAAAAGGATTGACTCAAGAGAAAATCTTGCAGAAAATATTTTCGAAAAATAGCTTCTGGCACAAAGCTAAAAGTGTAGATATTTTTTAAGAATACTAAATCTATTTTTTATTTTCTTCTACTCTCATTAATAAAAAAATATTCAGGAAAATATTGTGAGAAAACCTGGACTTTTAGCCAAATAGCCTTGCGTAAGGGTGTTAATCAATGCCCTGTGCCTTCTCTATATGAAAAGAGGCCTTTGCCCTGCAGTAGGACAATAATATTGGACTGGTACCTATTATTATATAAAAATCCACCACCAACATTTCCTAATGACTAGGCGATCCCTCAAGCTCGCTACCAGGACCACAGCGATGCCAAGGAGGTATCGTGTGAGAAAGGGCGTAAATCAGCGGGCGCATTCCTCTCGAGGTGTGAGGCCGCCTGATCTCCCGATAACTCGAGCTAATTTATACGTTTTACGCGGCGACAACACGCCTGAACGGCCGGCTGTATACAGGCTGCGTCATTTTGAATTATTTAATTTTAAATGTTTCATTTAAATGACTTTATTTTTTTTTAGCTTTTTCGGAAAACTTACAGCTGGGTACAAATGTAAGGTTATACGAGTAGCAATATTAAAGCCGATTAAATTTCGCATGCATTCAATTTTTATTGTTAGTTATCTATTATTGTAATGTTTGAATGTATTGTCTGTGTGTGTATTTATGAACAAACAAGTTAATTATTTTTTTGTTTCCGGTTTTTCTGAAGTTTTTTTAAATAATACTTAAATGATTGATCGGTTGTTTCGGTCGTCTACTGATGATTGCTTTTACAAAAATTACAAGAGCCATTTTTTTTTTCTTAAATGTTTAAGTTAGTAGCTTGTGGATTATTTCGAGATCATTGTATTTGTCTATTTTATGCAAAGAATTAAATATTATTACCTTCAAAGGCAGTATTAGTAATTAAGGTGCAGTAAATACCATTTAATAATATTCATCAATCAAATCAGTAAGTACGATAAGATCGTGTTTAAGATAGTCAGTAGCATTAACTATATTTATGTTAATTCTTATTTATGTGTTGACATAAGAACTTTATAAAATACCTTGTAGTACACAATTAACATTGCATAATACCTATTAAAACCCTTGAGACAAGAAATTACAATAAATAGCTACTTTGTTAAGTCGATAGTTGACAGTTTTTTTTTTTATTTGACAAGAGAAATGACTACGAGAAAAATTAAGAATGATTTACTAAAAACTACCTACCCGTCCCGGATTCGCACGGGATTTTCGCAATGTAGATACATAAAATTTCTTCTTGAATCACTCTATCTATTGATGAAAATCGCACTAAAATCCGACTTTGTTTTATACTATTTAAAAAAGATACAAAACTAAGTGTTATTGTGTTTTTCCACCAAGAATTTCTCAGTAGCAGCCTCGGAGTCTGGATTTGTGCCCGGATGATGGCAATAGGCTCGCCCCCTATTGCATGGGAATAAAAACATAACTGGCGAAATGTGAATGTACTAATGGGTACACCTCTGCCTAACCCTTCGGGGATTACAGGCGTAATGTTATACAAAACTTAATGTCCCGATCTACATACCTTAGCAAATAAACAATAAAAAAAAAGCTTTCAAAAAAAGAACACGCTATATTCTAAACAAGCGTCAGAACAAAACGCTTCTTTATTTAAACGTAATTCGTTTATTGTTTTATCTCAGTGCATATTTACGATCGGGGACGAATCGTCCCGCTCCCGCGTCGTAACGTATAAATTATAAAATTTATCGACCAACCAATTTTATGTTTTATCTTTGATAATAACATGTGATATTGGCGATTATTAATAAGATCTGTTAGTTTTTCGACTTGTCGCGTGAACTGTCAATTTTATTGGTGATTTATTTTTTGTTGTCTCTGGTTTCTTGTTCGGGTTTGTCATTTGTTTATGGTACGAATTCAGAATTGTTTTACAGATGTCATTAACAATTTTTTTTTATTTGACAAAGGGTCGAAATATAGAATTCATTAAAAAAGCAGCTAACTTTCATTTAATTAAGATTGGCTACAGGAATTGTGTTATTTTTGTAATTATTTGCTTTTTAAGAATGAAGCTAAGATATGGCTGATATTGTTAGGTATTTACTATTACCTTCTAGATCCGCCGAAACAAGCTACTAGTGGTTTTAAACAAAACATTACTCAAACTTTGAAATATGAACTTTTATCAAAAATAAAAGTTTAAAATAATTCAAACCGCCATCTTTCTCATTCTCGCCAAATTCCAGGAATTTCTCACACGTTCACAATGTACCTACCTAAGTCTGTTTTCGATTACATAAACAAAATGGAGTTAAGCCCAATCGATATAATGCGCGGGAACTTACAAGTTGTATCGAGAAAGACATCTTGGTCGATAAATCGCGCCGTGTTCGACTATCAAGCCGGACAAATTTGTTTTTATTGGTGTTATCTCTGGGTGGCTTTAGTTTTCGTTGCCTTTGCCTTCTATTTTGTTTCTTTGTTGTAGTATTTTATGTGCGGTGCGTGCGATAGGTTAAAAAAATTGACCATTGAATTAAATTAATATCTCTATTATTTTTTCGTGTGATTTGTTTGAGTTTTTTATTGTAAGTTCAATGCACGTAGGTTTGTTTTGAGGTTGGTCGCTGTTGATGAGTTATTGCTGTCTTTATATAAGCATCAGCTTTACCAATTAAAAAAAAAAACAGCTTGACAGCAGCTGTTTTAAATAATCTGACAGTAATTTTCGTTTACTTAACAGTTACGTCATAGATAGCTTAGTAACTAAAACTTCCAGAGACAATATTTTACCGCGAAATCATTCCACTCACTCGTAGCCTAATCATCATTGCAATAAGGCATTGTTACGCGCTAATCTTCATCGCATACCAAAATTAAACGATCAACCATCATGTAAGCCAATACCTCTTCGAAGTTATGAGAGCCTGGTATCAGGTGGCTAACGATCCTCTGTCCCGTAGGTACGTTACGACTTTTTAATGGTCACCATGAATGGGTAACATGAGATCTGACGCCTCACCATGCTATAACCACTTGGAAACATAAACAGTTTTGTACAATGAGACCAATAAAATTTGGTTTTAGTTACGCTGGACAGATAACGCTTCGAGTGTATTAATCATGGCGGTTTGTACCATAAAGCTCCTCTTGTCACTTCGATTGTTTTAAGTTCATGTTGTGACATAGTTTTGGGAATCTTTTTTCGACAGAATGTCAAGATTTAGGTATCTTCGAATTGTTAAAAAAAAAAAACTCTTGTTGTTTTTTTTTTTTCAGAATTATTTTTCGCCTCTCCCTTGTCTTCAATTTAATGGGACACAAAAATAAATACGGTCTTCTATTTTATAATTTTTTAGCATAATACAAAAACAGGTGAGGATCATGCAAGCATCGTACATATTAGGCCATTCCGTGCATTAAAGTTAGTAGCTATAGCTAGTATTTTAAAACTAAAGGATAAAACGTAAAACTAGAATTTTGTGCAGTGCATTGTTGTGCGAATATAATTTATACAAAGTGCATTTTGTGGTAGATACATGTTTTGTAATATATTTCAAATCGTACGAACTATAAAATTGAGTTAAAGAAACATTATAAAACATCTAAAGCGCTCAATTTCTACAGAACGTTTTTATTTACAATGAGGATTTCCAAATTAGAAACTGCATTTTCTTTTTTTGAAAGTGTGTAATCATAGACTCAGGCGTTTTATCAAACTCTCAGGTCAAAGTGGCGCCATGTAGGTATTATGCGAATATGGAAATCCTCATAGCTCGTACGTTTGTTTAAATGCATCTGACCTTTGGCTCGGCGTGGTCCAAGCTGCAGCGTGGGGAGGCACCCCCTCCGAGGTAGCTACACGGCATCAGGGTCACCATATTTTTACCCTCGTGGTAATGTCACACACAATGTCACTTTGACAGTTCTTTTGGCGGGAAATAGTTTTTGTGCTGTCATTTTGCGCTTATCGTTTCGTTTTTGAACGGTACACTTTGTCTTTGGTTGGTTGTGTGATTTTGGTTAGTTTTTCACAATCCATAGCTTGGATAACCTAGAGATTTAAATACATTTTAGATTATAAGATTTGACTATAGCATATTTAAGAAAACCTATATAAAATCTGCTTTGTGCTCTAGTTCTGTGTGTCTCCTAAGTTGTGTGTGATCTTCTTATCGTATCGATTTGATAGACATTAAAAAAACTATAGTTCTCATCATTATATCACAAGGCCACACGCCAAAAAGTCATAACCAATTATAACGCTTCGCCGGTGGCTAGTTATCGAAAGCCACTTAGTCATCGCCCTACGGTGGTCGAAATAAAAATATATTTAGAAACAAAAAAAAATTACACGCATGCCGGACGGACCACCCACGAAGTTATGTCAAACGCTGAACGGCCATGTTCATCAAGTTGTCAAATTGAGTTTGACATAATTGTGAACGAGCCTTTTTTGTAGAACCTCATCTGTATTCGTCGATAATCTGTGGCTTCTGGTCATGTGAATAGATACTTTTGAGTAGGTACCTATTTGCAGAAGTTTTTTTTCGATTATTGAAGTAGGTATTGAAACCACTAGCTGTCTTATTAGGGCTTCTGTGTGCGCTAGAATTCTAGTAAAATGAACACAGATACGTTTCATTAACAATCATGGTCCTATTGGTTCTACGGCGTCATATTTAGGGAAAGGGATACCTATCTGGTAGAATGTAATGAAAGATTGGAAAATATTCTGAAAAAACAAAACCTAGAAGCAGCCCAAAAAAACTATTTTCTCATTTTTTGATACCTAATTAAAACATTGTAGCTTTATGCAACTACTCTCAAGTCACCAAATTAACATTATTTGTAATGTTAAAGATACTGGCTGAATCTAACCATAAACAACACACAAAATAAAAAGAAAAGAAAAAATAAAGAACCTTTTTTGAATTTACGTTCTATTCCACGCTACTAGATTTGGAATGAAACCTTTTTGTGTAATATCATAAAATATACGGTGTCTGTCCGTCCCCTTGCACTCGAGTAGAAAATAAGTGGTTTAACTTTTAAGTAGATATTATACCTGGTTGACTTGCTGAGGGACCCATTTATTTTAAGGTTTACGTGGCAAGTCTTTGTAATAATTAGTTACAAAATGACTGTTGTGACATGACCAATTTTATTTTACTTGACAAGCAAAGTAGTAAGTATAAAAATTGCATCAGCACTTGAGACTAAGATTACCATTTCTTTCAATAATTCCAACTACCAACAACCTCGTTTTAACATAATTTGATTACCACTACCAATTTACCAATTTGTGAGTAAAGCTCTCATTTTCATCAAAAACACATAAATACATTAAGTAAACAGTTTAAACGCAGGCGGAATCGCGGGCGGTCATTAGCGTAAAAATAAAATATTATGAGCCAAGTGTGTTGCTATCAACAGGGGGTTGAACAGTAGCGTAACCTCACTGCGTGAAACGAAACGACAGGGTGGCCAACGTCATCATAAAATAAAATACAGACTGAATACTTGGGAATTTCGAAATTCGAATTTGGTACTTCTGTTATTTTATTTTTTTGACAGTAATTGTTTTTGTGCCTACATTGCAGTAACTTGCAAAAGTTTACTTACTAACTTATTTAAAGCTAGCTTCCGCCCGCGATTTCGTCCGCGTCAAAGTTAGTATATTTTCCCATGGTAAAAGTATATTTTTTCAGGATAAAAAGCAGGCCATGTGCTATTCTAGACTGTAATAAAATGTAACTCATTGAGATCAGTTCAGCCGTTATGCTGTAATTGAGTAACAAACATCTTTCAATCAAAACTTTAGAATTTATAATGGTATCTAGTAAGATTTTGTTCCTCTGTAAAACTTACTTACATTATCTGTATTCTGCGGCATTAACTGTCAAAGTTCTATTTTTAATAAGATCAAAAATATTGATACAAGACAAAAATAATTGACAGATGATATCACAATAATTTACATTCGAATATTAATGTTATCGATTTAATCGATTATTAAATACGTTCTAACAGCCGAAATTACCGTGATGTCCGAAATTTAATAGACGCCGTGGTCATCCCACTATCGTGGCCTTTACCTCCTCACAACAGGGGGTAAACGCTTCTACGGAAACGTCAAACTGCTTTTCCACTAGCTACAAACTTATATTTTTCATACTACACCCTCTTATGTAAACAAAATAGAGTTGAAAATCCACTAAACCAACTGCTTTTATTAATTTTGGTAAAATCAGAGAATACCACAGACGGGAAAATTTACGAAGTGCCTTAATCAATCGAGTTAAAGTCGAAATTGGAATGAGAACTATTTTATAACCGTAAAATGTAAGTTGTTTTTACCAATTATTAGGATTAAAATATGGAAGAGTATAGATATTTTTATTGGCGATTAAAATAGTTTTTATTATTGACATTACGACCCGGGAAGAGGTTAATTGGAAGCATAGACAATTCCTTCGCGCTATAAGCCCAGTGGGATAGGACCGGTAGCTGGGACCATAAATTATAAAAACTGATAAAAAATATTGAATTATTAATATCTCCCGGAAATTTTCACCTTCTAATACGGAGAAAGAAGTCCATGGATATTTTACTTGCTTTTAATTCTAAACTTAAAATTAGATTGTTTTAAAATAATTCTAAAGTGACTGAGCAAAGGAAAAAAAATCAATTATCGTATTTTAGGTATATTGCTCAACGTTATTGTAAGGTAAAGAAGGTTATATTAAAATCAGGGTTTGACAATGCACCAAACACGATAAACAATATTTAAAAAAGAAGTAAAATAGAACGCAGTTCAAATTAGGAACACACAAGATTCGGCAACAATCGCCGTAGATTCAAACATTGTCTATTCGAATATTCAAATCGATACCAATAAAAAATCTTTATGAATATTCATTTTATCGAATAAAACGGGCAAAGAACACACTGACGCTCAGGCTCTGTCAGACGAAGCACTCGAATCGATTATGTGATGGTGTTTACGATCGAATTAAAATCAATTGCTTGTATCGCAACCACGGAATGAAGTCCCGTTTAGGCAGATTTAGTGAGATTAGAATCGATTTGCTCTAATCGAGAATTGGGTGATTAAATCTTTTTAAAACAATGAAAGTTTAGGTTCAAGGTTTAAAAATGGAATATAATAATATTCTCTCGACAGAATTTTGATTACGGCAGCCAGTCTCAATGAAGACTAGCTTAGTATGCAGAAGATATTATAGTGTACAAGTAATGTGCGCAAACACAGGTGCACTCCCTCTTCCCTCACGCTGATAGTCTTATGGGACAGTAATCAGACAGCACCGGGGAGAGATCAGGGAAAGGACAAACAGCTTTTCGTGCTTTTCGAGGCACGCATTTAATGGGAAATAATTTATTAAGAACAATATTCATACTATTCATACTGATATTACAAATGCGAAAGTAACTGCATGTCTGTCAGTCTGTTAAAATTTCACGAATAAACCACTGAACCGATTTCGATGGAATTTGGTAAGTAAGTGGTAATTTTGAAACCCTGGACAGAACATGGCTATTTTTTATTCTGCGTCTTCCTTCGTCTGCGTTCGCGATGACCGACATTTACCGACGTAGTCGCGGGAATCACTGGGTGTCATTGCATAGAATGGAATAAGTAGAACTGGAACACCATCTTAAGTATATCAGGTCTATGTGGAGTATGTTTTCAAAAAGAGGACTTTAAAAAATCAGTTTCTATTAAAAGCGTGCCTCTGTCTCCAAAGAGCATTATTTATTTAATGAAGCATGGAAGACTTACAGCTTAAATACTAAGTAAAAAAGGACACCATAGTTGTCAGGAAGCCAATTACAAGTCTTCGCGTATAGAATTTGAGTGGAAACTTAAAAGTGACAATACGAAAATATTTGCCAGGATGGATGGAGGGATGTTTGTATTTCTGTGGGATAATTTAGAAGTTTTTCTTATTGTGAAGTTTACACGGACATAGACGCGGACAAGCGCTAGTCTCCAATAATTCAATCGATAGTCAAAATGTTTTTTTAAGTACCGACTTCAAAAGAAAATTATAAGTTCTTACAATATTTAAAACTACACAAAGTTACTCGCACACTTTTTATTTAATAACACAAACCGCAGTTTGCTGTCTTTTAAACCGACATTTTTATACCGAAACAGTCATTATTGTTGTTCGTAGTATGTAAACATAAATACTTATAACAAACATATAAGTAAGTATATGACATGACATCTAACCGAGGCCTAAGGATCGGGTCGCTAACCGGTCTCACTCGATAACATCGACAACTCGAATATTAGGCATAAATTAATCGATTGTAATCGGCTACATTTGTGAAGGGATTTTTAGTAATTTGGAATAACGATTCTGCTTTCGAATGACGCGAATTATTTTATGGAAAGGTAAGACTGATTTGAATAGACATACTTATTGTGTGTGTTTGATATTTTGTATGGTTCCTGTTAACTTAGTTAAAAATTGAAAAGTTTGAAGATCTTTGTATTTTAAAATTTCTAGAATTTACATCAAACTAGCGTTTGCCTCGCAGGCGTGAATTAAAAAAAAAAAGATGAAGCCGTTGTTATGGTCTGATAATGTAGCTTTCTATAAGTGAAAGATTTTTTTAAATCAGCGAAGTAGTTTTTGAGTTTATACATATATTACAAACAAAAATACAAATATTTATAAATAAATAATTTTCATGAAAAAAAAAAACAAAGAATTGCACTGTGTTATCCCTTCGACTAACGAGCTATTATTCAATATTTTTGATCAAAAACTAGATTTAGCCCGTTACTTCGTCCACGTGAATTTTCTTACAAATCTCTTTTTTTTTTAAGAGAATACCTATTGAGTCTATATATATTTTTTGTTTTAATTCGAGATAAAGGAAATGCAAGTACATAGAAAATATTTTTTAAAACAGGTTTGAGTAGACTTTCTATAATGAAAACAATATTTAATTAAGTAAACCATTAAGTACTTTTCAAAATGAATAAGCGAGAAATTTTTATTACTTACCGGACTCTACTCTTAATTAATCAGTCATCAGTGTTGCCAATGATCATTATTAACAAACAATATGATTATTGGCAACATTGCTTTCGGGAAAAAATGTAGTTGACAAAAATTAATTTACATATTGTAATTTTGCAAATAAAAGTACCAATTGGACGAAATAAGGATGCGGCTCGTTATTTTTTATGTCAATAACGTCAAGTTTCGGCTACTGATTACCATTTATTATTGGTATTATGTTTTGTGTGGAGTAAAGAGACGTTCAGTTACTGAAAGCGGGTTAAACTGAGATCATATTTCAATGAAATCAGTATTTTGTACAAGTTGTGATGGCCCAGCGGTTAAGGCGAAACGTAACCTCATAATTAATACATACATACATAACATCATGCCACGTAGGTAAAAGGGGGCGAGCCTATTGCCATCAACCGGGCATAAATCCAGACTCCGTGGCTGCTACTGAGAAATTCCTGATAGAAATACCCAATAATGTTTGTATGAAAAGCTTAAATATGCTCGAATTTAGAAGTAACACATTTTTTTGAAAATATGCTCAATTAACTGATTTAATTCACGAATGGATTACAGATTTAATTTCAGTGTATAATGAACTAAGAGTTTAATACTTATTAAGCGTCTATAATTCAATACATTTATAGTAGAGACATTCCTCCTAAGTAGACGCTGATCAAGCAACCTCTTAATATGCGCTGTTCAGCGTTCAATAGAAATGGGATAACATATCACAGCTTTGCTGCGTCTGCAATGCGACACAGCTTTATGGCGCTGCGCCGGAATGGCAATGCGAGTGTGTCTTTTGTTAATAGATACATAACATACATATATAACATCATGTCTGTAATACCCGAAGGATTAGACAGAGGTGTACCCATTAGTACACTCACATTTCGCCAGTTATGTTTGAGTCCCATGATTGGAGAGAGGGCGAGCCTATTGCTATAAACCGGGCACAAATCCCGACTATGAGGTTGCTACTGAGAAATTCCTGATGAAGATTCTCAATAACACTTTGCCCGACCTGTTAATCGAAGGTAAGACCTCATGCTCAGCAGTCGCATTTTGCGACCAATAGACCGACGAGGCAGTCTTTTTTATTTGTTTGTTTAAATGTAGATAGAATATTTTATATTTAAAAAATAAATAAATGAATATATTTTTTTTTTTTTTTATATTTTTATTATTGAAAATATTCTATCTGCCCATATGATACTTAGATTCATGAGGAATAGTATAGACTATTAAACATTACGACACACGAGAAGGAAGCAGTAACCAAAGATGTAATATAACGCGGACAAAAAGACCACAAGGACGAATTCGTGGGCATAAGCTCGTGAGCTCATATTTGTTTCGCCGTAACAAGTTCAAAATGTCAACGCAGCGGAATTTTCTCACGGTTCATCATGATAATCTATGACATATTAATAATTAGCAAGTCAAGTTACCTTTTAGCTTCATTAATAAGTCAAAGCCTCATTACCAAATCATGAGTCGCAAATTTTCATTCTAAATAATACACCTAGCCCACAAAATTACTTCCGAGGTCTCACGGATATTTTTTCAACCAGATTTTTTAATTATAATAATCAAATTTACACTTTATAGTTATTGCAATCAGTGTGTGAAATCTTCTAGCCTTTTTTTATCCAAGATAGGTGACATCGATACCTTGTGTGAATTAATCGGTACATATTTAAATTGCGGTTAGATTTTGATTAAAATAAACATGTATGGGAAGGTACGATATCTATATGGTCAATTGTGGTCAATTTTCCGATCAAATTGATCAGTGATTGGCTACTGATATTTATGAATGTCAAAGTCAAATACCAAGGTTGCATGACAGCAAAGAGGTTTTGTTTTGCTTAGTCAGCGGGTCAGCGTCACTGAGTTTGAAAACGTTTGATTTCTTGAATGAATTGATGCGTAAATTCTTGAGTGTAAAATGGATGAATTTTACCTAAACTTAAAGTAGTTCAGGTGACCTAAATATGGAACTCACAGCGATTCATTAAATACAATATCTCTATTCTATACATCAAGGTTCCTTAGGTAGTATATTTTAAATTTATAGAGGTGAATTTTGTATGTTTTTTTAGGGTTCCATACCAAACGCGTAAAACAGGACCCTATTACTAAAACTCCGCTGTCCGTCTGTCACAAGGTGTATATCTCATGAACCGTTTACTATCACGGTTAAAATTTTCACATATTGATTTTTGATTTCTAAAAAACAGGATAAAATAAATATTTAAGGCGGGCTCCCATACAATAATTTCTTTGCTCGTTTTAATAGATAATGTTACGGAACCCTTCGTGCGCGGGTCCTACTCGCACTTGGTCGGTTTCTTTTTTGTTTGTAAGATCTAATTTCTGGAAGTAGGTATTAGTCCGATTCCATAGATAGAAAAATACGGTTTATTCTTCGTTCGGCCCACTGAGTTTCGTCCTACATAAAAAATTCCTGGTTCGTCCTAAGCAATATGCTTCCTTCGTCCCAAATTGTAATTTTAAATATTTTATTCTTGTTTCGTCCTATTTTATATTCCTTCTACGGCCCATATTTTTTTTGTATATAGCTTATACAAAAAAAATATGGGCCGTAGAAGGAATATAAAATAGGACGAAATTTACTTTTATGTACAATCTGCAAAAAAAAATAATTTAAATATATCTCTTAGTTTAGTTTACTGTTGCTTAAATTTTTAGTTTACGAATGCTGTTTTTTAAAATGCTTGTTTTATGCATGATTGTTAGTAATTAATAATCACAATTTTTTCGACTCTTCGTTAGTACTTTTTACTACCAGGAATGCAGAAATTTACTGGAACTAGATCCTTAAGCGACTTACTACTTAGCTTGATAATGGTTAAAATACAGGTTTTGAAATTAAATTATTTCTTGTTTTAAAAAGTACCAGGGTGACAGAAATGAACAGAAGGTAGGCCCCTAAACGATCTCAATAGAAAGGAAAACAAACATATTAATTCACATACACAAACAGCCAGACCCGAAACAACTACTTATCTGTATTTGTTGACCGTACTTTTAAAGTACTTGTAATTTGGGACGAATCACCACTTCAATAGTCATATGGGACGAACTAAGATTTTTTGGAATGTGGGACAAAACTTCGGGACGAACGAAGAATAAATCAAAAATACACTATTCAGTATTCACCCCAAAAAATCAGAGATTAATAATCTATTGACTATAACTACGACGCTACGTTTAGCTACGACAAACTGCTACGCGCTACGAGACGCAACTAAGTTTGTGATTCTGTTTTTTCAAAACTTTTTAGGAATTTTTAACGGGTTAGGTTTGGAAAATTTATCTTAAAACACACATAACATCACGCCTGTAATCCCTGAAGTGTAAGGCAGAGGTGTACCCATTAGTACATCCACATGACCCCTAAAATATTTGTCTTTAAAAACGTTGTCTCACATTAAAAATTAATTCTGTATGGCGGATGCGTTTACCAATATAATATGAACATAAAGAAACAAACAATCGGACATTGAACCTGGTGACTATAAAAATATTTTGTCTGTGAGGGAATAGAATCCGCGACATGCAACGCAGCAACCAATTGCTCAGCCATTGCGTCAACCACTACTGATCATAAATCAGTAATAAATATCTCATGATATAAAGCCTATCCCACTGGCGATAAAATCCGCGTGATTTACAAGTAATTGCATAATTCTATAGGCACATAACATACCTATCAAACAAATGAATAACTAAACATAAAATAAACCAAAAATACATGTTGGCAGCGAACACAAAAATCCTCTTAAACCGACGAACAAACAAAAATCTCTCTCTCCTATTCTATCGTTGTTGGATCCACTGATATCCCGTAACTTTTTGACAGCTGGCTCATCTTTCTGTCTCGGTCTTTCGCCCCGCCCCCTGGACACGCCCCTTCCGTGCCGGTACTAGGACAATAGGACGCTTTTTGGGTAGATGGTGGGTCGCTCTTTTTAATTGTAGTGCATGGCTGGAGTATGTTTCCTTTGTATTGTGTGGATTTAAACGTTTGGCATCGTATCCGGAAATTTCTTGTGTGTGTGTGTTTTTTTGCTACGTAGTGCATCTGCAAACTTCAGTAAAAGTATTTTTTCAAAATAGGTATTTTATTTTTGCGCCAGAACTAGAGTACCACGCCCACCCCATCTATGTACCTACATAAAAAATCGTCACAAAGTAATGTATGTTAAAACATCACGCAAAATTACTACCGTATAGATTTTGTTAAAATCCATGAATATTCCCAACTGGTGCAATACATACATAAACTCACGCCTTTTTCCCATGGGGGTGAGCAGTAACTACAGAACGACACCTGCTACGATCCTTACATACTCCTTTCGCCTCATCTACGTTCATACATATCGTCATACAAGCACGCCGGTTACGAGGACTCCGCACCTGACCTTTCTGAAGGACCTCACTGGTGTAATGTAGATACATTTATAAACCTTCCTCTTGAATCACTCTATCTATTGATGAAAACTGCATTAAAATCCGTTGCGAAGTTTACAGAACGGGAAACAACTTTGTTTTATACTATGTAGAGATCTAAGTCTGAAATCAAAAATCTGCCCTTAGCAAGTGTGGTGATCAATGCTCGTGTCCTCTGTATGAGAAGTGGCTTTTGTCCTGCAGTGGGACAGTATGGGTATTATTATTATTTCAAGTACAAAACAGGCATGGCCGGCGCCAGTGCTAAGTCCATAATAATTTCAGTCATATGAAACCGTAACAATAGACCTAAATCTTATAAGGAGTCGATTGATTTATCGATATTGATATTCTGTATCGATTTGTATTGTTATAATGGAGAGAAATGCTATTCAACTTTGCTATTGAAGGCTGGCCTCTCCCAAAATGGAGGAATGTCTAAAATGGCTTGTGGGTTGGAGGACCACTAAGCATTTGATGTTATGATTGGAGGCAAATGAAGCATAAGAGTAGGATATACTGTGGAAATGCGTTTCTTGCGAAGTATGTGCAGTGTCGTTTCCTTTATCGTGTGGGCAGTAAGGTCTTACGACCCCGCACACCCTAGTGTCAGAGTTTCTAAACCGCCTCAAGGGCCTCTGACATGGTTTGAGTGGGACAGTAATACGCTGGTGTAAGTCCAGGTTTCCTCACGATGTTCGTTGATGTGCGGCGTAACTTTGAACGATAGACTAAGGAATGAGGTTATACGAGGCCACTGTGGTTTAAAATAGGATGTAGTGACCAAAATTGAAAAGAGTATGCTTAGATGGTTCGGTCATGTTCTTTCTTCAGAAAGGTCAGGTGCGCAATACTCGTAACCAGCTTGTATTAAGAGATGTTGACGATGCATAAGAGAATAAATTTTCTGCCTAGCCCCATGGGAAAATGGCGTGAGTTTATGTATGTATTATGAATAATTATGATTTTTTCGATGGTAGGCGTTCATACCTTGAATGAACAAAAAAGGTTCAAAAGTAAGAGAATGACACATTAATCTGTTATCTGTCTGTTAATCTGTCGTGTGTCGTAATCTGTTCTAATGTTACAAAGCTGAAGAGTATATTTGAATGCCCTAATCGCAGGATCTACTGGTTCGATTACAAAAAATAATTTTGCGCTATATACTTAGCTACGAGTTACGACACACGCAAACGGAGCAGTGGCCAAAGACGTAACTTAACGCGGGTTTAAATGCTAGTTTGGAAGATAAATAGGAGAACCTTTCCGAATAAGTAAAACTATAAAAGTTGGTGACTGCCTCGCTAGTCTAGTGGTCGCAAGCGCGACTGCTGTGCATGAGGTCTTGGGTTCGATTCCCAGGTCGGGCAAAGTGTTATTGGGTTTTTCCATCAGGAATTTCTCAGTAGCAGCCTCGGAGTCTGGATTTGTGCCCAGTTGATGGCAATAGGCTCGCCCCCTATTACATGGGACTAAAAACATAACTGGCGAAATGTGGGTGTACTAATGGGTACACCTCTGCCTAACCCTTCGGGGATTTCAGGCGTGATGTTATGTTATGTTTTATAAAAGTTGGTAAGTCAGATACCAATCGGCCACAGTACGCAGTAGATGATGCAGAATTTGGAATCAAGCGCATTATGCATTTACGACATGCATAAAATAAAGATACATTTTTATCTCAAAATTCTACAGCCGTGTTCGTACTTATTTTCGCTACAATGTCGTTATCTGAATCTCAATCTAACGTTTGCCTTCAATTGAAATTCAGATTTGCAACTTAAATAAGTTGCTTCGCTATAAGGCGATAAACACACGGCGCCGCCGCGCCGCACCGTCGCGGAGGGCGGTGGCGGTAAAGCGGATTGCACCGCTCGACCGCGCGGTCGATGTATATGTGTTAACGAATAATATCAATACATACTCTCCATAATCTAAATGTTCTTAACAAGCTTAGGCGATTAAAACACGGCATCGCGCAGCGCCGCGGTTAGCGGTGAAGCGGATCTCTTGTCGTATTGGCCTCTAAGAAATCCGTTGATGCCTAACTCACGAACACCGCCCGACCGCGCGGTACAGCGGTCAAAGCCGCTTTACCGCCACCGCCCTCCGCGACGGTGCGCGGTGCCGTATGTTTTGCCTTATAGTAAGATTTAGTGCTTAGTAACCACAATGCTCGTAGCACAGGGATGGCAAACCTTTTTAGAAAATGTGTCATTTTATTTGAATTTGTTTTTATTTCTCAGTGAGCATACTCCTTTATGCAAAACTATTAAAATTATATCTGTGTGTATAATGCTGGAATAAGGCTGGACTCTATTTGTTTATGTTGACAACTGGTTTTGTATTTATGTGTTTACTTATTAGGTACTAACTTTTGCGTACAGTTTCGCACGCGTTGAATAATTTACTTTATAATATGGTGCTGCATTAACTATGCGGAATATCTACACGATTTGTTTTTGAAACTGGCTCATGTTTTGTGATCTGGATCTCTTGACTTTACAGCATCCATTAAATGCCAGATAAACTGAGGGTCCAAAAAGCAGGTCGCGGCTGCCCACCAAGGATGAAAGATAGGCCTTCCTCCATTTCTTCCATCTTTTGTGAAGGATGAGACAGAGGTCCAAAATTTTTATGGAGAAACCAACTTAGACGCTGACGAAGTCGCGGGCATAAGTTAGTCATTTTATATTTATCAGAAAGACATTATCTATTCTCATATGTTTGATAGCATCTATGTCTGCTTGCCACGCAAATCGATTGTGCACGAGTTTACTTTTTTATTTTATGCCGACTCGTTGCATTGCCACTGTCGCAAAGTACTAGGCAACCACAACCTGCTAGGCGTTGCACGAATGTTTACATTACCGAGTCCATATCAAGCAAGACACCTAACGCTTACGGCTTATGCTCCCCTGGTGGTCGCAAAATGCCGATCGTGATGATGTCACTATTTTGCAACGAAGTAAATATACCTAGTATGATTTGTGGAGTTCGACTCACAAGTTATGGCGGCTTTCTATGATACATGATCTTTTGGTATATGTTTTGGGTAGTGTTACATACCCACATTGATATATGGGTGTACGTGACTATTGTTTTCTTCTAGCGAGGAAAAAATCGTTTGGACGGTTGACAAAAATCTACTGATCTGACCGGTAAAGTTACCATGTGATATTTGTTGACAGTACCATCAAGGTTATAATATTTTTCTAAGGCGCCAAAGTACCTAATCTAAGGGTATTTCAGTCCCCCACGCATAATGAAGAAATATTGGTCCTGAATAATGTTAGCACAAGTTTAGAACAATCACATTCTGAATTATTCTGAATCATAGCTATTGCATGATTTTCTAACCACCCACGCGATACTGTATTGTAATTTGTGATTGCATTAAATCAAGTCAATTTAAATCTTTGTTGTGTACTCAAACGATTGAGAATTTCGAGGTCTTACGACAAAGGCTGTCTTGAAAATACAATAAAACTGTCATCAAACGACAGAATGCTATTACTTACATACTTTGAATACAACTAGCTAATTTAACACTAATCCAAATCTAATCCAAACTTGCTTATAAAATAGATCAAGATATAAAAGGCATGTCTACAAAAAAGTTTCCATACTACGAATCAGATGCGACGATAACTAGCCATGTTGAAAGGGACCCAGATCTTTATCGCCGTTGAAGACTCGACCTCTTACACATTTTTGGGAGCCTAGTACATTGTATGAATTTATAATTTGTAAAGTTGAATGTATGGGACAAATGGATGGTAGAAAAAAGAAACATGGCTTTGTATAGCGATTTGAGAGGATCATAAATATTGCTTGTAGTACTGCTAAGATAAGTTTATGACTTAAGTTGTTATACGGATGATTGATATTTGATTGAATTAACAAGCTCTTGGTTACAATAGAAAAAAGAGTAGCTTACTGTGACATTTTATACACGCTTAAATAAATAATTAAAGGATTGATAATTTTGCTTATTTAAAATGCTTAATTTGTTTTTAGAGAAGCGTTCAACAAACCTTATAGGCTTTACTCCCACTCATAATTAGATTTTTTTTTGTTTTTAATAAATCAATTTTTTTTCACACTGCTGTAATTACAGACTTTCAAAGTCACAATTAGAATTAAGCCATAATACTTTATAATAGACAAAATAACTAATACATTGAATTAGGTATCGGGGTGTAGGTTGCCATAAGGCACTTTCTAGGACCCCTATAATTCAAAAATCAATTTAACTGAAAATTAAACGGAAACTGAGTAATTAATAAAAACGATTAATAATGATTAATCACTAAATAACCCTGGTGTTGTTAAGTTAAATGCCGAAGACCGAAACAACATCCGTTCAGTTAGACCGAGTAGTAATAATTCATAGTTAAACTGTTATGCGGTAACGGCTAGCTTGTGACAACAGAGCACATACGAGTTGATAAAATGTTTAGTTTTATATTTGAACTAGCTCTTGACCGTGACATCGCCTGCGTGATTTTTCTTACGGATCTCAATTATTTTGACAATAAAATGTAGCCTGTAACGGTCAGGGATAAAATATCTTCCCATTAGCGAAAGAATGTTTAGAATCGGTTCAGTAGTCTCGGAGATTAACGTGTTCAAATAAAAATATCTTTAGCTATAACATATTAGTATAGATGTACTGATTCAGAAGTCCATAATTATGTAAAAGTATTGAATTTCAGGAGCTAGGAAGTATTACCTGCCAACGAAGAAACAATTGAAAGATGGATGGACTTGCTATTGATTAGATAACCACTACTGAATTACTAGATCCTAAATCCCTTTGGTAACGGCCTCTAAGATTTCAGAAAAGAGCTTTGTTATCTAGTTATCTATATTATAATAATGTTAATAATTTTAATACCTTGTACCTGATAACAGTTCGATTTCTCATTGTTGTTTTTACAGTTTACAACCGAATTTGTCCTACTATCCGAGAAATTTGAAATTCCAAACACGTCTTCATGCGCTAAGACAATTTCAATATCTTCAATGAATGGGACACCTCGATTCCGCTGCTAATTGCTTCACATGCCATACTTGGTGTCGGAATAAAAACCATAAATGTCAACCATAAACCATCTCGTATCTTCACCATCAGAATATTCGGAGACAAATCACATCTAACCAGAACATAAACAAGTGAGGTACAACATATTAATTAAAATAACACCCCAGAAAGTTCAGTAACCATATCCTTTAACGTACGACAAAATAAAAGAGACGGGCCATCAGAAAGAATGACCATAAGGTCCAAGAACAATCGCCACATGTGGCCTGGAGATTAACCAAAAGAAAAATAAAATTAATATATCCTGTCTCTTTCATACTGGTGTTGTTTTTATAGTTGTGTCTCGTTCTCTCAACGAAATCATTCTTGGAAGTGCCAGGGCCGTACGCGCATACAATGCGGGTGTTGTGAGCACGAATTCCGAATTGAAAAAAAGCGAAGGAACGAACGCGGCCGAGCGTTTGCTAAATCGCTTTTCGGTTTAATTTCTAATGTTTGGATAGTGGCTTGTTGGTTATTTCTTATTGTGTTAGGGTTTTGATAATTCTATTAGCGAAGTTTTAGGGAGGTTACACACCAACCATAAGTGTTATTTCTACTTACTACTTGGCCCAAGTACTACCTATAGAAAAGATTAGATCGATTTTTAAATATGAAGAAATAAATTACAAAAATTATGATTTCCAAGTTTACCTAATCGAATCATAGGTCATTCCGACGGAGGTCAGAGAATATCCGACCAGATTTTTCTGGATCGCGAATTTCATCGGGATTGATGGATTGAGATTTTATCTCTTTCTATTGTAGTGCATTCAACTGAGATTTAGGGATGATTACATAGTGAGTGTGACGGTAAAAGCGCTTTCAATGATCGATAGAGAGACTGTAGATAAAATTAAATGTGCTATTAAATATTTGTCCAGTTACAATAAAATTTTGCTGAAGCTGAAGTATTATCATCATCATATCAGCCTAACGACGTCCATAACTGGACATAGGCCTCCCCTCAAGATAACCAAAATTACCGGTTCTGGTTATTAAACTTAATTATATCATAATTTTTAGATGAAGTATGTATTAAAGATAATTTAGCAAAAGATTTCCACACACTTGCAAATTCTCCTTACATCTGGTTTCATAGCTATCAAGGAGTGTCTTCACAATTGTCGTGCATTAGCTCCTCCGCTGTCCTCTTAAGCTGGAGTGGCGATCCTCCCCGAATGTAACCGAACACCATCGAGCTGGCCGAGGCGATGTGCACGCCAAAACGACGTCCTCCACATTATTTAACCTTTTATTAATGAAGTGTGCACTGTCCTCTTTTTACGGCACGAGACATTAGTGATGTGCACACTATCGATAACGTTGTCGATGAATTGTGTTGCGAAATTTTCGTATATTTATGTCATCGTAAAATTGTTTGTATGTTGAAGATTAGAAAACTTGATTCTAAATATTTTAAGTTTAAATCTTTTATGCCATCCGTTAATCGTTAAAATGTGAAGAAATGAATACGTATTTCTAACTATAAGCGATACTAATATCGTAGTTACTCTTTAATTTTATAAAACGTCTGTCATTAAAACTTGATTTATTGTTTTTCCTATAAAGATATTTCTAGGCTTTTTAACTATGTACATAAAAAAATACTCGTGTGGATATATTAAATTAATATTATAGCGTTATTTTTGGACCAGTAGGTATAGAATATTAGACTATAAAACTATAAAGAATTACCGAAATAGAGGTTGTGAAATAATTTTAGAATTCATCATTCAGTTTGTCGTGGTTGACGACATAGTCCAAAATTACACGCTAATGATTATTTAAATAGCAGATTAAAAAAGGCCGTTTTAAAATTTCTTAAATTTTTTTTTATGAAGACAGAAATCGAATAGTAATTCCATTTTGATAAAACCTGAAATCAATCTAGTTAGAATTTGAATTTTACTATCCATCAAATAGAATAACGTTTTCTAATTCCGAAAATACTGCTATTGAAGTGCGCATACCCGTGTAATTGGCTTGCCACATCTATTTCAATACTTTTATCTATCGAACCACAACTATCGACCTCACAATATCGATAACAACACTCCCCATCCCTACACTACGCTTGACTAAGCTAAATAATCCCGACTTGGTCGAACCAGAGCCATAGGATTCGCGGAACCACAGCCACCGCCACGCATCGCCGGGCCACTTAGCAACCCTTTGTTTTAATATTATAATAATAATTGCACGAAAATCAATGAATCGAAGGGTATTATGCCACACACATGGGCGAAATGATGGGATTATGAAACGTTTCTAAGTGTTTCTACTCTTAGGGAAATGTGGGTGTGGAAGGAACAAGTTTCGGGAATCTAGAATCGATGCACAAATGTTTTCTTAGTGACTATCTTGGTTTTGTGAAATGACAGATTAAATACTAATAAGTACACTAAGTTATTTTAAATCTTCCAAAAGCATTATGTTGTGGTGTAAAGCTCTCACATGCCAATAACTACGATGATGTACCTATGTAAGTGATCCAGTTGGAAAGGGAGACCTTTATAGAGTTTTCGTCAAAGTAAATTTTCGAAGGATCCCCAATTTTTTATCATAAAAGAACCTTATAGTGCTTAGAGAAAATGTAGTTTCCTATTAGTAAATAATTGCCAGAATTGGACCAATAATTACGGAGATTGATGCGTTCAAACAAACAAACCAACTCTTTAAGGTAAAGGGACAAACTTATTAGCCACGTTTACTGCATAGCATTTCTCATCCGCAGTGCTATTCTATAAATTTCACTCAGTGAATCTAGGTGAACTTGAGGTGAGCTGTCGATTCCTAGCATATGAAATCACAGTTCACCTCAAACTCACATCACCTAAAATCATCGAGGAAGGTATTTACAGAATATACATACAAGCTGTTTTCGTTAGACTCTAAAACATCTGCTACTATAACTATGATTGGGCGAGCCTCTATTTCAATGGCATTACATTTAAAATTTGCAAACAGCATCTGTCTATCTACAATCTTTAGAGCATCTACATAATGTTATCTCCTTATCATTCTACCTGCAATAATCCCTCAGCCGCCAGTTCCAACACGGAAGGCTGATTGCTCAGAAGGAATTTGTGATTTTTTCAATAACGTTACTGCGGAAGAATTTATATCTTTCGTAAATGTACGGAAGCATTTGCAACATTTCGGAAAAAAAAAAAATCAATTAGATGATGTACTTTTTCAATTAAATTTACTGTTTTACTTCACGTAGCAATAAGACTGATGTTAACCATTTTGTAAAACTTTAATTGATAAGAGTGTCCGTTGAGTTCCTTGCCCATTCTTTTCTTTAGAGATCTACCTATGTTTTAGATTAAGCAACTAGTTTAAACTTTCTGACTAACTGGCCGACTCCTTGACAATTCAAAATGTGCCTGTAAATGGTTTAATTGAAATACATGTTTCGATTATGACTGATATAAAATCTATAGACCAATTTGATTTGATACAATTTTCAGTATTCAGTAAAGATAGTGCCAAAGTTCATTATTTTTACAACTGTTTAATACACAATAATGAATTCTCACCCAAGTTTTATTCTAACAAATTCCCAATGACCTGAACGTAAACTGAACGGACGAACATTATGTTTATGAATTGTAATTGCTTTAGTTTTTACACTAACTACGAGTGGTTTCCAAAATACACGCGTTGGTTTTTCATAAACATAATTATGCCGTGACAATTTTAAGAGATAATTTCGCTATGTTCATTGTAGTTTACGTGAATGGTATTCAGGTATATTTCAGGGGCTGTATTATGGACTTGGATCTAGCGTCTAGGGAATACTGGGCCCCACTGATAGTAGCAGGAGGAACCGAGAGGTTTCAGTTGGTAAGAGTCCGAAATAACCCTCCGTTCTCTCTAGACGGAGTATATCCAAGAGGATTTTTCAACGAAAAAAGGGGCTTTATTCTAGAGAGATCTTCTCTTGTATTGCTAGGAACAGCTCATGGCCTGGCAAAGCCAATAGAGCATCAGTATTGCAATAAAACATTTGTGGGCTCACTATTAAATGCATCAGATTTAGATCTTTATCACTCATCCATGTAAAAGAATTCTAATACTTTAAATCTTTATACATTCTCTGTGAATTCCAACATCATCCCAAAGAGGGAGGTGTCGTACATATCAATTATTGATACTAAAGACCTTGCTATTTCAACTCGCACTAACGCTGATAAACCCACTTTCTTACCCATAAAACTTCTCGCATCCAACTTACCATACAATATTTCATCACCAGTACCAACAATAATTCAACAAGACAAATAGCATTAAAATTAACACGTTTGTTTATAGCACCAACCCTAAATATTAATCAAAACATAAATCATAACGATGCAAAGGAAATGAGTAATAAAGATCCGACGGGCCCATCGTACTTTATTATCTTAGTGATTATGTTAACCAATTTATTTACTTTAACGTTTCCATTTACTTGTGTTTCATCAGTTCTAGTTACTTTTGTTCTAGATGTTAGTTTAGTGGTCTTTACAGATTTTGTTACTAAAAAGGCATAAATTCTTAATTATGCTTGTGCTTCTTTGGTATGAAGATAAGCCTTTGCGTCAACAGTGGGAAAATAAGGTACTGCTCTTTATATCTTTGTGAATATGTTATCCTAGTCTTTTTTTCCCTTTTGATTGATTTGGTTATATTTTTAAGTGTTTTATTTACCCATGTCAGAGGCCCTTAAGGCAGTTTAGAAACTCTGACACTAGGGTGTGTGGAGTCACAAGACCTTACTGCCCACACGATAAAGAAAGAAGTAGTATTATAGTTTGCAGTTATTCTTCTACTGTCTCTGTGTGTATGAAGAAAATCTTTTTTCCTAACGCTGACTCAACGGAATGCAGTTCCAATTATGCAGTTAAACCCAAACAAGAAAAAATCTACCCTAAGGCATTTGTTTTTACGATTTTAATCCCAATAACAATCTTTTTGCTTAAAAATGTCATCGTTTTAGAGATCAATAAATCTGATAACGTGATGATGTCCATACGGATAAGGATAAAGGAGAATCTAAAGTTTTAATAACAGCGTATCTTCTTGAGATAGTCATAACAGAGAGCGAAGATCCCTCAGAAGGTTTTATCATGAAATATACAGGACTTTGTAATGAGAGTCAGAATCAGCAAGAATGTGAGACAGATATTGTTAGAACTTTAGAAGAGAATTAAATAAAAAGTTTGCCTTTTCTTTTTTACTACCTATCTTGACAAAACAAGTCTGCATAGAACTAGGAACGGTAATAGTAGTCTTTAAAACATATTAGTAAGGTAAGAAATTGAAATAATTATGAAACAAAGACTAGGAAATAGAGCTATAATTTTAATGCTACAAACTAAGTTTTGGAATGAGCATCAAGCTTCAACTTTCTGACAGACCGACTGTAAATAATTAAAAATTGCCTCTAAATGATTCATTTGAACTAAATGCTTTTGGTAAGTAAGAGATTCTCTCATGTACCTACCATCTTAAAAGATCTGTCCCTTCAAATAGGTACTACGGTCAAATTCTAATAAGAAGCTGTATATTATTCTCTAGTATTTAACAAGTTCAAACTTCCATAATTTTTACAAAAGTTTGAAATCTAAAATTTGATGAACGGCGGTGGAGATTTTTGAAATTCCATTCGTAATGATAACTCTGTAGATAAGATACAGATCCAGATCATTCAAATTCTTTACTCTTACGTTATATTTGTCTCTTAAAATTTAATTTTCTATTTAGATCTTATCATAAACTGGAATATTATGTCTTATTAAATCTAGTTTTGGTTACATTTTAGTCTCATGTTGTTTGTGGCGACGGCATGTTTTTTTACAAAATTAGTTCAATGTTAGATCAATAGGAGGAATTTTATCAAGCTATGTCTGTGAGAAACTAATAAAAAATTCATCATGTCATCTAAATTTACGAATATTACTTCTGCCTTAATTTTTAACAAGGGTAAGTACTATTAATTCCTTCTATGATTAAAGAATAATTACAATTACAGGATAAATATGTAGGCGAGTCTGAAATATAATTATTCCAAGTTCTAATCGTGCCGTTCGTTTATGAATATTTGGTGGAAGTTCAATTTTATCTTTGTTTATCAATAAAATGTAGTCATGTTTATTATTATCTTGCTTATTGTTAAGTTTAGACGTAATTTAAGGGTTAAATATAAGTATATCAGGTAACTACGTATAGGAAAAGTAAGACTCTGTTTAAAGTTTCTAGAAAATATTTACCTCGTCAATTTGGAACATGTCTCCTTCGTAAAAAACATTCAGTTTTGTTCAAAATCTATCTCCTTTACTCAAAACATCATCCAGCATGCGTTTTTGTTTTATTTTTATTAAAAAAAAAAGATCATGCCAATTTGCCACACCACCACAAGATTTTATTATCTGTTAATTTCTCTTTACCAAACACAACACTTACCTAATATTAATTTTATATATCTTCGTTCATTTCACAGTTTTAATTTAATTTTTATTTTATTTCACTCACTTCAAACACTTAAAAGTTCACAAGTCACAAGATTTTTTAATTTTTTCTCTTTGTAATACTATACTGTCGCGTCGTTTAGTGCGCTTTTGTGAAAGTTACTAACTAAGAATCTGGTTTCTTTAATAAATCCGGTTCCTATATTTCATATAAGCGATAATAGTCGCGGGGGATATTAAAAAAAAATCGGATCTGTAAACAATTGGAGATCTAACAAAGCAGCGCTTCGCGGCTATCCGAAGCTGTACTGAAATTCTAAACCCTGACTTCGGTGTCCATGTCGCGCACCCCCCATTACTAAATTTCGTATCGAATTTTAAACGTATCAACTCAATACTTGGCTCACACAAAAATAAACTTGCCTGCTTAGGACATAAAGACGAATATGTAGTAACGCGTAGACCGCTATCCGACATTTGACTTAACTCCCAGCGCGCTACAAGGCTATGAGAACGTATAATTTAAAGACGGAGCAGAGCGAACGATTGACTGTGTATTGTCATCTCTTTCTCACAAACGGAGGAGGTTGCGCAGCTTTTCGCACAACGACGTCGGATTGCTCATTTTTTTTGCTATTCAGTATTGAATTACGTATTATTTTGTGAATTAGATTGTGTCGCGGTGTCATATTCTGCTCTATACCTGGTGCTCTTTTAACAGGATGGATCGGGAGGCAGGTTGGTATAATCTTTCTTATCTTATAATCATACAATTTTTGAAACAAAATGAACTTTATTCTTACGAAGTACGAAAAGAGGAAAATTAACGTTTTTCTTTTATGTTTAGGCTAGTTTTAAGATTTAAAATTAAGTAATTTCATATTTATTTTCTCTTCTCCTTTGGCACTGTAAAGCAGCTTATTTTAAGATGATTACAGATTTGCCGGACCTGAAACAATAATTATCAAATTAACATAATTAATTACTTTTTCTATTAATAAGTCTTATGGAAGGTCGCAAGCTGTTACTTAAAACTAATTAATCATCTCAAAAATCAATTCCCCATTCAAATCATTGATAAAATTTACTCATTGTGACTAGGTATGTACAAGAACCTCAAAATCAATTTGGCGAGCCTTTTCTCAACTATGTTGGGATCGGTTTCTAGTCTAACCAGATGCAGCTGAATACCAGTATTTTACATGGAGAGACTGCCTATCTGACCTTCACATCCCAGTAACTGGGTAATACGATAACCCTTGGTAAGACTGGTTGTCAGACTTTTGGGATTTTGATGATCCCTTACGACTGTCTAAGATCCACATGGTATGACAGAAGGGACCAATGGCTAAACGTACTTTCCGAGACACGGAGGAGTCTCGGTGCGTAAAGATGGTAACCCATCCACGGACTAAGCTTAACCTGATGGTTTAAACCGTGCGGCTATTATTACTTAGCCTCGAGCACCTCAGGTGGAAGTACCTATTAAAATTATTTTTAATATTTCGAAATAACCTAACGTAAACGTAAACTTACCACACAAACACCGTAATGGATATGTGAAAGCAGAAACAAAATCAACAGCGTGTGCAGAATCACTGACTCCAAATGTGGCTGATACAGTGACGCCGCAATCCCTGCTAGGAGTGGCCAGTTCATCCAAGATACTAGCTGACATTTACTGTGGCTCATCTCAGCTATTATCAAACGGCACTGTAGAAAAAACAATCGGGGTCAATCACGAAGATAAGAAGGTCGCGCTGTTGCAGGTTCGCTTTCCGGAAGTATTCCTGTTTGAGCACCTATCAATATTTTATCGTGGTGCTCTAAGGGCAACAATAAAACTAAGTAAATATTATCCAATAGCTTTCGCCCGCGGCTTCGCTTGCTTTAATTTAGAATTTACCGATCAATTCAGGCTGTACTCTGGTTGTAAAACTTTAATGATGGTGCTAATAAACTAGTTTACGGGATTAATAGTTTAATTTAGTCCAACAATACTTGCTTTTGTAATAAATAATTAGCCTAAACTTTCGTCTTATGGTCAATCGTAACTTTAATATAGTTGCAATCGAATTTAGTTGTCAGTTTATATATTTTTTTATTTATTTTCAGCATCTTGTCATCCTATGTAAATAGATCTTGTTATTTACAAATACGAATTTTAAAAACGAGACTACCTACTATTGTTTTACGTCTTATTTTTGTAACACAGCCAACTGAATTTATTTGACATTGGAATTTACAGTGGGCTACGATTTCTGTTACTGACTCACCTATCTTTGAGTCAACCTGACATTTTGTGGGTAGAATTTAGTCTCTTTTTACAATCGGGTTTTAGTTCTGCCAAAACAAACTAACCTACGTCAAAATTTCTTTCATTTTTCAAAGTAATTGTAATGATTTTGTTTAGTTAACGCTG
The DNA here is from genome assembly GCA_949774945.1 of Hoplodrina ambigua. NCBI lineage: Eukaryota > Metazoa > Arthropoda > Insecta > Lepidoptera > Noctuidae > Hoplodrina > Hoplodrina ambigua. Next base: position 3,669,667 of record OX458986.1, on the reverse strand, counting down.
ATTAATTTTAAATCTTTTAGTCATAGTCATAGTCATTTATTCAATAACAAGAAACTTGTATCTGATTTACAAAATAAATTAAAATATAATAAACATGCAATAAGAAAAAAAAATTTAAACATCGCTAATAATTACTAATAAAATAATCAATAAAAAAAAACAATAAATAAATAAATAAATAAATACTAGTCGATCATAATCATAGCAAAATCTAAACAATAATATTCAAATTAATAATCAAGACAATCCCATAATTTGTTTTATTGTAAGCCTAATTGTAGAATAATTATGTAACACATTTGGCATAGCAATTTAATTATTTTGTCGTTACTAATGTAATTATTGAGAGGTTGGTCCTTTTTGCAGAACTAAGCTTAATTATTGGTGGAAAAATAGCAAACAAACAGTTAAAAATAATGTCACATTATAATTATGTGAAATATAATTGTTTCAGACATTAACATCGATTTTTTTGTTCACTAACTAAACTATTTATTAGTTTAGTTCGCAGTTAACTAAAGACAAAACAATTTAAAAAAATGTGTTTTACACTTACTGAAATATTACTGAACAGAGTTCCAAACATTAAGATGAAAGATCTGGGATGCTGCTCAATAATGTTATTGGGAGATTTGACAGCCCACAATATGACAGTAGCTGTCATTGCAAGCATCGACCATATTGGCTTGGCCGCTTCTAGGAGAGGGTATCTCTTGCCCGTACGGTCTTTGTAAGATCTGAAATAAAAATAAAAAAATCTTAATTTTTGCTGAAACGATCCCCGCTTTTCATATGATGGGGCTGAGATAGACTAGCTTTGTATCGAGTGCAAGGCAATTACGCTATTAATCCAAATAGATAAGGTATAATATCGCGCGTGAAGTCTTTTCGCTTTTCATACGTTGGGACCGAGATTGACGTGCTTTGTATCGAGTGCAAGGCAATTACGCTATTAATCCAAATAGATAAGGTCACATCAAAGGACTTTCCGTAGGATCTTAAAGCTGCTCTACGGTTAACCCTTCGATCGCCACAGTCATGAATAGATGACAGATTAAATACGTACGATTACGATTTTATACGTAAATAAAGCTTATAAAATATCATTGTTTTTATTTTTTTCCTTTGCTTATTATGTTCCTTGACTCATACTAATTTACGTTAATTGAACTTCTTTCTTTATATTTCATCTTGATGACAAAAAATAATTACATTTAAATGATTGTGAATGTCTGATCTTTATACCAGAGAAGTCGTGACATCGCGCGTCGGAACTACCATTAATAGCAAACTGTCAAATAAAATAAATAAATAATGCTGTCATAAACAAATACTCACAAATAAACATTATACACTGCAACAGGGTAAGTAGTAATGATACCCATGCCGTGGACGACCAATTCTAGGAATTGAATGAACGTGACGTCACGGAATACGTAGTACTTATAGTACCCTGGTCCGTACGCTCCGGCAACCAGGAAGAGAATGGAACTCACCTGAAAAGAGAAAACAGTAGTAAGATTATTTTCATCGAACTATAAGGTCGTGACTCATGAGAGCCCGAATCTTTTGGTATCCTACCTACTCTAAATATCGAATTTGCGATTACATAACATATCATAACATCACGCCTGTCGTCCCCGAAAGGTCAGGCAGAGTTGTACCCATCAGCACACCCGCATTTAGCCGGTTATGTTTAAGTCCCATGTAATAGCGGCGAGCCTACTGTCTTCAACCGGGCACAAGAATCCAGACTCCGAGGCTGCTCCTGAGAAATTTCTGATGGAAAATCCCTTTTACATAATATTTTTATTATGTCTCTAAGACAGTTATAAACATCAATAACGTGACTTTTGCTTGTTTTTTAAAGCATCTTCTGTTTCACTTCTGGACAAAAGCTTTCTCTATTCATTCTCTCAAAATCCTGAAAATGCGCCCAAAAATTATACTAATATTTTTAAATGGACGTACTCACCCACATACTCAGATCGTAGCTCCATGGCAGATATAAAGTCCCTGTGTTATACTTCTCACAGTGGCTCACATAGAAATTCATCACCACACTGACAATTATTAGGAATCCCCTGAAAAACATTGTTGCTTTAATTGAAAAGTCAAAGTTTAGTACAGACAAGATAAGTTTCTTGTCTCTATTAAGAGGTCATCACTGACATCGGTAAAGGAAAAACATCGTAAGGAAACCTGGACTTATACCAGCCTATTTTTGTTCCACTCAAACCATGTCAGAGGCCCTTGAGGTGGTTTAGAAACTCTGACACTGAGTCAGAGTCGTCTGAGACTCTGACGATAAAGGAAAATAATTAAGGGGTCACTTAGGTGACCCTTAGGTGACTCCTTATTATTTTATCCTTTTGTCCTGGAATTTAGATTCTAGGACAAACTTTATAATAAATAAAAAAACATAACACAACGCCTGTGATCCCCGAAGGGTTAGGCATGGGTGTACCTATTAGTATTCTTCACGTTTTGCCAGTTATGTTTTAAGTTCGATATAATAGGGGTGAATCTATTGCCATCAACCGGGCACAAATCCGTTTTTCAAGGCTGCTACTGAGAAATTCCTGATGGAAAAATTAAATAACACGTTGGCCGACTTGGGAATCGAACCCAAAATCTCATGCTCAGCAGTCGCAGTTTGCGACCACCATACCCAAATAAACTATAAAGTAATTGACATAAGGTTGAAATTACCTAAAACAAGACACAGAGAATACGGGATCCCTTCCATAGATGGATGTTATAGCGTACGGAATAAGAAATACGATGAATGAGTCTAGTCCGTGGTCGAACAGCTCGCCTAAGGGACCAGAGACACCGATGCGACGAGCCTGCTTGCCATCCACGCCATCTGAAAATTATCCTTTGCTTTTAAACTTAATATCGTAATTACCTGTATTAGTATTTTGTAAAACACTCACTCTTGTGAATTTGGGTGAAGTGAGTTTGAGGTGAGATGTAAATCCCTAGCATTGTGTGATGAATGTTCGACTCACGGAATTCCTCATAGGATCGCAGTAGAACTATCGTAACAAGTAAAATTGCTTTGTGTAACGTGTAGTCAATGACTGACTGAAGAAAGAGCCTACCACTTTCCTAAATTAGATATATCGTGTGGGGTACTGATTGACAGGATTTTTTGTATGGATTTAAAACATTAACACACAAGCACTAAAAAGTGAAAAATAAAAAGCTTTCTTAAAAATAAAAAGTCTCTCTTTGAAAAATAAAAAGCTTTCTTAAAAATAAAAAGTCTCTCTTTGAAAAATAAAAAGTCTTGAAATGACAGTTAAGTCACATTGGTACTCACTAGGATTTGGATCCCCGTTAGTTACGACTTACCTAAATTATAAGCAAGGAATATCAGCACCCCGCAGTACGTAAACACCCAGTTTGGTATCTCGCATTCATAGCCCATCAGCCTTGGGCGGCCCCCCGCCGCATAGAAGTCGTAATCATACGCAGTAAGGGTCAGCACGGCGACTACCATGCACAGGAACCCAGCAAAGGTTATCGTGTTAGGGGCTATTGATTTTGGTATTACCTGGAAAAGAAATAAAGCGGATATTATAAGACTGTCAATTTAATTCAGAATGTACTTTCTAAGTGACTGCCTCGTTGGTCTAGTGGTCGCAAGCGCGGCTGTTGTGCTGGTCTTGGGTTCGATTCCCAGGTCGGGCAAAGTGATATTGGGTTTTTCCATCAGGAATTTCTCAGTAGCAGCCTCGGAGTTTAGATTTGTGCCCGGTTGATGGCAATAGGCTCGCCCCTATTACATGGGACTTAAACATAACTGGCGAAATGTGGGTGTACTAATGGGTACACCTCTGCTTAACCCTTCGGGGATTACAGGCGTGATGTTATGTATGTCTGTATGTAACATTACATTAAATTATGTACATTACGTTACATTTACGTAATTCCATAAGAATAACAATTTTATATTCATTAAGCTTGGGAATCGAATCCAAGTTATTGTACTCGCCGCATACTTAGCGATAGCTGACACTTAGTTTAAAACTATCTGTGATGAAAAAACGCTGGCTCGTTAGTCTAGTGGTCGCAAAGCGCGACTGCTGAGCATGAGGTCTAGGGTTCAATTGCCAGGTGAGAATTTCTCAGTAACAGTCTCGGAGTCTGGATTTGTGCCCGGTTGATAGCAATAGGCTCGCCCCTATTACATGGGACTTAAACATAACTGGCGAAATGTATACCTCTGCCTAATCCACCGGGATTACAGGCGTGATGTTACATTATGTTATGAAATAAAAAACAAGTTTTATAGGTACTCACTTTGACGATATTGTTCCATGTTGGATGCATCACATATTTACTAAGAGGGCTTGTGTCTATGGCACTGTACTGAAAAATAAGATATATAGGTCTTAAATAAAATAAAAGCGAAAAATTTTTGTTTGTTTGAACGTACAGTCAGCAACAAACGTCGATTAACAATGTTACTTTTTTATATCATTTAAACAGACACTAAACACATAATGTACTGGCTTTCAGAATTTTAGGCAATAGCTAAGGGTTTATTATATCTTAATTTTATAATCATTGCGTTTTACTTTTAATATTGTACTTAATAATTAGGATTTAAAAATGATAAATGATAATTGACTTTTGTTGCTGACTGTACTTATCTCCGGTAATACTGGTCCGATTCTCAAAATTCTTTCATTAATAGGAAGCTAGTTTAGTATTGACTGCTTACGGCTATATTTTTTAACAAAAAAAAAAAGGATCTATACAAAATTTAGTTATCTAATAAGAACGTAAAGCCATTCCATTGTCATAGAACAATGAATAAAATATATAATTAAAAAACACATTACACTTTTTTCTAGGAAAATCGGGTAAAATTGAACAGACTTACCTTATATTTATTAAATCCTCTCAGATGTTCCTTCGTTAGATACTTATATTCAAACATCTTGAGCGCAGTAACCAAGCAAAATGTTTCTGAGAATAGCAAAAACAAGTGCGAAATTAATGAAGGTAACACTGTGAATGACAATTAACAATAGTCAATTTAGACATTCGAGGTTACAATAATTCACACCCAGCTGAAAATTGGTAAGATTGTTTAGAATAACATCATAAACGATAGGTACTTATAAAGTCCTCATCGATCTGACACCTGTTTTATTTTATTAGGGGTCAAAAAAACAACAGAAAACAAAAACAAAAAACAACAAACACAACGAAAAACAACAACAAATGACAAAAATGAATGAACATGATGATCATGATTTTTTGAGGACAAAAATAGGTTTTAGCGATAACGATTTTTAGCAAATCGGTTAGTTTTATCATAAAATTACTTCTGACAAAAATTGTAGTTCGGATTATTAACTATAAAAATGTGTAAATACTTTTTTTCTCAGAGCCACCGTTTCCGAGATATGAAGATTCGCGTTCGATCGCGAAAAAAAACAGGTGTCGGATCGATGAGGACTTTTTAGGTTTCGTTTATGATGGTGTTCACAGGTGTTCTGAACAATCGTACCAATTTTCAGCTTGGTGTGAATTATTGTAACCTCACTTCAATTTTTTGGTCTAATTTGTTTTTTTATTTACAGAAACCGTTAATTCTATTAAAATTAATTTTAACCTTATGTTTGTGGGAACAGTGATTAGAATTGTACTAATCATCACATTTAAAGACGTCATGTTATTTTTGTTTCGACTTGGAAAATCATTATGGGTGGATGGGGGGGGGGTGAGGGGTACGTAGGACGTATTATATGTACCTGTCAGACTTACTCTTACTGATACAATGTTTAGATCTCCGTACCCGAAGGGTGCTAATGGGAATCTATTACTAAGCCTTCGCTGCCCGTCCGTCCGTCTGGCACCGGGTTGTATCTCATCTAGCTAGCTATTACGGTTCATGAGATACAACCCGTTGACAGACGGACGGACGGGCAGCGAAGGCTTAGTAATAGGGTCCCGTTACCACTATTCTGTTACGGAACCCTAATGATGGCAAATTGGGTAGAAGAAGAACCACAAATAAATTATGGAACAAGGGCAAGACAAAAAGATGATAATATGATGCCAATTTTACGATCAAACTTACTTTATAAAAAGAACTCCTCCTCCACAGAAATTTCAAATTATCAAACACAAAATTCAAGAATAATCACTAAACTACCGCTTTTCTTTTACACAGTAGTTAAAAAGCAAGTAAAACAATTAAAACATGGTGTTCGTTAACCGGTATAAATACTGATAACTTTAGTATAAAAATAATTGAACGATACTCACATAGCGTCCTAATCGCTGAAGGCGTGGGACATAGATTAGATTATTTACATAATTGTGCAGATACGATGTTTTATCTTGGTTGGTATTTTTCGGACAGTGTGTTTTGTACCTACTTAAGGATGGACTACACGAAAGAGGCGTCATTAAAAATGATGTGTGTTTAATGTGACTAATTTTACGATTTTTACAATGAAAAACAATATAATGATCCCACTGCAGATCAAAGAAGGCACGAGCATTGATCACCACGCTTACTCAAGGCGGATTCGCGATTTCAGATTTACATTAATTATAAGTCCAGTTTTCCTCACGATATTTATCCTTCACTGAAGTCAGTAAAACACAAAGAAAAATAATAACATGAAGTGGCTACATAGGAATTACAAGTCACATTGTTACTGATCCGGATCCGAACCTAAAACCTAATAAACGAGACGCGGGCATCTTAAATACTGGGCCATCACGGCATTAGCTAAAGACGCATTTTCTTTTTTCTTTTAAATTCTCTTTTTTCAATTTTTGTTCCGTTATTTTGAACCAGTGAAAGTTACCCGTCTGTCTTCAATTAATGAATAAATTCTTATCAGTAAGTTTGCTATGCAGCGTATCACTAAACTGTGGCAAGATAAGTCTGATAGATTATCTTTTCATATGTAGTGCAATTCGATAACAAGTTTATAATAAAATTAACCTAATCCGTTTTTTAAGTTATCAATTTTTTTTCATTGCCCCCCATATGAAGGCTTTGTTTATTTGAGCTAAATATCAAGCGAAATACCAGTATAAAATATAATGGCCGGTTTTTCTAAAATTTGTAATAGCAGGCAGTTAATCTTTCATTTTTTAAGAGTATGTCCGAAATTGGTTCGCATATCTTTTTTACGGATTCCTATTAAAATTTAAAAATAAAATATAGCCTACGACTTTGTCCGTATAAATGTCTGTTATCGCTGACCCAAAGAAGTCGCGAAATAAAAAGAAGCCTATGTCCTTATTTTGCGTTCAAACTTAGCCCGTGATAATTTTCGTCAAAAACGGTTCAGCAGTTTAGACGTGAAAGCGTAACAGACAGACAGTTTACTTTCGCGTTTATAATATTAAATATGAATATACCTGTAACACTCAAGGATAATGTAGCTTTCTATTAGCGAAAGAGTTTTCAGAACCGAATCAGGAGTTTCAGAGATTAACGAGTAAAACAAAAATGCAAATTAAATAATTATCATATACCTAGTTTAGGTAGATGAAAGCTGTGTCCTCTCTGCTTTTTAATGTTTTAATCTTTGGTCTAAATATTTGAACTTTGACTTCTGTTACTGATTAATTCTTTGACATTCCGGTGACAGAACAACTGTCATTGGAGTATCATCGATTATATTGTTGCCATTTAAATGGACGAAATAGATGGAAAACTTTACGTGAACTTTGCGTAAATATTTGATTTAAAATACATAATTATTTCTGGACTTAAATATTTTTATCATTAAGATTCACGATAAATATAAGTGCATTAACAAATTGTGTTATTTTCTTTTTATTAAATTCTTCATGCTTTGACAGAGTATTAAGTACCATAGAGGATTCAATCTTAGATATACACTTATGATTCCATAAATTCTTGTTTTAAGTAGTTATAGTAAAAGTTTCCGATACACAAGGTGTAGCATTTTCATTAAATTGTGTACGACACGCACAATTAGTATTCACCCATTCATATTAATATAGCATTCAAACTAAATAAACTTTACGTGCATACCGGGTATTTTAAATTTAAAAATTGATCGAAGTTACGTTACGTTTTGCTTAATATGGTAAATATATTTAATTAGAAGACATTATTTATATTATTATGGGTTATACTAAATTGTGCTTGTCGTATTAAATTAAACCAAAATGGTAAAGTATTGATAGTGAGGTTAATTGATAGTATAACATGAACAAGTTCAAAATCTACAAATAATTTTCCCCGACAGTCGAATTTCAGTCACGACGGTCAATTTAAATGAAGACTAGAGCCAAGTACCTATGCTAGAGATACTAATAGTGCACAAGCATGTGCGCAAACACAAGTGCACTCAGCAGCAGTGTAGATGCACTATATTTTAATCATTCGTGGTAATTATTACCTTAGTTGTTTAAAAATATAGCAAACAGAACAGCAACAAGGATATTGTAACCAGGATTTTGTAAAATCCTATTTGAAAAGAGTGACCGTGGAGATTCTTGCTCGTTCGTCTCCATAGAGACCTACCAACGTTTTGGAACGAGCAGGTTCAACTTTCTAACTTACTGATCGACTCCTTAACAATTCAAAAGTACCTGTAAATTGTCAAATTAAAAATTAATACTTTGACTCCATCTTTTTTCATTCTCAAAGTCCGATGGGACGGCAATCTGACACAACCGGGGAGAGATCAGGTGTAGGACCAACAGCTTTTTCCGAGGCACGGGAGTGTCACACCACCAGGAGACCATCACATCGGGGCAGTCAAAACGCATCTACTAAGTACACATATGCAGTTAGATATACCCCTGCAAACAGTCATAATTCATGTCACAGCACAGCTCACATTCGACAAATTAACAGATGTCTATTTTTACGTGTCATATATCATAGTGGCGAGAATTAATACCAGCTACATTGCACCAATGCATTAATTAACGGTACTGCAAAATGAGTGGGCTAATTTTTATTAACATGCCTCGTCTGGGCGATTAAATTGGCAGACATTCGCGCCTCGAGTGCAGAATTTGAATGTGGGATAGTTTATAATACGTTATTGTTCTTAAATTTTTGTTAGTTGGAAGATCTTGATGTGTGTATGTCAGTTCAGACTTTATTGCCACTGATTAGCGCACTTATACAAACATAAACAAAACTCTTCAGTTTTGTTATATTAGTATAGAATAGCAAGACATCTAATAAACTGTCTTCTTTCATCTCTATAGAAATAGGCACCTAGCAATAAATTATTGTACCGTCGCGGTGAAGCTGCTGTTTGTAGTTGGTGCCGAATTTGGCCCATTTTTTCATCTCTATGGTTTCATCAGGATTTACTTTATGACAATGAATTGTTTTGTTGAAGTAATGGTACACCATCGTGATTCTCATTTTTAGCCGATTATGGCAAACCCAAAAGGAAAGGAGAGGCTACGATGTTTATTTTTGTGTGTTCGTGTGTAAGTAACGTGTGAAAGTTGAGTAAAGTACTAGGATTCAATAAAGAGTTAAGAGTTCGTTCAACATCTGCATCTGCAGCTGGTAATGTAGAACGCATGCGCGGCTCCAATTTGCACGATTTAGTAGTACGACTGCCAGTTACCCGAATACGATACTAGACCGCTTGGCTGATGTTACTGCTTATTCATAGTTATTGTTTAAAACCTTGTTACGGATACCAGTAACGAAGGAGACTTTATTATAATGACCTTAATTCAGAACCTAATCACAACTTGTTACCAGGAGCTCAGAAACGGGATACAAGCTTCATTATCCTCAAAATTTCGCAAACAATTTTGAGAAGAGATAGTCCTTTTTAAAATGTTGATTAAGCACGGTTATTGGTAATGTAAAATAAACGAAAGTTGGTTGCCTTTCCGACCTCCTCCTTTAAGTCAACTATGTATATCTTCATAGTATGCAAGGGAATGTAAAGTTGTAATAGTTAGTCATTATAATGAGCCATTAAACGTACCCAAGTGAAAAATGTTCAGCAACATGTTTTATATCATTCCGTCTACATTTACCACCGACTTCCAAAACAGACAGGATACACCCTTAATTATACGAAAAGACACCCATCCCCATCCAAAATTACTCGTAATTTGGTCCGAAATAGTGGCACGCGCGCAACCCAGACATTATCGCCGAGTTTCGGATTTCAAATTACGCGCCGGTATCGGGTGGCGCCCTCCGCGTAGCTATGGCAACGCACAGGTGTTCTATCGATCTCCCGCCGATTCGTATTCGCCTGGTACTTTGATAAAAAAGTATTGACGATTTTACCTTCTTTTTGGGGAAAATCTTAGAAATTAAAACTTTTTTATTGATGAATTTCGGACCGTGTGTTCATCAACATCATTTTTATGTTTTTGATATGTTATCGTTAATGTAAGCTGTTTTGCGTACATTGATGATTTTCTACTGCGTTTTTTAGGTCTTGTGAGTGAATACAGCAATGAATATTATACGCTAATATAGTGTTTACCTATTCCCTTTATTTCTATGTCACTCACTTTCCATATTTCAGAGATTATTTATATACAGTCGAGATAAAAGAGCAACAAACACACTATTAGGGCCCACTTGTGCCAAATCTCTGAGTTAGTTGCACAGGCGTGTGCAAGCGGGCTAAAGGACTACATCATCTCATCAGAAACCACTAAACCAAATCGTGATGCCCAAAATGAATTAATTGACTAACCATTAACTTCCAAACAATTGCATAAACAACGCAGTTACAAACGCATCCAACACTAGCATGCTCAGTAAATTCAACTAAACTAGCTAAACATTAGTTTAAATTAAAACGGTAAAGGCCGTTTCCATTTGCATCGCACGTGATCGTCTGTTACAGCGTCTAGTCGCCTCATCAAGCTGGACTGAGCGATTAATTTGGGCAACATTGTAGTCCTGTGCATGAGAGATAGCGGATTAAGGCCGAAACTGGTCTGAATGTGCTTTGCACTAGCTTTTGCCCGCGATTTCGTTTGCGTGCACTTAAAATATAGCATAAAATGTAATCTATGACATTCGGTATTGTAGCTTTCTATCGGTGAAATAATTTTAGTCATCGTACTAGAACTTCCAAAGATTTAGAAACACAAACTTTACCTCGTCTTTATTCTTTTTTCTCCTAGTTAATATAATCAAGATTGCATGTGGTTGAGCCGTTGACTGATATTTATCTCATAATATAAAATAGGTTAAAATAGGTTTGGCTTAATCAGCCAGGGTCTCTACAGTACCTTCTACGATGGTTCGTTAAAGTCTTTTATGGAGGCATTTTCAATGTAAATTCACGGACAGCTAGGATGATTAGCAAACCATTAGTCACAACTATATCCACCACATGACTCCATCTTCTACTTAGAAGTAAGACCAATAAATCAATTACCCCTGTCCACACATAACTTGCGGCATACACCAGCCATTAGCGCGTCGGGCCGGATGGTCTGACTCTCACACCTATTTACGCTTCCTCTTGCGTTCTGTACTCCTGGTACTTCAGTTATATTTACGCGATATATAACGGTTCCTCATTTTGGTGATGACGAATATTGGCGTGATATCATCTGATGATGAGGCTGCACAATGATCTAGATCTAAGTCTAGGGTAGGATTTATGGGAACTTCATTGTAATTGAAATTATTTAGGTCCTTTGATCATGAGGATGCTGCGTGGTCTGTTTAGTCACCAGCGAAGTCAAACGACACAAAATAATTTGATGACCACACAATTGCCCTCATAAAATGTGATTGCAATCAAAATTAATCATTCAATCGTTTCTTGTAGGTAACAAATTTTTGGCATCCTGCTCATTGAGAATAACATTATTTTTTGTTTTTGTTCCTTGTGTGGTAGGGGACATCCTCATAGATGTCCCCCGCAACGGGATATGGAAGGTCTGTCAGATTTTTACTGACTAAAAATTACCACGCAGCTCCATTACGCCGGGGCGGGGGTCCCGGGACTATACGCGCTTTCCGCGACCCCCAAATGTTTCATGATCAGGTTATTTCACAAAATTTCATATTATAATTTGGGTCCCCCCCCTCTCACTTTAATAGGTCTCATCTTATTCCCAACCCATTTTTCAGAGGAACATTGGGCTCGACAATGTCACGCAAATTATCAGATCAGTCAGTCACACAGTGCGCGTGCGAATGTCATAAATTGTCGCGTAATAAATTAACTTTTAGCCGCGCGGTGCATCTCGTCGCTCATTGCAGCACTAATTGATATTAAACGCAGCCCTGATGCTGTCATCGAGTCGTATCTATAACTGTAGTATTTTATGTTATCCTGGTACTTTTAGTTACGTATAACGTATTTATCTGAAGTAAAATGATATTGCTTGTCCTTATTTCGGGATTCACCAAATACTCCAATTATGTAAGAAGCAGGTAAAAAATAAATATTGTTTAATACTAATATTCCGCCCCAGTTTCGCACGGGAACAATTTACTAAATGAAGAAACGTTGAGTATTGACCACACTTGCATACAAAAATTGTTGGAAATAAACAAACGTCAATATTAACACTAAGTTGTCATCTCGTCAATGTCAGTACAAATGTCATAAAATTTTCTTTTACCTGTCAACTTTACTCTGTCTTCGCCATCTTGTGAGCTCTGTACAATGTACTTGTCTATTACAATAAATCTTATTCAATCTGAAGATTACTGCTATTATTAACCAAAAACCATCAGGTTATGGGCCCAGAGACGACTGTACAACACTGCACGGCAGGTATTTTGGAGAAATTAGGATATATTCCAATTCTATCCTACGAATCCAACGACGACACACAGCTCACATTAAAATACATCGAATAGGAAGAAATCATCATGGCTTCAACTGCATCCGTTGCTGTAGGCATCCCAATAGAAAAATTAAAAGGGATAGAAGACTACAACAATTGGAAATTTATGATGAAAATGATACTCATGCACGAGGACCTTTACGAGTGCATTGAGGGAGAAGACTGTAAAGATATAAAAAAAAAACAAAAGGCCTTAGCAAAAATTTGTCTATCGGTGGGACCGTCCGCTTTGCAGCATGTCCGCAACGCACAGTCGCCATACCAAGCATGGACCAGTTTAAAAAAAGCCTATGAAGATACAGGGCTGTGCAGAAGGCTGGGTCTTCTGAGATCATTATTCGGTGTAAAGTTGAAGGAGATGGAGGGAATGCAAAGTTACATATCAAAAATAATGGAACTCTCACAGCAATTATCTGATATAAGTTCACCTCTTGACGATGAGTTCATAGCAGTTATTTTGCTCAGTGGACTAACTAATGATTTCGATCCGCTTATAATGGCACTCGAGAATTCAAATGTTAAGCTAACAAGCGAGGCAGTGAAATCAAAATTGCTACAGGAGCAACAAAGACGGGATGAGAAGTCTGAACTGCCTGAGATGAATGCATTGGCAATGAAGAAACCTTTTAAGTGCTTCCGGTGTAAGAAAACAGGTCACTTGAAACGAGATTGTCCCAATAATTCATATAGTAAGAATCAGAATGTGAAGTCGGACAAGAGGCAAACACCATCAACGTCACAATGTAAGGAGAAATCATTGTTGACCGCACTATCAGTGAATGTGCAGAATAACGTATGGTATGTGGACTCCGGAGCTACCAACCACATGTGCAACAACAAGGAATTAATGTTTGACTTTATGTTTACTAAACAAATAGAAGTGAATGTGGCTAATGGAGAGAAGGTATTAACTGAAGGACAAGGAAATGTAAAAGTTAATCTGAAAAATGGTTTAAGAACAATAAGTAATGTTTACTACATTCCTAAGTTATCTACAAATTTACTGTCAGTGAGTGAATTAGTTAGGAAGGGATATAGTGTTACTTTTAGTTCAGATCATTGTAAAATATTGGATGGTAGTGAAGTGATAGCTACTGCTTGTTGTTTCAATGGCATATATCAACTAAATGTTTTTGATGGTACAGCAAACTGTGAGATTAGGCCAGGGATTGCCATGAATTCTGTCGGTGATGAATCTGTAACTAATATTGGCTTGCCAGAGGGTGGTAAGGAGACAGTATTAGTGTCCATGGACAACAGGGTTACTCAACAGATTTGGCACAAAAGACTGGGACACCTCAACATGCGAAGTATGAATCTAATGAAGAATGGATTAGTTTCAGGTATGATTTTTGATAATATGAATTTTAATCCTTGTATAGCATGTATAGAGGGCAAACAGACTAAGCTACCTTTTCCAAAGAAGAGTTTTAATAGGTCTAAAGAATTGTTAGGGCTGGTTCACACTGATGTATGTGGTCCTATGCAGGTTGCATCATTAAATGGATCACATTACTTTGTTACATTCATTGATGATTTTTCAAGAAAAACTTTCATTTATTTTATGAATAGAAAGAATGAGGTTTTTGAAAAATTTAAATTATTTAAAGTCTTAGTTGAGAATCAACAGAGTAGGAAAATTAAGATTCTTAGAAGTGATAATGGAGGAGAATATATCAGTGGTATTTTTCAAGAATATCTGAAGAGTTGTGGAATTAAGCATGAAACTACAGTTCCACACTGCAGCCAACAAAATGGAGTTGCAGAAAGGGCCAACAGAACGATAATGGATAAAGCTCGCTGTATGCTCCAGGAGGCTGGTTTAGGAAAACATTATTGGGCTGAAGCTGCTAACACGGCTGTTTATTTAAAGAATCGCTCGCCAACAAAGGCTGTGATGGGATCGACTCCAGAAGAGTCCTGGACATCAAAAAAGGTTAACGTAGAACATTTACGTGTTTTTGGATGTATAGCATATGCTATAGATGAAAACTGTAAAAAACTAGATCCAAGAAGTAAAAGGTACATATTTGTGGGTTATTGTGATGATACAAAGGGCTATAGGCTTATAAATCCTACATGTCCAAAGCAATGTATAAAAGCTAGACATGTAACATTCCTAGAGAATGATTTCATTGATAAGGATGTGTCACATGATGATAAATCTGCAAAGGAAATATTTCTTCTAGAAGATGGTTGTAATACTACTCCACCTAGTCCAGTAGGGACTTCTGATGAGACAAGAATCCAGTCACTTGACAAGTCGGATTCTTTGTTGAGTGACGTACAGTCTGATGACACAGATGACTCGTCAGACAGTTCTTATATTCCAGGTCTCTCAAGCATTGATTCTGAAGATTCGGTGTCTTTTGAAGATGCTTATGTGGGGTTTGCTGGACTAGCGGGGACAGTGGGAGAGAATATACCCACTACAGTGAAGCAAGCACTGAACAGCAGTGAAGCTAAAGAGTGGTATGAAGCAATAAAAGATGAGTATAATTCTTTTATAACCAATAAATGTTGGTCATTGGTTGATCTCCCTAATGGACACAAGCCAGTGAAATGTAAATGGGTATTTACTAAAAAGAGAGGATTAAATAATGAGCTACTTAAATATAAAGCGAGACTTGTGGCAAAGGGCTATACCCAAAGATATGGGATAGATTATTTCGAAACATTCTCACCTGTTGTTAGATACTCTACAATAAGGATATTATTGGCTTTGGCTGCTCAGTTTGATATGACAATGGAACATCTTGATGTAAAGACAGCATTTTTAAATGGTGATCTTACAGAGACTGTTTTTATGGAACAACCTGAGGGATTTATTGATGAAGCCAATAAAAATAAAGTTTATAAGCTACATAAAGCAATTTATGGCTTAAAACAAGCCGCAAAAGCTTGGTATGAGAAAATAAATAATGTCTTAACTAATAAATTAAAGTTTAAGAAATTATCATCGGAACCCTGTGTGTATGTTTATAATAAGGAAGGGGAAATGATTATAATAGCACTATATGTTGACGATATAATGCTATTCTCATTGAAAAACTCACAGAAGAAGGATATCCTCAAGAAACAGCTAATGAGTGAATTTTTCTGGAAAGATTTGGGTCCTGCTAATCATATTTTAGGCATGAGAGTCACCAAAACCGATGATGGAATATTCACACTGGATCAATCAAATTACATTAAAAGAATTTTAGATAAATTTAAAATGTCAGATTGTAAACCAGCATATACTCCTATGGAAGTGGGGTTAAACTTAGAAAAGGGAGAAAATAAAGACTGTCAAAATGATTATAGAAGTCTGATTGGATACTTAATGTACTTAGCAGTATGTACAAGACCTGATATAGCACACAGTGTAAGCTACTTAAGTCAGTTTAACAACTGTTATACTGAATGTCATTGGAAAGCTGCTAAGAGAGTACTACGTTATTTGAAGGGCACTTTTGATTACCACCTGACATTCAAAAAGGGTAACATGAATGTTATAGGTTTTACAGATGCCGACTGGGGAGCAGATCACTTGGACCGCAGATCTTATACTGGGTATGTATTTTATCTTGGTAATAGTGTAGTATCCTGGGAAAGCCGTAAGCAGAGAACAGTTGCACTCTCTAGCACAGAGGCGGAGTACATGGCGATCTCTGACTCTTGTAAGGAAGCTATATTTTTGCAAACCTTTGTTTGTGAATGTACTGGTATGAAATGTAAAATTGATTTATATAATGATAGTCAGTCAGCACAAAAGATATGTATTAGTACTTTAGGTCATTCCAGGACTAAACATATTGACATTAGACATCATTTTGTAAAAGACTTGATAAATAAGAAAATTGTTAATTTAAGCTATCTTTGTACTGAGGAAATGTTAGCAGATATTTTCACAAAGTCATTAACTAAAGAAAAGTATGTTAAGTTTGTGAATAGGTTATTTTAATAATATTGTCTTAGTTTAAGGCCTAGTGTTGGAAATAAACAAACGTCAATATTAACACTAAGTTGTCATCTCGTCAATGTCAGTACAAATGTCATAAAATTTTCTTTTACCTGTCAACTTTACTCTGTCTTCGCCATCTTGTGAGCTCTGTACAATGTACTTGTCTATTACAATAAATCTTATTCAATCTGAAGATTACTGCTATTATTAACCAAAAACCATCAAAAATACCATCCAAATTGCTAACTTTTCTGGAGGGTTTTGATCTACCTAAGAAAATCTTGTCCTGACAATAACAAACACAACAAAATTAACCGTTCTCAAGTGACAATCTTTCATAGCTTTGGTACTTGATTTTTATTTACATAAATAGATATAGGTATTCCTAAATTATTCCATTCCGTTTATATAGTAGGCCTTTCAGAAAAAGTTAACGGGCTATTTATTGATGGTAATGAGAAGTGTTGAACAATAAACGCTCGCTAATTAAAATCAATAAAGAATATATTAACAGTTGGCGTGTGCGCTGAGCTTGTATTGTGTCTAACTACTAAAAATATCGGTATTAACACATAACATTTAGCGCTAGAGTCAGGGTTGGCACAAAACGAAAAGAAATATAATTTTAAATATTTTGGTAAAACTTATTCCTTTTCTTGGTTTTCATACCCGAAAAGTACCAAACGGAACTTTAATACTAAAATTCCGCTGTCTATTATAGTAAGTACATTTTTTACCGTAATATGACACTTGAAGTTTTCAAAGAGTGTGAATTACTTTCATGGCCGTTATAACAAAAAATAGTAAAGTTATAATTACATGAAAGAACCGTTTTAATTATATTTTTTTTTTTTTTAATAGAAATTGCAAAACGTCTAAAAAATATGAACCTTGACAATCTCCCAGTCAAAGAGTTATTGGCTAAAATTAAACCAAAATGTGTTAATTACTAAACTAAAGATAACTTTATTATATTTTTTATGATTCATAGACTATTCTTTTCGATGTCGTGGTGGCTCAGTGATTAATGCGCCCTTCTCTCATGCATGTGATTCTGATTTCGATTCGGTGAAGGAAAACAACGTTAGAAAACCTAGACTCATAATTAATATAAGTCTAAAATTGCCAATTCGTTTTGAGCAAGTGTGGTGATTAATGCTCATGCCTTCCCTGTGTGAAAAGAGGTATTATTATAGACCGACACAATTGGGTTTTTGACACCACTAACCAATAATTTTAAGACACAATTTCTTAAAAAAAAAAACATAATTTTAGCCTTGAAAATTCGATAAATGTTCAATGAACAGTGAAATTGGATTTTAGTTGCTCTGAATTCAATAAATAGTTGATCAATAAAATTTGTTAGTAAGTGAGGTCACAGTTATATTCTGCCATACAAAATCTATGGAAGAATTGCGTTTTGACAGCTCATAAAAAGTATGCTAATTGATTGGTGGTGTAAAATACGCTATTGAGAATAAAATGAACAAGCTAAGAGAATTTAATCACTTAACACAAACGACACATTAAATTTGTAACAATATCAAACAAAAACATATTTCCAACAAACTGTCCACAGAAATTCACAATCGTACTCTGCCAGCCCTAATTAACATTGTCGGGCAATTACTCGTTAAATCAACAAATTAGCCGCGTGCACAACACAGCACTCGTCCTTTTGCAGTCGAGCAAGTTATAAACGGAAGCCGATCTGCGGCTAAATGTGAATGTTTGTAAATGCTATAAATTTTTAGTTCTGCGTTCATGCTGGCTTAATCACAGCATTGCTAACTAAGTACTTACTTGAAGTTAAGTTTTTTTCTATTTTTCTCTTTTGCCTTTTCTTGGTATTGAAAAAGTAGGCGAGAGCAAGTTTGTTGCGGAATTCCATTTTAGGTTTGTTTTGCACAAAATAATCGTGTTTACATTTTTTTTTTGTTAGATATGACTGCTTTTGTCTTTAATTTTATTAATAACGAGCTGTTGCCCACGACTTCGTCCGCGTGTTTATGAGGATATGAAGTTTAACACAAAATATATTTATATTTGAAGTAGATTGGACCAATGAATCACATAGTCCCATACAATTTTGCCCCCCTTTTACACCCCTTAAAAGGTAGAATTTTAGAAAATCCTTTATATCCTAGATCATACAAAGAACACACGCCCCAAGTTTCAGGTCAGGTATGATCAGCGGTTTAGGCTGTGCGTTGATTCGTCAGTTAGTCATTCAAGACAAAGCATTTTATATGTATAGATAAGTAGATTAGGTACTGCTGCGCTATTCTTGTTTTTATTTCGGTGAATTTAGTGTGAAAAGAGTTAAGTTTCTCGATCGCGCGTTTACCTTTGTTGACACATTCCGATAATGATTTTAAAACAGGAATTCCAACAATGAAAAGGGCCAGGGAAATCAGCATTAGTCGCCAACTCGCCAGATTCATAGTAAAATTCGTAATTGTTGCGAAAGCACTAGGTAACATAATACAGCAAAGTTTTTAAAACTCACTATACAAAAACTGAGGATACCAACCGTGACTGTAATGGATACTGGTGACTGGACGCAGTAGACTTGAACGAAGTGTTATGACAACTTTACTATGTCGACGAAGTTTTTGACTAAAGTTTTGAGTTTATCTTGGACGTCACTTACATCGGTGAAGACACAACATAACAGAACAATACACCTGTAGTACTTGAAGGGTTAGGCAGGCAGAGGTGTACCCTTTAGTACACCCATATCTCGCTAGTTATGTTTAAGCCGCTCTCCAAGGTAGCTACTGAGAAGTTTTTGATGGAAAAACGCAATAACACTTTGCCTGACCTGTGAAACGAAACCAAGACCTCATGCACAGTAGTTGCGCTTTGCGACCAACGAGGCAGTCGAAGGAAAAACATAATGCGGAAACCCGGACTAATAAAATCAATATAAGTCTGAAATCACTAATCAGCATTGAGCATGCGTGGTGATCAATTCTCGTGCCTTCTCTGTATGAGAAGAGGGGGCCTTTGCCGTGCAGTGGGACAGTACCGCATATGCTAGTATTTTTTTTTTATATACTTGTATTTCAAAGCCAACTACTTAGCCTTATTAAAATTAAACTGTCAAAATGATGAATTACTTTAGTTGATCTTAACGAACCATTCAAACTGATTTCGTTTTTAAATCATAATTCATACAGAAACTAGATGATGACACATTCTATTTGCTATTTTAAAGATCGGAAATGATTTAATAGTCATTTTGTGTGTGTCCGGAGCGGTCACGGTTTGCGCGCCAGATCGACGGTAACCGGACGCCATCTTGCGCTGCCATGACACCGCTTTGACAGCTGTCATTCGTAGCGGACATTCGAATTTAGAATGTTTGAATCATGTTCGCGGATAGAATTTGTTTTTAATATTTCGTTTTGTGAGTGATTGCTTTTATTTTTAATCAAAAAGCTGAGAGTAAAATATTAATTACTTATTATATAATTAGTCTGTTAATAATTATGAAACGAGTTTGATTTACTTATTTTTTTAATTCGGCAGAACACAGTCAAAATACCTATCTAAGTAAAAACAAAAAAGAACTAAATCATTTTGTGTAATACCTAGTTTGACGATAATTAGTATTCAAACAAATCCTCTATATTTATCTTAAAAAAAACACTATTTGATGTTGTCTCGCTAATTGAAGTATAGACATGACGTAACAAAACGATCTCGACTCCTACACTATGAAGTGTGACTATCGGAAGGCGAGTAGCATAAAATTAATCTTATTTCCACTTCCTCCGTCAATTTGCTGCGAGTACCAGTCGTATTTAATTATAACTTGTTTAAGTGAAGACGAGTGTCAACCCTAGCTAGTGTTTTTAGTTTAGTATGTATTTAGGTAGGTACCTATACATAAAGAAAACAAAGATTTAATTTTCCATCGATGTCACATTTTAGTGTGCATTTTTTAGTAGGATTATAATTTACTAGACGACTCCCCGCGACTTCGTTCGCGTGATTTTCCTAACAGATCCCTAACTTTTTTGTTTTTTTTTTTGAAATCGTCACAGTAGTTTTTGAGTTTATTTAATACAAACATACACACATACATAAAAATACAATTTTTTCCATATAATATTATTATATAGTGTAGAAGTGTAGATATAGGCTAGGTCTTAAGTATAACTTGTCTAATTCTTAGTCTAGCTTCGGAGGATTTTCTCAGTAGCAGCCTTGGAGTCTGGATTTGTGCCCCGTTGATGGCAATAGGCTCGCCTCCTTATTACATTTGACTTTACATGACTGGCAAATTGTGGGTGTACTAATGGGTACACTTCTGCCTTACCCTTCGAGAATTACAGGCGTGATGTCTAAGTTGTTAAATTAATAAACAAATCCTTAACATCTCTAATCCGATAAAAACAAAACACAATCGCCCTACGTGTTGAAAATCACCCGACTCAAGTACCGCCCCTAAAAGAGGGGATAGCAAAGCTCAAGGGAGTATTGTTATCAATTTGCTTATCAAATTATACGGAATCCAGTAAGTACTTCAGTTTATTAGTTTCATAGGAAAACTTTAACAAGTATCGTCAAGTTTGATAGCTTCGCGAAGTGGGGGGATGGGGGGTATTTATATTAAAGTATCGTTGAAGTATCGGAATTTGTAATAGGTACAGCGAAGTTTCTGGAGTTGGATTTCATAGAAGATGGTGTTACTATGTATAGATACATAACGAGCATTAAGTTCCAAACTTAAACGTTTGAACGTGGAACAGTCTTTCGAAGTTGGGCTTGCAGGAGCAGGCAGGAGGCAGGAGCAAGAGCGGATCCAGCATTCTAGTCAGGAGGGCGTCATATAAGCAAAGTCTAGTCAAACCAGGCTGGGGGGAGGGGGGGTTATGACCCCCATAGCAGGAGCAGGATTTGTCTTTTGTTTACTGAACCTTGATTCTTGTTTATCTACTGAAATGTAGGTAAGGCGTAACTTAGTATGGAGAAAAATGGGCAAGAAACTCCATACTTACTCTTATATTTTTAAACTATTATCTATGGACTTATACTTATAGTTTTAAACTATTATCTATGTACCAATAATCTCTAATATTATTTTTGTCGATTTTGATGAGACTTTCACTGGCAGATAGCTGTTGTTGTTATTTAGGCTACTTTTATTTTAGAAAAATAATTAATGTTTCACAATAACAACCCTTGGTAACCGAAATTCACGTGAACGGCACGGGCCTATGGTAGTATTATCCAGTACAAAGTAATACAAAAAAAGACGGCTAATCCTTGTGAACAAAGTGATACAGCAGTGCACTGATTGATTAATTTTGCTGTTTTGCGCTCGTACTTTAATTTGCACCTACCATGTTATCTCTTCAAAGTCAAAATGAAAACATTTATTTCAATTAGACCATTTACAGGCACTTTTGAATTGTCAAGGAGTCGGTCAGTTAGTCCGAAAGTTGAAGCTAGTTGCTCGTTCCAAAACGGAGGTAGGCCTCTATGGAGAAGAACGAGCAGGAAACTCCACGGCACTCTTTTAAATTAGGTTTTTACAAAATCCTGGTTAGATAATTCTTGTTGATTCTACATGTGATCACCACCTTTGGTTGACTGTTAGAGAATGCCTGAGGCATTAAGTCCGCCTTTGTACTTTTGTTGCATAAAGTTTAAATGAATAAATACAGCTTTATTCATATTCATAACTCATCCCACCATATGGCTTTATCGTAAAAGGGGGTGTAATAATGACATTAGGCGCACAATTGGCCAATTAGGCGCGCTGCCGATAAGACGTGTGAGGTGATGATGAGCTCCTATCGGGGTACTTTATCACCCCACGCTGATGGCATCAGTTCACGCCTTAGCGAGGGGGAGAGTGGGTAGTGGGAGGTGTAAGAATTGAGTAACTGCATTTAAAAAAGATTATAGAAATGTATTATTTTTTAAACATAACATAACATCACGCCTGCAATCCCCGAAGGGCTAGGCAGAGGCGCACCCATTAGTACACCCACACTTCGCCAGTCATGTCTTTAATCCCATGTAATAGGGGGCGAGCCTATTGCCATCAACCGGGCATAAATCCAGACTCCGAGGCTGCTACTGAGAAATTCCTGATGGAATAACCCAATAACACTAAACATAAATCTAAAAAATTAAAGCTCAAAAATTATAAATATGTACCAATAAAATTGTAAGGTATGTACAATATTTATAAAATAAAATACATACTTACATGCTAGCAAATTACTAACCGGGCACATATTATATCAAGACTCTGGGCATCTACAGACAAATTCCTTTCGGAAAAATTATTGAAGGTTATGATTTTCTTGTAATCATTGTAATGACATAGCATTCAATACCTATTTCAATAAGTGTCACTTAGATCCACGTGAGCAAAGCCGCGAGTACAGCTAATGCTTACATATGTTGATAGAAAATTTATTCATGAAACTTAATAACTAAATGAATAGCTTGGTCAGTTGAACTGCCTCGAGAGCCTCGATGGCGCTGACGTAAAAGTATTCGTTCCGATTCGTTTTTCGAATTGGAAAAACGACTATCCTTTAGCACTCTGATTAAGACTCTTAATTTAATGTGACAGTATAATTTGTATCACCAATCGATACGAATAAGGGCTTCACTTAACTAAACTGATGTGCAAAACAGGTTTAGACTTGGTCCTTAGATCCGTACAAAACAACAGACTTATTCTTACCAATCTTTAAATATAAAGTAGGGGTAAGAGAAAAGGTTGAGCATCTTCTGGTAGACACTGTACACAATAATCATAAGGATCAACCATTTCGTTCCTCGGCTGAATTGATGTTAACAGTCACATACTCATTTCTATCGCTCAACAATAGCGGCTGCATCCCAAGGGTACACGCCCGCTGATTTGTCAGTTTTCATATCAATTTATTATATCCATGCCATTGTGACACCACACACTGAACAATATGGTAATAATATTACTGTAATACAGGAGATATTATTAACAAAAAAAAAAAAACTTTGTTGACCCTGAAAACTTGTTAATTTTCAACATAAAGTAAAATTAAATTTTTAGGTGAATAAAAAATAATCACTGCCTCGTTGGACTAGTGGTCGCAAAGCGCGACTGCTGAGCATGAGGTCTTGGGTACCATTCCCAGGGCGCCTACCGCCATCTCTTATAACAATATTATTTTAATATTACTTTGTAATTTCTGTTGTTGCATTTTCAACTTTCGGCGCTGATCCGAGCGTTGAAAATCCAACAGTGTGGAAGGCAAAGTAATATTAGAATAATATTGTTTTAAGAGCTTGTGGTTGGCCCCCAGGTCGGACAAATTATTATTGGGTTTTTCCATCAGGAATTTCTTTGTAGTAGCCTCGGTGTCTGGATTTGTGCCCGGTTGATGGCAATAGGCTAGCCCCCCTAATGTGGGTGTACTAACGGGTACACATCTGCCTAATTCTTTGGAGATTACAAGCGTGATTTTGTTTTTAATAACCTAAAAATTGGAGGCCTTGAATCATGTACTGAATCCATAATAAAAGTATATATCACTATTTCTTTCCATCGGGTATTTTTAGCGTATATTCAAGGTTCATAATTGAATAAAACATTTCTCTGAATTGCCGATTACCAGTTACCACCCGGACACTCCCCGCCATCCCGAGGGACAGTTCACACCGGCGGATTTGTCGACGCTAATCAGTTTTACACATCGTGTAGCAACCCGACACCGCTCATGTGGGAATAAATTAAAT
Source organism: Hoplodrina ambigua (assembly GCA_949774945.1). Taxonomy (NCBI): domain Eukaryota; kingdom Metazoa; phylum Arthropoda; class Insecta; order Lepidoptera; family Noctuidae; genus Hoplodrina; species Hoplodrina ambigua. Next base: position 3,645,132 of record OX458986.1, on the reverse strand, counting down.
CGCCACGAGCTTTATGATGTCCTATGAATTTACGATAAATTATAATGAATTAATAATTAGGAATAATTTTTAGAAAAACCTTTGCATGATATTTTTTCAGTAACTGTGCTACAGATACCCAAGGAGCACTTAGGCGTTACCGACATCAAATATGCAGCACATATAGAACTTAGAGTTCTTTTGGAGACGTACAAGGGTGTCAAGAAAAGATTCTATATTTATAAGGTTGATTTACCAGTTATTATACAGCTCAAGCTGTACTAAATCTTTATAAAAGAATCCGCGTAAACTAATGGTGTTAAAACGGAATATTAAAACTCTACTTTAAAACTTTAAGAATTTTTGACACTTTAAGTTAATGTTTATTATTCAAGCTGCACAGAGGCTGTATTTTGCATGTGATCACTTACTTACTACAGCTTTATGTGTTAATATGATATCACTCTATACTTGATTCTGTATAATGGTATATGCAAACTCCTTTATAAAACTTATTATTATTGCGTAATTATACACCCTTGTAAGTGTTAGAGTTTTATGACTTCTGACAAATATGATGTTAAAACACTGTAATAATAAATTAATTCTAGAGTACAGCTTTAGTCTGTTTTATTGTCAGTCGTCTATCTTTGCAATAGTAAATAAACGTGTAATTCTGGATAAAAATATGTGGAAAAAAGGAAAAAGGTCCGGTGGGGTCAAAAGGAAGATTAAAAGAGAATATAAAAATATAACAAATTACCAACCAAATAAAACTAGTGATACTGAGTCGTCATTTATAGAGAATGAAAAAAATGTTGTCATGAATCGAGCAATCTACAGTCAAGCGCCACTCCAGTCGACGTCTTACGAAGGTTCCGCAGCAAAAACGTCAAACATTGATATTGAAAGTGAAAATATAATAAAACCTTTGGAAACTGATAATGACATATTTTCATGCAGCAGTACAAGTAAAGAAGACGAATTTTCAGAAAATTTACTGTTCCGTCGTAAAATTAAGGAATGGGCTATAGAAAGAAATATATCTCAAAAAGCTCTTAGTGATTTAGCAACAATACTAAATTGCAGATTTCCGGGAATATTACCAAGGGACGCTAGAGCAATTATAGGTACTGTCAAACAAATACATAATATCAAGACTATAGAACAAGGAGAATACTGGCATAATGGTCTCACTAAATCTCTACAGAAAGCATTGGAAAACTGGGTAGATGTTCCAAAAAAAGTAAAATTAAATTTCAATTTCGACGGTCTCCCAATATTTAAAAGCTCCAATAAAGAATTTTGGCCAATTTTATGTAATATATTTGAAAGACCTGATATAGAGCCATTTGTTATTGGTATCTATTTTGGAGTTGGAAAACCAAAACAAATTGATCAATATTTATTTATAATATTTATTTATTTTTAAGAACAGTTTTAAAAAAGTTTTCATTATTTTCAATGGTATAAGTTTGGTCCCACATATGTATTAGTTCGTAGTAAAACTTAAGGACGTTTTTATAAGCCTTTAGAGGATTTTTCACGTTTTCACTACCTCTACTACCACCAGTCCAGGAACACTTGCATAAGAAATCACGAGTAAAAAACATATCTAATATTTTGTATGCACAGGTTCCACCTCTTCCATCCGATTGTGAACATACGAAAGAGTATTGCTTTAGCAATTTATTTTTTTGCTGCTTGTCAGTTAAAAGTGATTCCAATTCTTCCAGCTCTTTAACTGAATCAATAGGTTTTATGACAAAAGTATCATTTTCAAACTCGTTGGATTTGCCCAGTGTAACCACGTCTGTATTTTTAGTATGGTCACACTTGGAAAATTCGTAATCTATTTGCACTGATAGACTTGCCAATTTGTGTAACATTTTTTTCTGGTTATCCATTAGAATATTTATTGTTTGTGTCATATTTATTTGATTGTCTAAAATCAATTTTAGGTAATTTTCAATCTGATTCACATCAGTGTTTTGCTGTATTTGTGTTTCGAAATTAGTATTTTGTGTTGCCACATCAGAGTCATTTATATATTGAATAACGTATTCAGCTGCAGTTGTTGGAAGAACCGGTGTGGATGTTGTAGCGGTAGATGAAGTTAATGACTTATCTGGTTGATCAAGTGCCTGAAATCACACATAAAATGGATAAATGATGTTTTTGTCAATCGCTATGCAAACATTTTCACTTTTAGAGAGACCGTATATTACCGATATATTATAGATGGTTTTTCATTTTGAATACGTATCCCTAATGAGCTGTACAATTTATGTTTTGAAAACAGATATACAGCCTAAATATTAAAAATATTCTAATATAATGCCTATTTAAAGGCAATAGCTGTACAATGGAATCTAAAAACTGCATAGTAAAGCTACAGGACCTATAATACCCTCCAGATATACTTTAGGCTGTTTAATATTTATCGCCATTTTTGAATAAACAAAAACAAAACAAAATACAAATAAAACGATATTTGACAATAGCTACAGCTGCTATCGTAATTTTACAGCTAAAATAATGAGTGTACTATAATATTATGCAATATTTTCAAGCATATTATATTGTTCTAACCTCAAAACCATAAACTTACTTACCCGTTTTAGTTATATTTTTTACTTAATCTTGATTATATTGCGGGCGCGTAAATATTTTGACACAAAACTATACACAATTTCACAACAAAATTAAATCGGCACATCGAATCTACAAATTATCACACAGAAAGTCAAAGATCATTACTTGTATTTATAATTTTGCATGAAATATTAATCGATCGCCATTTATGTATCTAAAATAGAAATATATTTGACAAGTTTCACAAATTTTCCCTATGTGATTCTTTTAAAAAACCGATTAAGAACCGTTATCTTTTAAAGACATTTATAAAAACATAACTATATTCCTGTGGTTTCCTTTTACACCATATTACAGCTCCACTGCAGCTATATTACAGCCTATTTTTTACTTCTACAGCTACTGTACAGCCATAATAACGCATTAGGCTGTATAAGAATGGGCCCAATTTTTACTTATAAGGGCTGTATAAGCGCTGATACAGCCCTTGTACAGCCTCACTATACAGCTTGTGGTATAAAAATAAACTAAAATACAGCTTTTATACAGCTTGTGGTGCTCCTTGGGTAGAATTTGATTGACTGTTAAATGTTGGCTGTTAAAAGATGGCTGGTTAAAAAAACCAACTTACTGTCCCATTGCTGGGCAAAGGCCTCTTCTCGTCCAGAGAAGACATGAGCATTTCAAGTGTGTTCAAGACGGATTGACGATTTCAGACTGTTATCTATTAATTGTTCTAGTCCAAGTTCCCTAACGTTGATATCCTTCTTCTTCTTTTTGTGTCGATTGACTCGTATTAAATTTTGTCCGACCAGTATTGAGCAATTTTCCTTCTTCAGGAAGGTTAACATTTTCTTGCCCAAAAGTAAGTTATTACGACTTCTCTACCCTGTTCTTACTCCAATTGGGACGCCCCCAAATCATCATCTTTAATTACCACAGCCCTAACCTAAGAGTACAAACCATAAGTTTTTGTAATAGTCCATACACAGCTAATAAGGTTGGAAATACAACAAGACCAAAATTGTAGCTTGGTAAATTTTTCCATTCCACTTTCGAAACATATTATTAATTTTGAGTTCTTTCATCAAATCAGCTCTACAGTTCCACCTCACATTGGTCGATAGCCTCCAACGATTTGTCAACATTAATATCAATTTTAAATATCCCAGTGTAACCCCACACCGGCTGCTACAGGAATAAATTAAAACGCTGCGAGTTTTATCGCTTCGCCGTCAATGTTGGTGGCGCCTTTAGTATTTATATCGATACTTGCAGATAGGTATCTACGTGTATGTGATAAACTTGTAATGACCTGCTGTTGTGTGGAGGGTGGTCTGGACTCTTGGAGTTGTTGATGAGAAGACTTGGTTCTTGGAGAAAGCGTACCTAAGGACCAAGTAATCAAAGGACCAGCAATGTTTTTTTTTGTAAAAAATCTCTCGATGAGTTTAGGTGAAGTAAGCTTGAAATAAGCGGTCATCAGGTCGCATGGCGGACTCGGGTCAGTCATTCCTCGAGCGCCTTGCTGGACTCAGTGCGGCCGATAGCTGACGGTTGCATCAGATGACGAGACTTGCCTTGTAGGTGGAGGGTTGTTAACACGGATATGGAAGGATGCTTCGATTTTTTTGTTCTGAACTTACTTCTGCGTGTGCCTGTCCTGTAACTATTTACTGCACATCTCTCACTCTCTTCGGAATCAAATATCAGCAAACAATTCGAGCTGGTATAAAAGTTTTCATGCAGAAAAAAATAATGCATTTTTTCTAAAAATCCAGACTTAACTACACATAATTAGAACATAGCACTGTTGCTTGTAATCTGATACATTTCACAATGCTATAGCAGTTGTTTTAAATATGTCACTGGTCGCTGTGACGTCAGCAGCACATGGCCCCTCGTCCCCTGATAAGTGAAATGTACTAATCGTTTTCATTATAATTAAACTATCATCATAATCAGTAGAAATTTAACTTTACTCAGTAAATGAGTAAAGTTAAATTTCTTAACAAAATTAGACTTTACTCATTTCTGATAAGGATATATCCAATTAATCAGAGCAGCCTGATTTTAAAGCAAGACTGGTTAAATTTTTTCCTAATCAATCTGATAATGTCGTGATAGTCAATCGTGATGGTCAGAAATCTGGACCTATAATTAAACAAGTCTGAATTCGCCAATCCGCCTTGAGCAGGCATGGTGACTTTTGCTCGCGTTCGCTAAAATGGAAAATGGATCACGCTGGCTTCATACTAAAAATAGTCCATAACGATGAGAACAAACACCCCTTTTTCAAATTTTCAGTTAATCTAATTAGACGCTGAATAACTGTTTTATTGACCCTACAACACCAAAGAACGTCCAAACTCACTCGAGCACACCCAATGAAGCCCATACGGTATACACGTCCTGTTTAAGGAACCCGTAGAAAAGCCCTGTTTCCACGCGGTGGGCACTTGAGCCATTGCGGTTTGATGCAATCTGACGGCCATAGAGCGTCCCTATGCTCATGTTTTTGTCTATTTATTGAAGCTTTACTGACTTGTACTCAGGTGAAGGGCACAGGAATAACTAAGTGGCACGGTTTCTGACCTCAGCAGGAGAAGCGAGGGTTATCAACAGACAATGGATCATGGATCATTCAATCCTCAGTCATAAACTTCACCAGAAATATTATTGTCCCACTGCAGGACAATGGCATCTCACCACACTTGCTCAAAGCGGATTGGCGATTTCAGAATTATATAAAAAAAAGTCCACGTTTCCTTACGGTGTTTTCTTTCAGTGTAGTTTAAGATAAACTTAGAAAGCCTCAAATGATTCTTTAGTAGACTTATGTGGCAAGTTTAATTACAATCTATGAAGTAGACTACTGCATCTATCCAATCAATGTCAAGTTCGAAGGTCTATCCTACCTTTAAACGGTGTCAAACACCATAACATCTTTCACATATCATCGACAGGTTTGGACTTGATCATTGTGCTGAACAGTCAGCAAAATAAAAATGCCTAAGTTACAAGGAAGGCGTGATAACAACGAGTCGTTCCCACGGTTTGCGCCCACTGTACACAATTATTGCTACGGCAGCAAGTACAGGTGAGCGGTTTTGTACCAAAGATTAAGGAATCGCAGAGGGTGGCTTATCCACCTGTAGTCATATAGAGTCACAAGCAGGTATCATCATCATCAGCCTATATCAGTCCACTGCTGGACATAGGCCTTTCCAATCGCACTCCACTTGACTGGTGTATATTTACCAAAATTCAAAAGCGATTTTCTGTTGAAAAACGTTTACAACTTTGAGATAAGACCTATTTCAATGTACTATGGAGTTTAAAATACTATTCGTGTCCCTATCTGGTACCCTCTATCTGGGAACCCAAGGAGTAGTAGGACTTGAGTTGGTAAAAGAAAATGATCTTTCAGACCGTGCAATAAATAAAAAGCCTTATTGAAAAATCTAAGGACCTAATCTATAACCGAACTTCGAGCTTCTAATATAGCTATGTACTAGAAGGTTCGTGCTTCTGAGATACCGATTTTTTAGTAAATACTTGACATGTCCATTCTTCCTTAACTTGATCTATGCCTCACACGCGTCATCAAATCACCAATGCCAAGGTTAACAATTTTACAAATACGTAATTTGTAAGTAAACTATTGCAAAACTGGGTTACTGTCGGCATAATAAAGTATTAAGCCGTGATAAACAATTGTATTCTGAGAATTACTACTAAGTATTGAATTTCAGTTGGAATGATAAATACTTTTTTGCATATTTTACCTTTTTTTACTTATTAAAATGAGAAACGCATTCTTTTGTTGAATTGATTTTACATTTTCGGTTTTTATCATTGAAGTCATCTATCATAAATAGCCAAATTAGGGTTGGTCTGCATAAACGCCAAGGACCATAATTATGTCTCTAAGGACCATTTTTCTGGAATCAGTAAAATATGCTGTGCTGTATGCTCTTTCAGATAATCAGTACATAAATGACGAATTTCATTTGGGAAGAGTTGTTGGAAAGGACCAAAAAAGAGGTACTTAGGTTAGGATACTTTAGTTTTAATAATAGATATAATTATACCGCTCAAATACCCACTATACTTCCATCTCGTTTGTCAGTTGGTAGCAATTCAGCTGCTCCACCCAATAAACAAACAATTCAAACGCATTTGCATAAACAGTCCTGAGATAACCCGAATAATTATTAAATAATACAACCGAATAATAATATACTAGGGTGCAATAAATACAAAAGGCGTTAGCTGATACCGCAGCGGCGCGGCGGGCAGGCGCCGCTGGCGTCGACACAACTACAACGCTGAGTCAGATTAGCGGAAACACTACTACTAACTCGTGGGCGCCTGGTACTTTTGAGAAATGGTAAGTAGTAGGTAGGCGTTGTTTTTTTCGGTTGCTATCAAAATGGATTTGCTTTCGCTGACTGTGATTTTTTCAGAATAATTAGAGAAACTAAAAGCCCATACACGCCCCACAGCTGAATCGGTCGTAATGCAAATAAGGCAAATAAATATCGTCATTACTAAAAAAAAGACCTATAAAATTATAAACTTCAGACAAGTCTCCACTCTCTTTCAAAATGCCACCATTATGAGAATTCCCCAAAAAACATCATAATATATGGAATAATAATTTTTATACTAAAACAAACCATTAAGTGTTGCCAGTTAACCACTAACAAGATATTTCAATAAAGAAAATTATATATTTTTTATAAAGCCCATGGTTCGAGAGCTAACGTAACTTAATATCGGGGAAACCGGATAGCAGACAGTATGGCGCGACCTTAAGTTTACTTTTTAATTCTTCTTTTTTTATTTTACCTAGAGAGCCAACGCGGTGATGCTGCAATGGTATGCAACTTGCTCATTTTATAAATTAAATTGATATCACCCAATATGAAAGTCTACTAAAAAAAATAGTATTAGAAGACAATCCTGAAAAAATACTAGAAATGTACCTACTCTAGTTGTTTAGGACTTAAAAGAGCTATGGTTACTATAATAATAACAAAAAGTAAAACTAAACGGACAATTTTTGATATTGATTTGATTTAAATTTTTTTTAAATGATTTTTTAATTGATTTTTTTTAAATTTCTATCGTGTCATTGATTATATTAGGAGCAATTAAAAATATGAAAAGACCAATAAAATATGTTCAAAACATCATTCAAAAAGCATGTAAAAAGAAAAACCACAAAATTCTTGAAATGACACGTGAATTGAATTTCTTCCTTATTTTTCAGTAATATTTACACACTTAATAAATTACCAAAAAAACAAAACTCAAAAAAAATTCCTCCTCATCACCGTCAACTGGGATTAAGACATAATGATTATGAAAATAAATGTTGAGTCTTCAGTGTCGCAACAGGGTGATGTCGATCTTCAGAGTGTCGCACAAGCGTGCATTCGCACTATCGTGTGTCGCGGTACAGATCTGTCGCACTAGCGTGAATCGCACAAGCAACATGACCCAACCACCAACCAATACTACAGACCAATTTTAAGACCTCATTAACATTGTGGAGTGCAAATAAATAGTATGAATATGAATACCATTTGTCGAACTCCGCACTCCGCACTCCTGGGAAAGTGCCCAAAAGACTGGCAACATTACTGCTTTGGATGGCAATGAAAATAATGAATATGAAAACGTGAAAAATGAAATCTTCGGAGCATCATAAAACTCAGTTACACGTTTCTCCATAACCACTGCGCCAGGTCCCTCGTACTTTTGTTTCAACGGAGGCACTTTTTGTATCGTGTGTGATCCGTGCGGTGACGGACGGATCGCTGCGATCCAAACACTGATAGTGTGTGTATGTTTGATAAATAACCTTCTGTTCTGTGATAGCAGGCAAGTGTGACCGGTTTGATGAATGGTCGACGCTCTTTGATAATTTCTGTATCTTTGTTGATAGTATTTTGTTATGTCAAAAGTTCAACAACCTTTGCTGTGGCAAAAATATAGTTTGAGGTAGGTATTTAATTTTTAGATAGGATCATTCTCGACGTTTATCAGAACTGGCGTTTCTTCCTTGAGATTTTCACAAGGAAAATCAATACAGCGCGAAAACCTCAGCTATTCTATAATTAGTTAAGCAAAAAAGGAAGATCAAAAATAAAAAATTTAGTCAAATTATTTATTTCAACATAACATGATATAATATCACGCCTGTAATCCTGAAAGGGTAAAGCAGTAGTGTATCCTTTAAATATTTAAGTCCAGTAATAGGGGGCGAGCCTATTGCCATCAACCGGGTACAAATTCAGACTCCGAGGCTGCTACTGAGAAATTTCTGATGGAAATGCCCAATAACACGGCTCGATCTGGGAATCGAACCCAAGACCTCATGTTTGGCAGGTGCGCTTTGCGACCACTAGACCAACGAGGAAATCATTTATTTATTTAAAATAAATCATTAACCATTATTAAGATACGTATTGGTTCATTTTGACAAAACTAAACCCAATTAGTAGATACTACAAGAAGTAGCTACATTTAAACTCGATATTATTTCCAAGTCCATATGTAGAGACTCATCAGTAATGTTTGTCTGTCTGTCAGTCAAAACTAACCCTTTAAGTGACAGAAATAATATTTTGGAACGTTACACTGAACACCATTATGTTAAAAGAACAGCTTGACTTTAGTTTTACGAGTAGCCAAATGTGGTTTGTTAGCAATTTTACTTTTTAAATCGTCTTAAAGCAATAATGATCTAGCTTTTATTTGAGAAAGAATAAGTTGACATACACACATAGGTATAACATAAGTTAAGATTCCTTTTTATTGTCATATAACACAACATCACGCCTGTAATCCGTGAAGCGTTAGGCAGAGGTGTACAAATTAGTACACCCACGTTTCGCCAGTTATGTTTAAGTCTCATGTAATAGGGGGCGAGCCTATTGCCGTCAACCGCGCACAAATTCAGACTCCGAGGCTACTACTGATAAACTGATGAAAAAACCCAATAACACTTAGCCGGACCTGGGATTCGAACCCAAAACCTTACGCTCAGCAGTCGCGCTTTGCTATTTCTAGACCAACGAGGCAGTCAGTTATTGTGAACCTACCAATGTGGCTTTTTATTTTAAGCTTTAAAATAATATAGAATCACAAAACAACGGAAAGATATTTATTTGATTTATTTATTACTTACTACTTACTTGACTTACTTGACTGCCTCGTTGGTCTAGTGGTCGCAAGCGCGACTGCTGTGCATGAGGTCTTAGGTTCGATTCCCAGGTCGGGCAAAGTGTTATTGGGTTTTTCCATCAGGAATTTCTCAGTAGCAGCCTCGGAGTCTGGATTTGTGCCCGGTTGGTGGCAATAGGCTCGCCCCCTATTACATGGGACTAAAAACATAACTGGCGAAATGTGGGTGTACTAATGGGTACACCTCTGCCTAACCCTTCGGGGATTACAGGCGTGATGTTATGTTATGTTATGTTATGTTATTACTTAATTTGAGACTTTTTAAACCACTTAAAAGAGGAAAAAATTCCTCCATTTGACAACCGTAACCACTAAAGGTTTTGGATCCATCTGATAGACAAAAAACGTTCTCAAAATATCCGTTGCACAGTTCAAAAATATACAAAGATTGACGTTTCCTTTTGTTTTCCGAAAATAATTCGGTCGTGCATACCTACATCACTACCACATGTCCGAAATCGAAATCGGCGACCGAAAACACCGAAAATTAACAACGAAAGCCCGAAATAGACGAAATTCGATATTTTCGCATGAAATCAGGGAATATTGTTAAAAAAAAAAAACACTTTTTTTATTTTTCTTACAAATCGTCCGCGCATGTGCATTGCGGTTTTAAGTTACGCACGGATGGACAAAAAATATTATTTTTTATTACCTGCCACCTTTTCATTTGAAATATGGACAATCAATAGAAAAGGGTCAACTTTTTTTGGTAAATTGTTGAAAATTAAACTCTTTTGTTAACCCTTTCAATGATTGACCCCTTGGGAATTACATTAGAAACCATGTTTTTTTATTGTTGTATTGACCTTTGCTTAGAAATAATTTTGGAAAAAAGGGTTACAAAGAAAACATTACTGTAAGGTTAACCCTAAGCAATTGATACCTATAATTCCTGAATGGAAGCAGTATTTCTAACACTTTTATTAATATTAAAATTCTTTGGTCCTTATTATGTCGTTATTCTGTACAAAATAACTGTAATATCCTAATGGAACGTTGAAGACAAGCTTGGATAATTTATTATCTTTCCCAGACTGAGTGATCTTAAATGCAAATACAACCTAGTTTCACGATTTCTTCATTTAATTTGTGCTATATTACAGGATGTATTTATTTAATCTTAATTTAACAACACCTTACACATCTTCACGCTTGTGGACAGTTTTCAATTAGTACCCATTTAGAATTAAAACTAAAGCAATCCGTCACCGGACACAGCTGGCCCATTTCTAGCCACTATTTAGTTTGGTTCTGTCTTGTTAGTCATTCATTACATTAGTGATGTTTTACAATCTTTATATTGCCACCTAAACACTCATAATACAATTTAATATCATCCTTAACGACTTAAAAATAGAGCTGTAATGACTTTTTGTACAAGGAACGTATACGTTTGTCGAAAGCAATGAGATAAACATGGCGGGCCAAACTCGAGTGAGATGTCAATCACCTGTCAACGACGTCCCGCCTTTCTATGCACTCCTGGTACTACCGAACGTAATGTACTGGGATTTGTCGTGTTTTTTTAATACTGAAAAATGTTTTCCTGTCTGTCCGTCAGTTTTAAAATGTTTTAATTTTAAGAATGTGATGAATGTATTTATTTATTCTTATATTATTGTAACTTGTTAATTGTGATGTCAAAGAAAACGGTGAGAGGCGACTGTCAGCGGGTTAAAATTATTCTATATTTGTCATAATTATTGTCACTAATGAGACTGGTTAAGAATAGTGAGTTGCAATTAACAGTTCACGTTTTAACCGAAGCAAAGCGAGCATTTCCTTCCGCGAATTTGTTTCAATTTATTCAATATGAATATTATGTTCGTTACGATGTCAAATCGTGATTCTCTATCACATATTTCGTACAAAATTGTAGGCGTAAATCATAGTAATGGTTCCAGTATCAATTGGGTGTAATTTATCGTCGGCCGCAAGTCAACGCGCCTCACACTGGGCCAATAAAATAATATTTTTACTATAACTAGCGGCTGTGGCGTACCGCACGCGCGCTGTCTCACGAATATCGGTTGGTTTTCATAAAATTCTAGTAAGTATAATATTTCTTGGGATAACGACAAGAATTAAATGAGGGTACTTGTGATAACTATGGCCTCAAGTGTGGACATTGGACAACCCGTCAAGAATATATTCTATTTTTTAGAGCTTTTGATAAATAAAGATAAGTATCAGGTCTATCTAACAGTTTGCTGTAAATATTTAGGTATCGCGGTCGGTACATCAACTGTGCATGTAACATTGGGTTATAAGAGGAAATTTCAAATCGCAAAATATTGTTTAATGCAATCCATGATGTACAGGTGTTATATAAAATTAGATATAATAGAAACAATCATGGAACAGCAAATAAATTGGTAATAGAAACAGAGAAACAAGAATCAAACAAGCGGCTTAAAGTTCATAAAGCTTTTTCTGGAGACGTTAAAAAAAAATACTAGGTACTCAAGAACAAATAAAGCTGTCAAACTCATAATTTTCTTTCAAGTAACTCACAACGTAATACTTTCTTTTATTTTTACTTCAAAGTAAAGTAATAATAGTCGAATAATTACAATTGAACATTTTTTCAAAAACTTATCCTTTATAAATTCTCACCTAGTCAGGGAAAGGGTTAGGTAAGTTTAAAAATAATGCAAGGTGTTTTTAAAAAGTAAAGAAAAAATAACTTTTGACATGTTTCCCACATTTTTTATGTATCTACAATAGTTTTAAAACGACCTTTCATATTTTACCTGTAAGATCAAAGTCGCTAACGAGCATAAATTGTTGACCTTTTCTTTAAGATTTTTTTCTCAATATGTCAAAGTTCACAAATTATTTTGCAAAGGTCACGATTGTAAAGACTTATGACCTTTTCTTAGACACCCTTTAAATTATGTGCCTTTTGACTTTTTTGCAAAAAGGCAATAATGTTACCGATGTGTTGTAAATGTTTTATTATTGTGGTTTTTGAGAAATTCTCATGAAGTTTCTTTAAAATGTAACTGTAAAGGGTTTAAATATTTTCATATTTAAATAACGAATTGCTTGTTCATTAAAAATATTGAACAGTTGTAAGGGTTATCCTACTATGTGGGTTTCATTTTTTTTCCCTTTGTTGTTAAGTAAAAGTTGAGTAAAGTATTTTTTCCATTTTTCCGTAATTGTTTAATAAGTTGCTCACATAAAGCAACTTATTAAATAATTACGGAAAAATGGAAAAAATACTTTACTCAACTTTACTTAACCTTAAATGAATCATAATAATACTTAACTGACATTAAGACCAGCCGTAGATATTTCAGAAATATTAACAAGGTCACTGTGTAAGTTAGCACAGGCCTTTTCGACCCACTGGGGTACAGAAGCGCTCGACTATGCACATATAGCCGAGTGTTTAGCAAACATCGCTTGTCAGCTATGGGCTCCTGGTATTTCGCAAGACGTTGGCAAACCTCTTTTTATTGCTGCCTTGCTCAATCTTGCTTTGTCGTCTTGTCAGTTACTTCAGTTGTAGAATTTTGTTGTTTCAAGTTCAGAAAATATTATTTGAAGCTATTTTATAAGTCGAAAATTGGTAGAAGACTGATAACTAACACCTCCTCAGTGTTAGAGACGGTAATTTAATAATCAACGACAATACAGTACAAAACCAACAAAACTGTAAGTTTCCCGATTTTTCACTTAGTGAAGTTTCCGTAGGCGTTTAGGAAACAACCCTTTTGACTTCTGTGCTCCTAGTAGTTTGCAATCCCTTTATGCAAAAATTTCGCTACATTTTTCACTCACAGCAACTTTGTTCTTGGAACTTACTGGTTACTTACCTAAATAATTAGTTAACATCCCTTAACTACTTATCAATTTTGAATCTAGATAACATCGTTACTTGTAATCTTCCAGAGTCTTAAAAACTTTTAAATAGGTGTATTTTCTTTTGACTGAAAATCAGTAAAATATCATAATCTGCTAATTGTCAAGAGTGATGATAAGTCACTTTTAAGTGGCTTAGTGTTAGTAATTAAAGTAGCAGTGTGCTCCATACCGACATTCAGACATCAAGATGTACTCTTAGATAAGTACACAAAGCCTGCAGGCAGGTGGTTGCGCGACGTGGCGGCGCCCTATGTTTGCCCACCACTCCGCCGACCGCCACCGAGACTTGCCGCCCTGGTACTTTAGGGGATGACAGTAAACATTCGCAAAGGGGAGAGAGGTTGCAAAAAATAATTGGGATATCGGGAAGACTTTAGCAAATTATAGGTACAAATTGGATTAAATTATTTGAAGTACCTATCTACTACAATAAAGATGTCGAATCGATAGTTCAATTACTATAATTGGAGAAAAGGTAATGGTAATGACAGTAATTTTAATTGAATTCTATTTATTATTATTGTAAAGTGTAATAAATACTTTTTACAGAGATTGCCTCTATGTATTTGTGTATGTAGATTACTAAGAATTAGATATCGTAGACCACTGTCTTGTAGCATTAACATAGAACTTGTTTTAATTTTCCTAAGTATTCTCATTTATATCGATCGATTATAATGAGTTGTATGTAGATAGACTTGTCAAAAATGAATCATGTCAAGTCCATTTGGCCAATAATTTGGGCGTATCGATCAGCGCTAAAATGGCGGTCGGTGAGGCCATTAAAATGTTTGTTCTATTAAAAGGGGCAATGGAAACAAACAAATTTCCGAGATTCCCTCTGTTTGGACACTACTCGAGGGTTGGATGTGACGTACACAGAATAGGGTGACTGTTCTGGATATAGCTCATTAATTTTGGTTATCATTTTTATTATTTCATGCCAAGAACAAATGAAAAGTTATGGACTTTTTCTTGGTCTGAATAAAATTAATTTTCTAAATATAACAAAAGCGAAACGTCACTCATTCATTCATTCGCTCATCACGAAATATCGAAAATTCACCCCCTAGGGGGATAAAACGGGTATCCAAAGTAGTAGGTAATGAACTATGTATACAGGTATGTAAGTAACCTGTGTAAGATATTGCATAATATGTGCAAGATATGAATTTGTGAAGCAAGCTGTAGATTTATTGACATTGCAAAATGATAAATGGCATAACGATACTGATACTTTTGACAAGAACACTGAAAATGGACAAAGCAAGAGATACAATTATCACCATTTCCTTCTCGTCATTATCCATGTGATAGAATTTATTTAGTTGTTGTAATAATCAAGGTGAAATTCTCATAATCTCCAAATAAAATAACAGCCCACAACAATGAACTACAAGGCGCACAGAAACATCAGTACGTCAAATTATATTGTTAACAATACAGGGGGATGTTGTTCGGGATTCGAATAATTAATTCCATTTGGCGGCGCGTGGCGCTAGATGGCGGGCACGTAATTGTTCGACGTAATATTTAGCGGCACGCTCCTTGTATTAATGATAGTTGCCGAATTTTGAGAGTTTTTGTAATCTTAGGGTGGTTGTTGTTAATTTATGTAACAAGGAAACAATTAGGTTTAAAGAAAGTTGTTTACCTAGTTAAAAAAAATATTTATTTGGTTTCTGATGTTGCCTTATGTAATGTTCGTCAATTTACTTTGAAGTCGAGTTAAAAAAAGAATTGTCAACGCTATTTCATACTTGTGTTTAGAAAATAAAATAATTCTTAATTAACATGACTCCAAACTATATAAAATAAACGTTAATTATTTTTGATAATCTCAAAAGAAAAACAATTCTTTATTGTTCCACTACAGCCTTCACAAAAAAGACAATAGATTTGTACAAATGTTCTACGCAAAAAACACATCACACCACAAAGAATCAAAGACATTATATACTCGACAATACATAGCAGACACACATATACACGGTGAGTAAGTTCTAAGTTTCACGCGGTCCCGGTAACCGCAAGGCGTTGTCTCGGTCACCGCAGCGCTCCGTCACACGCTCTGTGCACAGGGGTACACATGCAATGTAAACTGGATAAAATGTTTTTTTTTTGTTTTTTCATGAACTACAGTGTTATAGCTTGCAGCTTAAAGTGAGCTGTTCTCCAGAGATTGACAGCAACACCTCACTCAAGCTCACTTCAATTCGTTGAGGGAGTTTTTTGAACAGCGCTCCTGGTCATAGGACTAAAATACTTAGCAAAACATTATTTACTCGAGCACAGAGTACATAGCATAGCATCCATTATTGCAAGTAACGAAAGCCTATATTCTGAAATATGAACATCGGGATACCTACATTAGTGAAAAAAATAACAGTAGAACCGTTCATTGTACAAAGCCTTTAACGTATCTTAAGTATGTCCGGTGCACCTGCAAGGATTGTTAGCCCCAATACTAACTTTACTGACTGGCTAAGCTTTTTATCACGCAATAAGCTGCTCTCAAAAATTGCTCATGCTATGTTGAAAGCACAAGCTTTAAGGTACGAGACAATTAAAGACAATAATAATTAAAGACATGACAATTAATAATTTCTCGGAAATTCAAATTACATAACCAATTAGTAAACTCTTATATTTGGATGTTACCTTGATAGCTTCACTGTAGCCTACTTTATTTAATTACAATTAAAATAAAAAATCAATTCATTTATTTCAATAGGCCACTAAAAAGCACTTTCGAACGAAATATACAAAAAATAAAACTGTCGCCCCTTCTAAAGGGTGCTTTTTTTCAGTCATTTATGCATTTGTATTAATAAATAATAGTAGGTACCTATCTTTCATTGCGGACCTACAGTGGTGCTAGGTAGAGCATGACAGTCACAGTATAACGGGCGGTCACGGGACGTGGGCACTCGGCCTGTCTGACCACACCCCACACACATCCGTGTACATAACATGTACTTAGAAGTACCTACTCACTTCCTATAAGTCGAGAGCCTTCGGTGTTTAGTTAAGAAAAAAACTTTGAATGGCTTTTGAGTCTTCAGCTATGTATTTAGAAATATTCGTCTGAGAAGAAAATCTTCTGGTATTCAGTAAACTAAAAATATGTACCGAAAATAATTTTATTTTTAGATATGTAAAATACAAATGAAATTACACTTCAGTACACTTAATCGGTAAATCAGTCTGAAACTGCGTATAAAATGAACGGGACTTCCAAGCGTAGTAGCGCATAATTTCCACTCATGGCAGATTGATATATTTGAGATCAATATGGCTGTTTAAATTGCCTAAAGTCTACTTTTGTTGCATATAGTTTAAATAAATAAAGTACTGAAACTCAGATAGTTATTACATTATACTCATAATTATTAAAACTACATAGACCTCTCAAAAAACAAAGTTAAGCAAAGTGATTGACACGAAGAATAATAACGCTTTTTTACACCTACTTTCTTTTTCAATAGATAAAAGGATATCGCCATCACTTGTCTATTAAAACAAAAATAAAGAAGACCGTGATTGCTTGTCTCGAGAAAAAAACTAGCAAGCGTACCAACAGTTCAAAAGCCTCTTTCATCCCCGACCGGGAGCGGAAAGCTTGTACCGTCAAATAATAAAAAAAAAACACGCTCTATATCAAGTTACCGTACATCTGGCTGGCTGGCGAAAAAGCACGATTTTATTAAAAGAAATTGTATTTGGAACATTTCTTGGGAGTTCATGAGTTCCTAGTACGTATCTACTTTTTATTTGTTAGTAGGTACTTATTTTCTTGTGTGAGTTTTCCAAAAAAAAAACATTGGTGTGAACAAGAATCTAGTAAACGAACTAGCTTCTGCCCGCGACTTCGTCCGTATCAAAGTTGATAGGTTATATGTCTACATTATGTATTAACCCACAGGAATTGAAGTATTTTCTTCCAAATACTGTTCTAATGACGGCTTCACTTTGCGGACAAGAAGCGGGATTAATCGAGGCGAAAAAATGATTTCTGCACCAACCTCCTTATTCATTATTTCACATTAAACTCACCTCAGTTTAAATTTAATGGCTGTCCGTTTAGTGCTCTCGTCAAACTCTGGAGGCGTTACAATAAACAATACTGACAATGTTGTTGAAATAATCGTAAAGTTTATGTTATGTCGGCGGTTCGACACCCACGCAAGATGGAGTTGTCATTCGTTACATTGTAGCGCATGTGGGCATTTTTATTGAAGACCTAGCTTGTGCCCGCGACTTCGTTCGCGTTTCAGTTAGGTATCATGCGGTTTTATTTCTGCCAAATGCTCCTTATGTCATTAGCTGTCTGCCAGTGAAATCGGTGCAGCCGTTTCGGAGATTAGCCGGAACAAACACACAGGCAGACCGACAGAAATGATTTTTTCGTGAAAATGGTGTGTAAACATTCACATGCATTCAGTAATAAGCTGTCATTTTGATTTTTGAAATTACAAATGGTAACTTTTTATTTGTGTAGATAGAATAGACTATCTACAGATTTTAGACAACAAAGTGATTGACCTCTCCGCGAATTGTGACTGTGTGTCAAACATCATTATTATCCTCGTAGTGTATTTGAGATGAGCGATCAATCTCTAGCATTAGGTATAATGATATCTCACCCTAAAGTCACTTCATCTCAACTCGTCGAGGGACATTTTACAGAATACACCGGCTAAATTACGAAGCTTACAGATAAACCAAGTGTAATATACTAAATAATACTAAATAATACTGACTTTGAAATAATAATTATTATTTTGGTAACGGAAATTCTGCACAGTTACTGGGAAATATATAACTCACCACAATAGATCGTTGTTTCTAATCAACAATGGACGATGGACCGAAAAACATTAGAATATCTAAACACAAAGTACCAGGACAACATAAGTTCATAGGAAGAATTCTCGCGGTCCCACAGGAGTAGTCACGTGACCCTTTCATTAAATCCTTGACAGGTGATTTGGCTTCCAAACGTCTAAAAGTTATCTATTCCCTCCGATATCATCAAACTCAATTTTCAACCTTATGATTTATGAAATAAGGTGACTATTACAAGTTTGGGGAATTTAAAAATGGGTGTGTATTGTTTGGACGCAACAAAGAAGATGTGTCGAGAGGCACGTGACTTTGACCATTATGGAAAAAGTACATAATTAATGGGGAAAATTATGTCGTTAGTTTCGGAAGGATTATGGAAAGCTTTTGATGCAGGGGGTGGATTACAAGGGGATGTTTTTGGCAAACAATCACTATAGGTACCCCTGTCTCTTGTGTGAATATATACTTATCACAAAAAGTGAAAAAAGGAAAAAAAATGTGTATGATTTTTTTACTTACCTACTTCTTTTGTCATGATGGCCTAGTCATGAACGAGGTTGCGGGTCCCATACCCGGCATAGTACCAATGTGGTTTTTAAATTCTTAAAGACTTTATAAGTTTCCCTTGGATATCATTGATATCGATGAAGGAAAACATCGTGAAGAAACCTAAATTTAATAAGTCTGAAATCGCCAATCCGGCTTGAGCAAGCGTGTTGATCATTGCTCGTGTTTCTCTGTATGGGAAAGAAAAGGCCTTTGCTCCGCAGTGCGACAATAATAATTAGGCTGGTTATTTTTTCTATTTTAGTAGTGATAACTAACTGCGGATAAAATTCAGGCGTTACAAGCAATTAACACTTAAAAAATAACAAAACAGGTTTTTAAATAACGAGTTCCCAAGTTAAACTTAAAAAAAATAATTACGCTCGTTTTCTCAAAGTCCTAATATTGACATAAGCCAGCTCTCAAATACATGTCTTACTTACTTACTAATAATATTATAAAGCTGAACAGTATGTTCGTTTGAACGCGCTTATCTTAGAAACTACTAGTCCGATCTGAAAAAAGAATTCGGCGTTCTCTAGCCCGTTTATTACAGAAGGTTATAGTGTATTTAATATCACGCTACGACCCAAGGGAGCCGTGCAGTAACCGAAGACGTAACATAACGCGAGTGAAACCGTGGAGTATAGTTAGTTGGAGGTATAATTAGTGCTTGCCACCGCCAATTGCCCGGTGTATTGGCAAATATTGAAAGTCAATACTTACTGTGAAAATAAATCTTTAGTTTTCAAGAAATAACAAAGGATTTAAAGCTAGGTTAAAGACTGAGTTCAGGGGTAAATGAGGTTTCTTTTTATTTTACCACAACGCTATTTACGATTAATATGTATGGGATTTATTTATGCAAGTCAGTGGTTGTGATAATTATTGAATTAATGTACAGACAACAAAAGAGATAGGTATGCAGGGTCGACAGATATAGTTGAAGTTTTCTTAGACACCGATGGATGTCTTCGATTGAAACTTAGTATTAAATAATGAACTGTTTATTATCTACTTTTTCAATTAAATTAAATTTGAAAATATCCATCGGTTTTTAAGAAAACTTCAACTATATCCGAAGACCCTGGATACCTATCTCTTTTGTTGATTGTACAGTAGCGGTCATAAGTGGAGTAGCAATCTCACAAAGCAATACATTGACTTTTTTAACTTACGACCTTTCGACGCCGTCTGCGAATTCTGAGATATTCGTAGGTACTGACTACTGTGTTAATACATAATCACTTATACACACAGATGTAGGTACGGCCTGTACTGCGAGTACAGAAATTCAAACCTTAGCATGCGATTGCACTTATGACCGCTTACTATACAGGTACACAAGTTACTGTAAAACATTTTTTTAAGAGTAAGTGTGGAGTTTCTTTCCCGCTCTTCTCCATACGAAACTACCTTTTGGAATGGGCTACTAGATTTAATTTTTTCTTGGTCTAATTGAAAAACTAGGCTGATACATTATACCTATATTTTTCTTTCTATTTTGATTGCTTAACCAAATCTTCCTGGCTACGTGTCCAAACATCACATGACATAAAAATAACAAAAAATACTATAAAACATGGCTGATAACGTCACGTAGATAGTACGTAGTACCGACGGGTGTCGGTTTACCGGCCGGTAACATGATAGACTAGTGTGTGTTTTGCATCGTGAGTTTCATGAGTAGTAGAGATGAGGTGCGTTCCAATTTATGTGATGAGCTACTGATTATAACGAGCCTGAACTAGTGACGTCATGCAAATTCGATCGATATTTAAATTTGAAATAACCGTTACAAAAGTGCATAAGATTTGTTTAGTTTAGAAGCTTTCTTAATTCATTTACTTGCCTATCGTTAAATGTCAACGGAGTTTTAATTTGCTTGCTCGGAATACTGTTTTTTTTTCTAAAATATAAGGAAGCCTAAGCTGCTTCTCTTCCTGTGTTTTCTAAGCTTTCTGCCAGTAAAAAGTCCCTTCAAAACAAATCAGTTTAGCCATGCGGAGATCAGCCGGAATAAAAAGATAAACAATATATTTCAATACAATGTTAGGTGTTAGTACCGCTGCTTTCATGTGCAATTACAAACAGACAATTTTATTTTATTTATTTGTATAGATATCAAAGGTGGTACCAATTTTGCTTGTTGTATAAAATTAAAACAAAAAGAGGATAGTCGTATTTTCGATCCGAAAATCAACTCAAATTCGAAGCCCCTTTAGGGCTCCGCTTGAGTCCGAAACTAGACTGCCTATGGCAACTCGACAGACCAACACAGGCAAACGTCGTAACAATTTGAATTATATCACAAAAATAAATCATCTAATCACAGTTTCTAAGCAGCATCTAACGAAAGTACCAGGGCCGCAGAAACGCCGAGGTAGTCACCCAATCCAATATTATTCCAATACATTTCCCCAAAATGTTCCCCGCCATTGTTCTAACGTTAATCTGTTTGCTCGCGTGTTTGCGGTCGCCGCTCAAGTCCGGTTCAGTCAATATTATCGCGATCGACTTAACTTTGTGTCTTTGATTCTGAGTGTTACCGGTTTTTGGGGTGATAAGATGGCGCTTTTGATTGAACTGCTGAAGATACCATTAATTTGATGTGCCCTAGGCAATTTAAAATTTGTGTTAATTGTAGTTATTGGTTTTAAATTCATTACTAGTTATCATATAGGCACTGAATGTGTGATTTTATGGGTCGATAAAAAAATATTTTAAGTGTTCTACAGAATATTCTAAGATTTTGGACTTTTATTTGTGTGCGCTGTAAACGCTTTTAAAAGCTATAGGTCGTATAATTATTGTTTTTTTTTCTAAACTAGCAACCCACTCCGGCTTCGCAAAGGTTCAATGCAAATATTAACTATGTATAAACCTACCTCTTGAATCACTCTATCTATCGATAAAAACCGCATTAAAATCCGTTGCATAGTTTAAAAGATCTAAGCGTATAGTCGGCAAAAAGCGACTTTATTTCGTACTTTTATTCATTTTACCATTAACGTTGATTCACAAAAGCAGCTGGTTTTTTAGCAACATTTTAGCGGCCCCAAAAAGCCCAATATTCATCTGAAGTGCGTGTACTCTATGTTTTGTTTGTCGGCTGCACCAAACTGATGATGTTTGTTAAACGCATTGTTGTCACAAGTGGTAGTGAACCGTGCACTTCATTACTGTTAGCATTGAGATTTATGTATTCCTGGTACCTGTTCATTAATGAAGAAAATTAAGTTGTAGCAGTTTTTGAAAATTACAGCTTTTTAGGTATTTATTACATAATTTGTCTATTTGTTTTTTACACGGAATTAAAATATTAATTTTTGTATATCTGTCTGCTGTTTCCCCGACTAATCTCCGAAACGGCTAGACCGATTTTGACAAGATTTTCATTGATGTTTTAAGAAGTAACTTACGTATAGGTACTACTACTTTTATATAAGAAAACAAAAAGTCTGTGGTAAGCGACAATCACGCAAAGCAATTTTTCCTTAATATTATCAAAAATTGCTGCTCCATACTTTGATTTTCTTTATTAATGAATACCAGGAATACATAAATGTCTAAGAACTTTTCTTCCAACAAAATAATGTAGGCAGCCAAAAGAAGAAAAAACTTTACGAGCAAAAAATAAAAACAAAAGACAGTTAAATTATTTTAAGCTTTTTATTTACCCAACAAAATAGGGGAGGTGCTTCCTAAAAGGTTTCCGTGTCGGTGTACATTTTCCGTTTGTTTATAACTTTTCCCCTACCCACCCCGACGGAAGGGTTGTGAAGCCAGGCAAGTGTGGTTCGCCCTTTATTTTTGTAAACATTGGTAATTTTTAAACATTTTTTTTTGTTGTCTGAAAGTGGTTCGAGTTTCAGACGAAGTTTTTTTTTTGTACGAGTTTTATTATTTGTTTAAACTGTTAGGAAAGTTGTTTACAAGTTGATAATTGTTTCTGAAATAGCCGAGTTTTAAAATATTTATATTCTTTTATTTGGTAGGACTTCGCTATGCCTTCGTGTTAAAGTTTATTTAAAATACCAAAAAAAAAATACAAGGTTTGAAACTGTTTCTGAAATAGCCAAGCTATAAATATTTATTGCTGACATATTAGGCAATCGCAAAATTTACCAAAAAAAAAAACGATTTCCATCAATTTCATAGAAAATTTTACGTTGTCGTAGTTCGAAACAAATGTTAGTACTTAAGTAATTTCATTTCAACAATTTCATTATGGTCGATAATGACCATAATGAAATTGTTGAATTGTTCAATCGATTTATATTGGACTATGTTTTTATCTATCTCAATAATTCCTCTATGTAGGCACTAAATTCTAAGATACTTTTTATAGTAAGAACATTGCAAACAATTACACAATTCAGAAGAAAGTGCAACTCAAGTACTTACAATTGGACCCCGAGTGTCACCCGATCCACAGACACAAAGGTGCACTCGCTCGCAAGTAAACAATAATTGCAGCAACTAAACGCATTCCAACATGGCGCCGAAATGTTGGCGCCAACTGAAAACAATTAAGTACTTAGTTGTTAATACAATGAGAAAATTGAACTGGCATTTGTAATAAAGATTAGTTATTAAAAGACAGTAGTCGTTCGTGTGAATCTGGGATAAAGTTAGATACAAGATACAAAATATTTATTTTGTAAAATATGAGTGCAGAATTATACAGGTCTTGAAAATATTAAGAGGTCTACATGTTTTGCGAATCATGGCGTACAAAATCAGTCTCACTAAGACAACTATTACAAAAAGATAATTATAAAATTTTAAATAACAAATTAAAACAATGACTTGTGCCCTCAAATTTTACTGTAGCTTTAGTTACTGCTCCGCTCTTGTGAGTCATAGCGTGATAGTATTTCATATGAATCTGACTGTCATATCCAAAAATAATATCCCAATCTGAATGGTAGTCTCAGAGATTAGCGCGTTTAAACAAACAAACAAAAAACGCTTTCGCTATTTTAAATTATGTAGGTATAGATATTATTTTAAGTTGCCAACATGCGGTTCTTTCACAAATATTTATACTACTGCAGCTAGACAGATTGTGCATACTAGGTATGCTAATATCCCCCAAACCAGTTCTTCAGAACCAGTTTTTTGATATTATGAAAGTCGATCTGTGTCAAATACGTAATTTAGCAGTTTCCGTTAGTTAGCCTCAAAATAGTTGGGGTAGGTTAGGTTTTGTCATATCATTTTATCTGATCAAACTAAACGATATCTTCAACGCAGCGCGGGTCCAGCTGGATGGACCAATAACTTTAAATAGGTGGCTGGGATTAACTGAATATGGAAGGTAGAGAACCGGGTGTTCTTAAAATAGTTGAGGGTTGGTTTATCCCAGCTCATTGAGGAGCACACTGATATAATTTTCACCAGTATTCAATAGGCTTAAGGCCTAAGGCATTAAGACCATCTCTGTACTTTTTGTTCCAAACCATCAATAAATAAGTAAATAAGCAGAGTAAAGGAAACATAAGATAGTTAAATAACAAAAGAATACGATAACTTTAACAATTGTCACCAAAAATACACAAATAACTACCCAAGTATTCCATCAGGATTCCATTCGTATCATTTCTTTTCAACAATGCTGTGCACTTTATCCACTACACACAGAAGAAAGTGTAACTCAAGCACTTTCATACGACACCTGATACAAGGCAAGAGTACAAAGGATCACTCGCCCGCGATATACAATAATTGCAACAATTAAACGCATTCCAAAATGGCCGCCTATTGTAGTTGGCGCCAAAACCTTGCGTCAGTTACGCTTGTCTGCTCAAAATAATGTCTTTTTTTTTTCTAATTTATGCAACATTAAATTCGTAAAATGTCCTTTTCGATTTCATTTGTGTTTCACTTTTGTGTTTTGTAGCTTCTCTGAATAAAGATTATAAGATGTAATGCAATGGTGTACAATGTAAATTATTAGGTTGACAGAGTTTGAAAAGTTCTTTTTTTAAATTTAGGAAAATGATTGTCTGCCATGGATTGCCAGGGCAAACTATTTAAAGAAAAATGAAAGCATAGCATATCAAATCAAAGTGGAAGTCAAGATAAGAGATCAGCCCTTAGAGGAATAAGAACATACGATAGTTTTTTTATTTTATTAAAACATAAAAAAAAAAACAATTTTGAACGTCATACCTATTCCAGAAAAAGCTTTTTTACAAAAAAAGATGACCGCCTTCAAAAACTACAAAATAAAAAATAACTTTAGCTTGGAATTCGGCGGCTTTGGTTTTGTTTCTTGTTATGTAGGTATTGCCACCGACTTCCAAGCTAAAGTTATTTTTTATTTTGTAGTTTTTGAAGGCGGTCATCTTTTTTTGTAAAAAAGCTTTTTATTTTTCACTTTTTAGTGCTTGTGTGTTAATGTTTGAAATACTTACATAAAGCCCTTTCAAACAATACCTCACACGATATATTTAATTTTGGAAAGTGGTAGGAGGGGGGTTGACGTACCCCCTCCCCACTTCCTTCAGTCAGTCATCAACTACACGTATAAACAAAGCAATTTTTCTTGTTACGGCGGTTCTGCTGTGTTTTTATAAGGAGTTCCGTTCCATATCTCCAAAGTTCATCATCAGATCATGATAATATTCCTATGGGACCTATTCCCAAGTATACTCTTCATAATTGGCGGAGTAATCGTAGAACAAATATAAAAAAAAAAAAAAAAAAAAAAAACATACGCCTTGAATTGAGAACCTCCTCCTTTTTGAAGTCGGTTGAAAATAGAACTGAATCTAGTTGGCCATTCCAAAACGTTTCGTATGGAGAAAAATAGGCAAGAAATTCCTTACTTACTTTTTTTCAAAGGTTATAATAATTACAAACTCAGTGTATTATGGCGGCTCAATATTACACAAAAAAAAAACATTATAACACCCACTTAATTTTACGAACCCACCAGAGAGTACTAACGCCTCATCTCATTTCTAATCCATAACATGACCAGAACCACGAAACAAGATAATCCTATAAAGTAAAAACAACTCCCGGCTCTAAAATAATTGACTCCACCAACCCTCAAAATAATGTCATTACGGAAAATGCGCATCAAAAAAGCAGGCAGGGGGTACAATCTACCCCTATATTATAATTGTATTCAGGCATATTGGCCGCGTTACTCGTTGCTCACATAATTCTGCTGTAATATGATATTTTATTAGTGAGCATTGTTTAAACAATTGCGTAAGTGATTGTTAGGGCCATAGGGATCTGCACCTCGCGGGGTGGGGGTTATGTTAGAGGGAGGCAGGTAAGACAGAATGGATTTTTTCTGTCTTTTTTTTCTGCTTTTATCATAGAGCTTGAGAAAATCATTACAATGATGATTACATCAACGTTACGTGTTTTTGAGAATCTTAAAGAATCTATTTTATTTAGAAGTAACATTTTATTTTTTTTATATTTTAAATTATTATACCACGAGGTTAAATCGAGAAGGCGCGGGATAAGATTTCATAGGAAGACTTCGGGAGGCCTTTCCTAAGCAGTGGGACAGCATAGACTAGAAAACAAAAAATAAGCGAAACTAGTATTTTCAGCAGATATTGAACTAGGTATGTATCTTTTAAAAGCCAGTTTTTTTTAAAGCATTCATAAAAAAATATGGACCGGACTAATAATGACTTATTCAGTGAGAGTGACATCAAAAGATATCGATAATATGAATTATTGACGACGCATCGTCTTGAAATGAACGTATCACGTTCCAACAGTAGTGTGTGGGTTAACTTCTTGTCATTTTAAAGTTTTAGATGCTTAAATTTCTACAGAACACCTCGCATTTCACATATTGCACAAGCTTCGGTCTTTTAGAAGGTGAGTGGGCTAGAAACTTGCTACTTCTCTCACTAAACCTTGTCTGGAAAACTTAAGAAGAAAAGGTCTCTCGATGGGGTAGTTATGGGGCTAAATTAAAATCCTTGGTTCTCCGATAGACTACACTGCCTGGATTGGTGGTAGTCCTTAGTAAAAGTTATCCCCTGCAATTGTAAAGAGGACGTTATTCCTAACTACTGAGAAATTCTATGAACCGAGCTTTGGGTAAGCTCATCTCATGCTAAAGTCCCTAAATTCCTAAACTCACTAAGTTGGGAGTTTTACAGAAAAGCACAGCTGGTCCATGAACTTCCTAACTTCACTATTCCACATAACACCATCCACAATCTATCGAGTATCGAGCGGCATACGTTGCGCGTCGGGGGTGCGCGGGGAGGACGCGGTGCGCGGGGCGTGCTGGAGGGGGAGCTGGTGGCTATCGAGTTACACCTCCTGCCCATGCTCTCCTGGTTGTCTGAAGGCTTAGATCGTTTTAGACGCGCTTGAAATGCGGGATGTGTTGCGTTGCGGTTTAAGTGTAGCGTTTTCATAGTTTAGCCATCCATCTTACTATTTCTGTATTTTTCTATTCAATTTTTAGGTCAAATAGGATAACGTCCCAGCAGTTCTTTAAATATTTTTTGAAGGTGCAACATACTGACATCCAAAATAACGCAAAATAATGTTTCAGTTGTTTAATCAGACCAGTACTCCCTGATAAAATACTCTTCCGCTCTTTAAAATTAGTATGAATATGTAGGATCATTATTACCTGGGTAATATCAGGTAATATCGTTGACACGCAATTTTAAATCTAAGCATTCCATTCTTTAGGTTTTTGCCAATCAACCGAAAATTATTTTCTAGAAGCCATTTCTTTATCTATAGATCTCCAATCTTTAATCATAACTACAATACCAAGGTAACAATTAAGCACCTTTTTTTCAAAACAAAAGCAATTTTGAATTTCCAGCGGTCCAACGCAAAAACAAAATTCAACATGGCGCCGACGGACGAATGTTTATCTCTAACCTGTCACAAATAATACCAAATACCCGTAAAACATGTCCGAACAATAACAATAACTACTTTAGTTAATACTTAGCTTAACAAATAAGTTAAATAAAATATTTTTTACAATAATCTTCTTGTCTACTCGTGCGCAAGTTGGGTGGACGCCGAGAGAAATGGCGCCAAAATGTGCAAAGTTTTTTTTTTTAAGTCTGGCGTAACGATGTTTGCTGAAGTATCGTGAGATAGTAAAAACATACTTTCAATTTTTTATTTTGGTTTTAATAGGACGTCATTTTAAAAAGCACAATTAAATCTTTACCAATAGCTATTATTATAAATGCGATCTGTATATTACGCTTTCACGGCAAAACCACTGAACAGATTTTGATGAAAGGTACGGGGTATGTTTGAACTCCAAGAAATGATATAATAACTTTTTTTGTTCCGCGTCTTTGTCTGCGTCTGTGATAACCGACATTTATGCGGACGAAGTCGTGGGCAAAAGCTAGTTTATTTATAAATAAGGAATGTGGGTGTACTAATGGGTACAGTTCTGCCTAACCCTTCGGGGATTACAGGCGTGACGTTATGTTACGTAAGGAATACATAGGAGGTACTTACACACCTACCTGCTTACCTACTTAGGTAGGTAGTTATTAAGAATATCTACTATAATTAATAAGTTAATTAACAAGACGGTATTCAATTAATTTTTTAATTAAATATCTTTAGGTAAGTCTCTAATAATTTAATTTTCAACCTAAAATATTATTATGAATTAGGAAAAGCTTAAAGAGTAATCAGCTTATTAACATTAAGAAGTAATTTAAACACACGGCAGCGTAACACGCCAAGTTCGAAATCAAAATTACCTACCTATTAATTATTATCATTACTTATTTTAAAAATAATCTCAATCTGTAACAACAAAGTAACTTTCAATGAAAAAGAAAAATTGCCAACACAAAAAAAAAAAACAACAACTTTTTAATTTTATTTTTTAATCGGCTACGGCAACGCGTATTCTGCTTCATTGGCTCTTTGACGAGGTTTGACGTAATGCAAGGAGCTCGCAACATTGGCGACCACACAGCCACGGGTTATCATAAATTAACCAAAATCCAATTTTATGGTGGTTCATTGTTATCTAGTCATGTGGATGTTGTGGATGTTGAATTACTTGACGAAAGCAGATGTTTGTGGGTGTTCTGTAGATATGAAGGATTATTAACCATAGAGGTTGTTCAAGGTGTGATATAACCTTTTTTCTGATGCTTTAAAGCGGTACAAAAAAAATGTGTTACTCAGCAGTAAAGTTTATACTAAAATAAATAAATATCTGATTAATTTTTTGTACGGATGTATGCCCTATGTTACTCATTAATAAAGTAGCTTTCCAAATGTCAAAGTATTTTTTAAATCGGTTTAGTAGTTTTTGATTTTATGTAGTTATTACCAAAAACAAAAAATAATCATTTCTTTTCTCTTAAAATATTAGTTTAGACTCGACTGTATACACATTTACCTACTTATTTGGTTCTTATACGTAATATGGGGTAACGTAGTGAATTTTACGTGAACCTATTTAAATATGTTACTAGACATAAGACATGATCGCACAATGATTTGTTTTCTAATGAAAATAATAGCAAATAACATTAGCAAAACTTCAAAAACAGTTAATTAAACATAGTCTATATGACCTGTAGGTGTTGTTCCGTGTAATAGAATAAAAGTCGTAAATAAATTTAGTACAACAACTATATACAAGAGAAAATTTGTGACAATTAAATAAACAAAAGAATAACAAAAAAGGAAAACATTTGTTTACTTTTTACCAGCCAGCATTATTTACATAGGTATAAAAAATCCTTTAGTGTGGCGGTGATGCCGCTACAGGCCTATTATAGCAATGCTGAAAGAACAGTTATAAAGAAAAAAATATCAATTTAAAAAACAGTACCTACAGTTTCAAATACATTACTTAGTTTCCAAAACACTTTCTTCAACAAAAACATTTCCTTTATGCTTATAACAAAATCTCTTTCAACAAACAAACTAAACTCGTTTTAACGTCCATTGCTTCTTTTGTACACAAACGATCAACAAACTTAACAGTCACCTGTCAATGAACATCAAAAACTAAAATGTAGTGATAAAATCTATTGAGAATAAAATCAAGATTGTTGCCACATTGTCTTCATCCTCTCATCTTCGCTAAGCGGATAGGGGATGGATGAAAGCGAAAACTGTCCCATTGTCATGCCCATAATGTTTGTTGTGTACTAGGATATAAGCAGAGAAGCGAGAAATTGGTTTAAAAGCGTACTGAGTTTTGATAACGCCGCCTTTTTGAACGATGCCGTCGGATAACGCTGTTTTTTTTAAAAAAAACTTCTTCTTTAAATAACTAAGTCTTTAACCTATTTAATTTTTTTTCTTTATTTTTTTTGCACAAATTAACAATGACGTTTGCTAGAATGTAAAACTCGATTTAGAACATGTTTTACATCCGTCTTTTCATAATCGGAAACAACGACTAGTTCTTTAAACCGTGCATTTAAATTCAGATTTTTCATAAGCAGTATGGAATTCTAGCTTTAGGCTAGGCAGAGGTGCCATGTACCTACCCATTAGTACACCCACATTTCGCCAAAATATGTTTTAAGTCCCATTTAATAGGGGGCGAACCTATTGCCATCAACTGGTCACAAATCCAGACTCCGAGGCTGCTTCTAAGGAACTCCTAATGGAAATACCCAATAACGTTTTGCCTGACCTGTGAATCGAACCCAAGACCTCGTGCGAAGAAGTTAACTATTATAATACAATAATAATACCAGCCAATTATTGTATATCCGTTTAGATACCCTTTAGATAGAACCTAATATATTATGTTAATCAAAAACATATTTTTATCCCTTTATGGTAAGAATCTGGAAGTTACAATAATTAGCTTTGAAAACGTAAGTAACCAACCACAAATACAGAAAACTCTCTCCGCCGTGTTATCTTAGGACGAATGAAAAAATATTTGCACTGCGGCGCCGCACCGCTCTTAATCCAGACAGAGTCGGGCGAAAAACGATGCAATGTTTAATTAAGGATCTATTATTATACTAGCGACCAGCTCTGGCTTCGCACGGGTGCAATTTAGATACTAATTATACGTAAACCTTCCTCTTTAATCAATCATATCGTATTAAAATCTGTTGCGTAGTTTAAAAGATCTAAACATACAGGCGGTAGAAAACGACTTTGTTTTAGACGTCACAGACAGCGATGAAAGAAAACATCGTGAGGAAACCTGGACTTACTCATGTAATTAAAATCTGAATTCGCCAGTCCGTCTTGAGCAAGCGTGGTGATCAATGCCCGTGCCTTCTCTGTATGAAGAGAGGCATTTGTCCTGCAGTGGTACTATAATAGGCTGGTAACAGTCCAGATTAAAACAAGGAAGTCTTTTAAAACAGATGAGTATTAATAATGTATTTCTAGAAAGGCTAAAATTATTCCGAACTCGGTCATTTAAAAATGTATAAATTCTCTCTTTGTTATCTGATATACCTACTCGTAAAATTATCAATTCAAAATCTAGCTCGGAACTTAACGCCAGAGGAGGAATTGGACTTGTTAATTTCTTGGTGCTTATTGCGTATTTTTTGGTAGGTATTGGTCATTTCTGCAGCTAACTTCTTTCTGTTGTTAGATTATTTCTGGAGTTTATACATTTCGCAGGTTGAGTTATATATGTGAATTATAGAAAACTAGGTAGTTATTAGATACTATTTTTCTTTCCAGTCCAAAATCAGAAGTAATTTTTTTTTATTGCATATCATTGCAGAGTCAATAAACTAACATAACATAACATCACGCCTGTAATCCCCGAAGGGTAAAGCAGAGGTGTACCCATTAGTACACCCACATTTCGCCAGTTATGTTTTTAGTCCCATGTAATAGGGGGCGAGCCTATTGCCATCAACCGGGCACAAATCCAGACTCCGAGGCTGCTACTGAGAAATTCTTGATGGAAAAAAGGATTTATTCTTCGTTCGTCCCGAAGTTTTGTCCCACATTCCAAAAAAATCTTAGTTCGTCCCATATGACTATTGAAGTGGTGATTCGTCCCAAATTACAAGTACTTTAAAGGTACGGTCAACAAACAAAAAAGATACGTATTTGAAATTTTTACAAATACGTCAAATACAGATAAGTAGTTGTTTCGGGTCTGGCTGTTTGTGTATGTGAATTAATATGTTTGTTTTCCTTTCTATTGAGATCGTTTAGGGCCCCACCTTCTGTTCATTTCTGTCACCCTGGTACTTTTTAAAACAATAAATAATTCAATTTCAAAACCTGTATTTTAACCATTATCAAGCTAAGTAGTAAGTCGCTTAAGGATCTAGTTCCAGTTAATTTCTGCATTCCTGGTAGTAAAAAGTACTGGTAAAAAGTACTAACGAAAAGTCGAAAAAATTGTGATTATTACTAACAATCATGCATAAAACAAGCATTTTAAAAAACAGCATTTATAAACTAAAAATTTAAGCAACAGTAAACTAAACTAAGAGAAAACAACTGAACTTTAATTTTATTTTTTTTGCAGTCTGTACATAAAAGTAAGTTTAGCTTATACAAAAAAAAAATATGGGCCGTAGAAGGAATATAAAATAGGACGAAACAAGAATAAAATATTTAAAATTATAATTTGGGACGAAGGAAGCATATTGCTTAGGACGAACCAGGAATTTTTTATGTGGGACGAAACTCAGTGGGCCGAACGAAGAATAAACCGAAAAAAGTCAATAAACTCTTGATAATTTTCTATTTCGTATAATGAAAAGAGCAGAAATAGGTACTTAGATAGACCACAAAAGAACACGTCTTGAACGCGGCTTGACGGATAAAAAAAAATTCTTTATCAAACTAAAAAACTTTCTCACTTGAATCCATCCCTGTACACCTTGACACTTTAACCTAACCATACTCAATTAGGTACCTATTTTTGTACCTAGGTCGAAAACAAGAGATCTTATCAACTAATGAGACGGGTATGTTATTAGTCGGCAAGACACCCGACACGGCATATCATAATTAATTAATGAGAACTGCTTGTCTAACTAATGAAGGACTTAATGATTATGCCTAATAGTAGGTAGGTTTGGGTATCAAGTTTGATAGGTGAGGCTTCATTATGGAAAGATTATGTAAGTATTAAGTTTTTGGCTTGAGAATATAGGATAAAATGGAGTTTAAATTTCGGAGTGAGACCTTTATCAGTGGCGTAACTAAACTTACCATCTGAGGCCCATGGCTTATGGTCCCAGGGCCCAGTAATGCAAGCAAAGGAGGAGGCTGGACGCGTGAGGCAACCCTTACGCTCTAGACACCACAGAAGGCGACGCCCCGCGCGTCGGGAGTCGCAGGTTGATTTTCGGCCACCGTAGGCGCAGGCTTGCGGACGGTGGGTAATTGGGCACCTCGCCGTCCGATAAGAACCAGGTCCGAGTCGATGGCACGTTAATGTTTCAAGCGCGGCTCAAAGAGATGTCAGCACAGAAGACGGGACCCGCTAGGGCCAGTATATGCCAGGGTGGCGAGATATGTACAAAAGAGTTACCGCGGCCCTGGAACGCAAAGGAACACGGATGGGTTTTAGTCAGTAAAAGTCTGACACTCCCTTCCGCTCCCCCCAGAGCGGAAAGATTCATATGATGATTTACCCCCTGGGCTTATGGCCCAGAGCTAAAGAAAGTAGCTACATACAGCATCAAAAAATTAAGCAACCATTAGATGCATTCGAAATTACCTACTTAGTTGTGTCACAGATAATATACTTAATACTACGTATTTGTGTGTAACTTTAATTGATTTTAAGTACCTACTTATTTATAGTCTGTAAGTAATAACGAAAGTCGGTTAACACTTTAAATCTTCAATCATATTCAATGCTGATCTTAAGTTTTGAGTAAAAATACCGATGAGCAACTAGATCATTAACTAGGTATAGCAGCGAGTTTGCAAGTTGATGGTGTGACACCCCCATACATTAGAAGAAAGCACGTTGGTCCTGCGCCTGTAGGCTTACTCTTGAACAAAAACGAGAATGAGATTGGAATCGACATTACATGAACATCTGATCCAGTTTCAATTCCAATAAATAAATATAAGATATACATTTATTTATAGAATTAACGAATTATTTAATATTTTAAAATTTGGTAATTTACGTTTTCATTTGTATGGCAACCTCATGCCAATCGCTGTAGTCAAACATGCAGGTAATTCCAATCTCATTCTCGATTTTGTTCAAGAGTAAGCCTACAGATCTCTCCGGTCGTGTCGGATTGCAGTCCCATTGGACTATGAGAGTGAGGGTAGAGGGAGTGCATTTGTGTTTGCGCACACACTTGTGCATTAAAAGATCTCCTGCTTACTTGGCTAGTCTCCATTGAGATGACGACCGAATTTCGGTCACGAGAATATTATTATACTAGCTGACCCCGTACTGCCATTTTTTTTTATATTTTTAAATTTTCTTTCATAATATGAACCTTCTCCTTACAATAACAAACACAACAAAAAAGAATTAGTGAAGTAGGTCCAGCTGTTAGGACCGAAATAGGGATTTATTGTTATACCTAATAAATAGATGTAGTATTGAATTGAAATAAACAATATTGGGCTATATTTAAAATGTAGGTAGGTACTCACATTTTTTAAAAAAAAGGAACGTACGAACGTTTCCTACAATTTATTGACGTTCTCCCTTCGACATTCAAATTCAAATGGATTCTATCCGTAGGCGTAGCGTTTTGAGGCGTTGTCTAAACCGACCAATCAGAGCGAAAGGATCACCCTCCAAGGATAATGCTTCATTGTGATTGGTCGATTAGTTGACACCTGATAGTGATGTCCTGGCGATCCTTTGTTGGTTGTCTCTTTCCCTTTTGTAGTCATCATTGTTGAGCCTACCATCTCTTTTATTGTATTCATGAGCTATTTTTACTGTACCTTACATTATTTTAAATTTATAGTTCTTACCTGAAAAAAAAAAAATACATAAAAGATGATTTAGCTACGGATTCCTAATAACAAATTGTAAGGTCTAAGTTAGTAGGTGGTAGGATAGCCTACAGGTATTGAAATACCTCCATTGTTCACATAGAATATACCTATTTGCGTTAAAAAAAAAACCACAAACTAATATTTATTTAATTTGAAAATCGAAACAATTAGAAGTTATAGCTACAATTTTCACTACAAACACAGTATGCTACGATAAGGCTACGATTGCTACGAATATGCTTCTGGTTCTGGTTACGAAAATAATAACTACGCTATCGCCATCTTGGGTAGGAAATAAAAAGCTGACAGCGCCATCTAGTAGAATTGTAATGGAAACTGTTTTCTCAAGAAACCTACTAAGTATATCTACTCAGCACTAGATGTCGCTCTAAAACTTTTTAAGAGAAATCAAAAGGCAGCAAAAATACATGTTTAGTTATTTTTAAGTGATTATTTAACTCTAATTTATATTTCAAAATAAAAATAACTTTAATTTTAATTTTAATAGAATTACTAAGTAATTAAAATTATATTTTTGTTGATATTTTTTTTGTTATTGTAACATTAACTGACGCGTGTCTGGTACATGCGCAACACAACTTGCTTTCAAATGACGCGTTTGACATATCTGTCATTCCATTTCACTTTTTACATACGTGTCAAGCTAACTTGCGCGTTTGGCTTTATCGGCCCTTAATTTTAGGAATTAATTGTGAGTAGAATTTTATTTTTGCTATAATTCTTGTCTTATATACTTGTGTGACTTTTTTGCATAGTTTTTGTGCCTTTTTTCATATAAGAACTTCGTTATAACTTGTAAGTTGCTTCGGCCTGTTTACAATATCTTTTTATTACGTGTATGTAATAACATTTTTCTTGATAACAACGCTTGATTTAGTGTGTAATTCTTGTTAAAACCGCGACCGAAGCTTGTTACTTCACAAATTACGCAGGTGGTAGCATTATTTTGTCTCGCACGCAGCGTGTGACTCCTTTATTTTGCAACCAGCTGTGGCAATAAACTAGGTATTGTGTATTTTCCTGTATTTCCATCTCTTTCGAGAAGATTTATAATAATTACGACGTAAATTAAAGGTGAAACTTTAAAGATTAGTGTAGATTAACGTGTTGACCTTCGTTTTGCTGTTTTAATTGAGTATTTATCATTAAACTCAATCACTCATATTGTTATTTAAAAGATAATGGGATTCTTTAACTGACACGTACAACAACGTGGAAATTTGATTATTTTGATTGTTTTAGTAACGTAACGCACGCGTTTACGTTTTGACTATTATTTTTGTGTATAAGACACAGTTATACAAGTAGGCCTACTGTGCTACTTTTTAGTGAAACTACAGTTAGGACAGTTGACATATTTTAGAGGTGAACAAACTTGAAACTACAAACCTTTTCTGTATTTTCTACAGTGATTACATGTTCAGTGTGAAAACCGGGTAAATTGCATTTGATTTTATAATTCTCTTACTCAATAGGAAGCAAACAATCCATTGAATTTTTTAGAAACTTCATTATTTTCATGATAATTGTTGGTTCAACAAGTTTAGTCATCCATATGTTTATGTCAGACTGCCTACATCATCATTTTCATTCAATCAATATGATATTGTTTTGCTCTAGCATTAGGTATGGGATAGAAAAGGGTCCTTATCAAGGTAATACAGTAATCAGCAAGTTATACATAAGTTACTATTATATCTCGCCTAAAATTTCCATAGGGTTAGGCAGAGGTGTACCCATTATAGTATACCTACATTTCGACAGTAAGTTTTTTAATAAACAGTAATAAAAAAAATAAACTATATTACCTAAAGCCAGGTTATAAATAATAAATAAATTTAATTTTTAAAGCATTTTTTAAACTTCATCTCCATTAATAAAATAGATAGATCACCGGTTTTTCTGTGACACCATAGTTGCGCGTCTTTCAACCCATACAAGCAATACTATGTATTTTAGTAAAAGAGATAAAGTTTAAAATCCTTTGTAACCGGAACCGCTTGCTGTGTATTGGTGTGTTTTGAGCCTTATTTTGGGGCAAATGCAACTTCCAGAGAAGAAACAAAAGATTTGTGAATCACCCATTGATTTGGAAAATGTTTAAAACATGAAGTCATAATTCTAACAGTAGCCATTGTTTTCTTTCAAAAATACCTATAGAAAACTATACCCACTGTTAATGATTATGTTTTAGACTAATTACACTTCCAACTAATTGCTTGAAAGTGAAAGTTTGTACAAATTCTAGTTTGAATATCTTTAATTGTTTATATTAAAAATTAAAATTAGTTTTTTTTTTTAGATTGCAATTATTATTAATCTCTTACATGAGCTTAAAGCAATGTTTACTAACAATTAGCATTTAAAAATTTATTTTTCTATTCATCTCAAAACTGCCAAACAGATTCACAATATTGTACAGTTAATGACTGAAGCCCCACGTAATGAGACACAATTGTTTTTTTTTTTAGTTCTGTCATAACCGTAAGTAGGACGGGCCTTGAACGATTAAAAAAAAAAAAATTGTATAAATTGCTGTTCAAACAACTTGCAAACTCAATAGAGTCTTTAGGCCAAACAAACCAACACATGTTATAATTTCTCTCTTTTTTGCCACAATTTGGATATTTCTATTTTAAGCATAAGTAAGGGACGTATTTTGAAACGTTATTGCTACAAAATAATGTAACATTTAACATATTAAATTTGTTTTACTTTATTCATTTAAATATTGAGAGATAAAATTGGAGCATTTTCGCTGAACTAAAATTCAATTATGTAATTTAAATTTCACAACAGACCAAGCAAAAACTTCATCGAGTTTAACACTATTTGTAACAAATAAATTTTTTTATTTTTTCAGGACAAATATACCTGCTTATCATTCAAAATGGCTCCCAAACAAAGGATGCGTATCGCCAACGAAATTGCCAGCAAAAATATCACCATGAGAGGCAATGTGCCTAAGTCGACCAAGGTAGTACGTACCACCAATTTCGTTTTTTTTTTATTTTTCTTTAACACTAGTTAGTAATATACTAACATTCTGTTGATGACCTGCCTGATACCATTTTGTCTTAATTAATTCTTAATCAAATATTCAAATGTTTTTTTTTGCAAGTGTGTGCGTTATTCGAAAATTTTTGTGGTTTTTCTTAAATGCACATATTTCTACAATTAATTTTTTTTTTTAAGATTTTTTATTTTGCTGTAATTATTACTTATTGCTACAAAGTAATAAACTAGATTCAAATATCTAAACTAATATTAAAGAAATAAAAGATTTGTATTTTCGTTTGTAATCGTTAAAATCAAAAACTACTTAACCGATTTTAAAAACTCTTTAACCTAAGAAAAGCTAGATTATCAGCAAATAACAAAGGCTATATTTTATTTTCAAAAATATTAGGGATCCGTAAAGAAATCAACACGGACGAAGACGCGAGCAAAAGTTGTGTAATAAACTTGATACATACAAAGTTGCCAGTTTACAATAATAATCAAGTCAAATGTCATTTCTCAGATAGCCTTAGACATTTAACATTTTCCAGCGATTATCTAATGACTGTTCATGCTTGAGTAATCTTTTGAAAGTGAAAGTTAAAACAATGAATAAAAGCAACAAAATTGATGTTTAAACTCAGTTTTTATCACTTCAATTATTACCTAAGAATTGATGGAAAATTAGGACATAGTTGTTTAACGGTTAACTGCTGCGCTGTGCGCCTTGGATTCGATGCCTTCGATGCTTTCGTAAAGATGTGACTACACACATTGAAAGAGTAATATGGAAGTGCGCGCCATGTTATCTTAGTTTATCTTCTACCTGCCTACTATACTATACTTAAAAAAAATACTTCTCTTTTCAAATGTATAAACTGCGCATAACTTGAATGGCACATTCCACAGTTTAATCTTTCAACTGCACATGCGCGTGAAATGAATTAGCAACACTAGAAAAAGGTACATAGGTGTTGAATATTTAAATCGTAACTAGGTACGTAATTATTTTCATGGTGATATTGTAATGGCAATACCGTGCCATTCAATATTTATTTACAAAAATATAACGAGGAATTTAATCAAGTCAAAAATCTACGTGAGTTATTTGTTTTAGACGCCTTCAAAATTTTCTGGTCATTGCCGTAACCTGATCAAAGCCTTTATTTGATTCAAGATATCAAGCTATGGCTTCTGCCCGCGACTTCGTCTGCGTCGAAAGATGATATGTTATCCCACGGGAATCGTACATTTTCCGGGTTTTTATGAGTTATTCCAGACTATAATCTATCTCTGTGCCAAATCTTGCGTGATTGAGTAACAAACATCCATCCAATTTTAGTATAAAGATAGTAGCCAGCAGACTCATTCAGACAGTGTAAAATATAACTTAATTTCTTTGTTTATTTATATGGTTCACTTCTTTCCAGGAAAAGGACGACCAGTACCCCGTGGCGCCCTGGTTGCTTGCACTCTTCATATTCGTAGTTTGTGGTTCAGCAGTTTTCCAAATAATCCAATCTATACGACTCGCCTAGATTCCCCTTGTGATTCCCACCCTTGACTGAAACCTTACCATTGTGGCTTGAATCGTTTCTACCAGGCTTTCGACTTCTTACTGATTTCTGTTAGCCTAGTACTTTTTTTTGACGAATGAGATGGAAACGCTCCTTTGAATGTTCTTTGTATTTCGTATATCAAAGG
Source organism: Hoplodrina ambigua (assembly GCA_949774945.1). NCBI lineage: Eukaryota > Metazoa > Arthropoda > Insecta > Lepidoptera > Noctuidae > Hoplodrina > Hoplodrina ambigua. The sequence goes on along the minus strand of OX458986.1, from coordinate 3,605,364 downwards.
TTATGTAATCCTTATATGTATTTTGGCTCTATAGTCTTAAAATATTTAGTCTTTAAAGCAAAATTTAAAATGAGTGTTTCATTTCGTTCCGTTTTGTATGCAAGACCATAGACATTTTCAATGTTTATACGGAACTTTTCAAGCCACAAATCCAGTAGTAAATTACAATAAATTTTATAAATATTGTGCATACTGAGAGTTTCTGTTGAAATCTCTTTTTGTGAACAATGACTGCGCAACTATCTATGTAGCTTCCAAAGTTGCATTACTTTTATGTTTAATTATTATTAAGCGCAGGTTTTAAAAACAATATAATCTCAAGAAAAAACATAATTGTACGTACTATATTCTTGTATATTGTAAAAATGAATTTAATGTTAAGGTGAAGATAAAAATCGAGAGCATTTACATAAATGTTGTTGAAATTCATTCCTTTAATTTTTATTTGAGACCAATATGTGTAGACGCACAAGAGCACGGCTTTGCCTTCAAAGCCGTTGTTTTTTTTTTAATTTTTATTTGATTTTAGTTCAATTTTTTAATATGAAAATTGTTTTATATCCGCGCCACGCTAACGAAATTATTTGTCGGTACTATTTTTAATTTTAAATATAATTTATTTGATTAAATACAGTATATTTGTCATATTATATACAGGTTTTTTTTATTGTTTACCTACCTCTAATATATACCAATGTAATAAATATGAAGTGTGTTTTTGTTTGTGTGTTTATTTAAACGCGCAAATCACTAGAACTACCAGTCCGATTGGAAACAATATTTTTGTATATGATAGCCAGATTCATGAGGAATAGTATAGGCTAATAACGTCACGCTACGACTTACGGGAGCGCAGTAGGAACTAAAGACTTAACGCTGGTGAAAAAATAACGCGAGCGTAGTCACGGGCAGATGTTTGGCCTTTTTGAAAAACTGTATTGTTTCAACGTTAAAATCCCCTTCGTGGGATCTATTCGCCTCATAAGGTAACATAAATACTTTAAATTCTCAACCAAACATTTGTTACTCCGCGCATGCCTTGTAAAAACTTGACCACGTGGTTATTTTTTTTGTATGAATTTATTGGCGTTTTACGTTTTATTTTATCATCTCAAGTTAACCTTAAGACTGGTCACATGTTTACACAATATGGCTTTAAACAGTAGGTAGCTTATCAACACATATTTTTCTGTGAATGACGTCATTGAATTCTTGAATATTCCATGTTGTATGAAGTCTGTTAAGTCGTAAAACGAAACAACAGATTTATTTCAATAATTTGTATAATTTCGCAAAACATTTTCAATTTTACATTTTCTTCAAGAGCTTTTCGATATTATAATACAATGTTAAAAACTATATAATACAAACGCTTTTTACAATTATGTCGTATGTGGTACTTATACCATAATAATAATAAGAATATCGATTTCACCACTACGAAAAGGTTAAAATTAGCGCTACTAATACACTAGCGCCCTATTGATGTAAGCGGCGAGTAGCAGAACTAGCGAAGTTAAAATGATCCCCATACTGATTTTTATAAAATCGTTTCGTTACTATCAAATAAAAATATTCGTTGACATCTATTTGAAAAAAAAAATTTTTTTTTTTTTTATAATTGTATCACTTTTCAATAGTGGTGTAATCGTTTATCAATCTAGACTAAATTGAGCACCCTATAGCACCAATTGTGATGAATTCCAAGTGTGAAGAACAGTCTACTTTATGTGATTTTAACTATTGCAATATAATTTTTTGATTACATTTATCATATTTTACTGTTCACAAGGTAGTATTGGCGTTCCCGCGCATAATTTCACCAATATTCAATACACTAGCGCCAAACTAACGTTAGCGGTGAATAGCGGAACTATCGAAATTAAATGTCAGTGCTTTTTAACTGCCACACAAGTAGGTACCTAACGGATTACATAAAATTCCCAAGTAACCTACCTACATAAGTAAGTTCGATACACATGCGTAGATTTATCTTTCTATATCGGAAAAGATAAGCAAATGATACAGTAATGCAATCAGTTTTTGATAATACCAGCCAAGTGTGGAAATGAAATTACCATACAGAGATTATATAATTTACTAAAATTGTTATCTTACTTTTTTATCATGACGGTGAGGTATTTTCAATTGTAATTTTTTATCTATATTATCCAAACGATAAAACAGATTAAAAAGAAAAACATTAATAATCATAAAAATGTATTTTTTTACTTTTTAGGCCTAAGCCTAAGATTTTTATCTATTGTTTATATCTGGTAAGGTTTAATACACTTAAGCGGGTCGGGCTATTCCTTACAGCATTCACAATACAAACTTTGATAACGCTATATTAAAAAATGCCGAACCGACTGCACGCCGAACCGCTTATTTGTATTAACCAAATATTTTGTAATCAAAAAATTATATTGCTGAAAAAGCTATAAGTAAATATCTTCCTTCTTACCATTAAATACAGTGACAAAATTAGTAGGTGCCATAATAAGAATCGCATAACTAAATAGTGCATTTTTACATCATGAGTACACTTCGTGTCAATATAAAGTATACACTTGTAAAATATAAATTACGAACTAATTTTTACATTTTTTTTATCACCCCAAAATCTTGTAAGTACAGATATTATTTTATGTTTTCTTTATTTTGTGAATGGTATAACTAAGCAGGTAATTTTAGTTCTTGTGTTTTCTAGATAGGCTGTCTAAAATCTAGAGTAGTTTTCACTTTCCTAAGGTGATATGATAAAATGTCAGTTACTGCAAAATCATATAAAAAGATATGTTTCTATTAGACGGCCAATCTAATTTTTTAATTCTGACACAATATTCTGGTATTTTTTATTATAAATGGCATCTGAATAGCTTTTACTACATTTATAATGGTGATATTAAGCCCAAAATGTATTATTACATCTATCATATGCCACTTCTTCACTGGTTGTAATCACATACTAAATATTGATTTCCTATAATGACTTAAGTACGGATAATATAAAGCATTTATACACTGAAACTAAAAAAAAACTAAACTAAAAAAATCGGCATCACATCTAAGGTGACTTTTAAGCGGAATTGAAGGCTATATTTTTATTGGTACATCAAAAATATGACTACAAGACACTATTTAGTGGCCGCCAGTGTAATTAAACTTAAACTAAAACTATTTTAAAGTATCATAGATGGCTTCGTTGGGATATGTACCATTCAAATGTATGCTGTTACTAAAACTTAACGAATTATCTTTACTTAAACAGATTTCAGTTTTTTCTATATTATTATCGTTCTCATTTGGATATTCGTCATTGTTACTCGTTATTTCTAATCTGATTGCATGGATTTTGTTTTCCGACTTATCTTTATCACGTTCCCAAGAATCTATGATTGAAACATCGTTCTTGCTTCCCATTTCGTCGATATCGCTGGAAGTAACACTGGAATTGTCCAAATCGAAATCGGTAGTTTTCTCAATAACGACAACTTCTATGTGTCTGAATGGATTTTCCTGATTCTCTATCATCTGTCTCGCTCGCTCGTCGTTTCTTATGATCACTTCTTTCTTGACGTTACAGATGACGGGATCTGTTGCAAGAACATCGATGTTGTTGTCGTAATTTTCTTCGTCGCTAGTTTTGTTACCGTTGGGGGTACAAATCTCTGCATAAATGTTGTCGGAGCTCGCATCTGATTCGACTTTTTCTTCTTCCATATGAACAGCGTCAGCCACTTGCCCATATGGTAAATCCTCTATGACTGGCAGCTTTCTTTTTTGTATAGATGAAATTGATCTGCGGATTTTCACTTGCATTTGCGGTTCCTCTTCAGAAATATCAATCGCGGTGATATCATCTTCCATTTCAGACTTCGGTGTCGGAGCTCGTGGTTTATCGATTTTCTTTCTAAAGTTTACAATCTTTTCACTATCTGCCGTCCGTTCTGTTTTTGTTGGCATGCTGTTACTGTTGCTACCTTCTTTTTTATCAGAAGGCTTTTTGGGATGAAGGAGGTTTGATGTAGATTTGCTTAGTACTCTCTTAGTTTTAACGTGAAACTCGGAGCATAGTTTTTCTGTTATAAAAGAATGTTGTTTGTAATTAATTTCGAAATCGCTGTCGTTATACAGAGATCCGACGCCAAACATGTTGATTTCTTCGCAGCTTTGTATCTGATTGTAAGATTCGGACTTAACTATGGCTTTTTCTGGTATCAAATCAGGTTGTATCCTCTGTCTCCTCTCTAGGTTAGTAGATGATTTAGTAGCTGATGATTTTTTGAGCATATTTTCGTCCAGACTCTTTAGTTTCCTTCCAGAGCTAGCGTCACTTTCCATAGAACCGCAGTAGTTAATTTGGTCGACGCTAAGGTTTTTGCGACCATGTTTCATGTTGATACCGCTGTCGTCTTCCGTGTAAGAGTTGTCTGGCATTCCTGTTTGCACGGAGACTGATTTCGTTAACACTGGCTTTTTGTGATTGGAACTGCATTGACTGGTTCCCATATCTGATGAAGAGGTCGTTAGACTTTTATAGGAATGACTCTTTTCAGCTGTCCCGTCATTCTTTCTCGTGCAGCCAAATCTATCTTCAATTAACTTTGCCATATCTTGGTACCGCTCTATAGAGCTATGCTTCTCACCTAAAGGATCAAAAGGATCTTTGACATCTCTGGACTTCTCACTATTCTCTATAGCTGTTATCTTTTCATCAGTGAGCTTCTCCGTGCTCTTTAAGAGTTTCAAATTCTTAAACCATTTGCTCTTTTTCTGTCCCGAATCTTCTCTAAATACTTGCATTTTATCACTGGAAAACTGTTCGTGTTCCATTTTCTCGTCTGGTTTATCTTCCTTTCCCTCGTCGTCGCTGTATACGTCGTAATTCATATGCTCGAGTTCGTTTTTGCTTAAAAATATAATAGAACCCTCGGTCTCGTCCGGAATATCTTTCAATACCTTTTCGCTTTTACCAAATAACCTAGATGTGTCGATCTTGAGACCTTGTAAGGTAAATTTTCTCTCTTTTTCAAACTTGACTGGTTCATGGTCTTCCTTGATGAGGTCTTCAGCTGTTTTCGCTTTCCCGACTACGGTAGAGTTGGCGTAGGAAATCTGCCTGATCCAGTTGTCAACGTTGAGTTGACAGAAGGTTAGAGCTTTTTGAAGGCGTGCGGATAGGAACATACGCTTTTCGTTCTCGAAACCGAGTTGTGTGCGTCTCACTTTGATAGCGCTGTTAAGGGGAAGAAGTTGAAGGGTTTCCTTGGCGTGATAGCGAGGGTCGACTTGCTTGCTCGGGCTCGAGGGCATCGCCCCGTACTCTGGGAGGGTGCACATCACGAGAACAGGTTCTGTTAT